>CM054134.1:126528700-126601200 GCA_028751875.1 Rapana venosa
TAACCACGTCCAGGTACAGTCAGTCAGTCATCCCCCCTGACAACACCAGCTACCCTTTTGTTTTGTCCTAGTTTCTTTTTGTTTGGAGTATGCGTGTGTATGTGCGCGTACATACGTGCGTGTGTGTATAGTACGTATGCGCGTGCGTGCGTGCGTGCGTGTGTGTGTATAATACGTATGTGCGTGCGTGCTTGCGTGTGTGTGTGTGCGTGCGTGCATGTGTCTGCATAGGTGTGTATGTGTGTTTAAAAGTAACTAAACTACTGCATCTAGAAGAACGAAACAAGACAGACAGCGAAGCGGATCTGTCACGCAGAACAGCAAAGGCAACAACAGCACACGACGGATAGGAAGGAAAAGCCCTACTGCGCCTATCCTTTCACGGTCAGCCGAAATGCAGGGGCTGTCACCTGATGTGGCATAGATGTATGTGCCTCATCTAGCACCACACCCCATAACCCTGAACTTAAAACAAGCCAACTGATCATGTCTTGAAGAAACCAGCCGAAATGCAGAATAGGCCGACCTTCGTGACATAGCTGGCTCTGGTTGATCTGTCACTACACTGCATTACCCTGATCTACAGACAAAACCCACTCTCTCATTTCTCAGGATAAACTCAAGATGGATTATGCATTTCTTTTCTCGTCTTCTTCTTCTTTTGCTTCGTGTTTGGAAGGTCGTCTTGTGTTGAGTTGGTTTTTGTTGTTGTTGATGTTGTTGTTGATGATTTGCTATATTTCATGTGTTTGCTTTTTTCCTCTTTTGATTAATTTGGAAGTATAATATTTTTTCCAGACAATCTTCCTGTCTCTTTCTCTTTATGTATCTCTCTCTCTTTGTCTCTTTCTCTATCTCTTTTTCTCTCTGCCTCTCCTCTCTGTGTGTCTGTCTATGTGTCCGTCTGTCTGTTTGTCCGTCCGTCTGTCTGTCTGTCCGTCTGTCTGTCCCTCTGCCTGTGTTTCTGTCTGTCCGTCTGTCTGTCTGTCTGTCTCTCTGTATGTCTGTATGTTTGTCTCTGTCCCTGTTTCTCTGTTTCTTTCTCCGCATATCTGTATCTCTCTCTATATATCTCTTTCTCTCTCTCCCTCTCTCTCTCTCTCTGTCTCCCTCTCTCTCCCTCTCTTTCGGTGCATTGTGTGTGTGTGGATATTTTTCCCGTTTACTGCGTGATTGTATTGGTATTGGCTTTATTTTATTTTATCATCATGTATCCCTAAGGACGGAGACTGGATGTAAAAAAAAGCACATGGGTGCTTATTCAAAATCCTCTAAATAAAAGAATGTCATTGTCATTATCATTCTCTCTCTCTTTCACTCTCTCTCACTCGGACTCTTTGTCTGTCTGTCTGTCTGTCTGCCTGTCTCTTTCTGTCTGTCTCTCTCTGTATCTGTGTCTTAAAGTCATGACCTGACACGAGTGTGTACCCCACCCTGTGTGGGTCCTGCCGTGGCAAATTGCTCTTCAATCATCAGATAACCCCGCCTGCCTGCCTGCCTGCCTGTCCGCCTGCCTGCCTGTCCGCCTGCCTGTAGTTTTCTCTCTCAGTGGTCCTCACATAGCCCCTTTGATTTTCTGTCTTCACACACACACAGAGCAAGAACTAGAGAGAGAGCGAGAGAGAGAGAGAGAGAGAGAGAGAGAGAGAGAGAGAGAGAGACAGGGAGAGAGAGATGTATGTGTCGCTGGTCTTGTGGCGACAGTCCCTTGCTTGGAAGAGCAGCCTGAAACTATTCCAGATATATCGCATGCCTAATAGTGGTATACAACACAACAAAATATTATACTGTGCAATGCAATTCAATCCAGCACTGTAAGTTTGATACGGTAGGATATAGTACAACACAGTACAATACAGGACGATATGATACGATAGAACGCAAAACAATGTAATGCAATACAATACAGTGCAATGCAGTACAATACAATGCAGTATGGTTTGATGCATTGCAATACGATACAAAACAAATGAACACAAAACTAATGCAGTATACTGCAGCACGGCAAGATACAACACTGCACAACACATGCATTTAAGTAGAGAAACAAACAGCCAAGAAATTACAAACAGAAAGAGAAGAAAGACACAGAGAAAACGAACGACGAGGAGAGGCAGGAAAGGTGGGGATATAAAACAGCAAAGACAATAAAACAGAAAACATGGGGAAGATGGGACAGACAAATACACAGTGATACATAGACAGTGGTGACGTCAGAGAGAGAGAGAGAGAGAGAGAGAGAGAGAGGGGGGGGGGGGATTGGTGATCGTTTCAACGAATCGGTAGTTATGATGTAGATATGCATAACTACAACAACCTACACATGTGATATACAATGGGGGACGGGATAGCCTAGGGGTTAGAACATTGCGCTCGCAATCTGACGACCCGGGTTCGATTTCCGTTCAAGGGGATATTTTCCTCTGGAGTTCAGACTCCACTCTCCCTAAAAGTCCTTCGAATGAGACTATAAACCGAGGCTCCGTATGCGAACGCACGCAGAACATCTTGCGCACACGTTAAATCCTGTTCCGCTTTTAGTAAGAGTAGGCCATTGTGTGCCGGTGGGAACAGATGACAGAATTTACAAAACCGCATACACACAGGGACTGGATGCAAAAAAGCACATAAGTGCTTATTCCATTATCCTCGATATAAGAGAATGAAATGAAAATAAATAAAATAAATATATGCACGATTAAGACCATCTACTGGGAGTACTGCACACAGCTTAGCATTCCTAAACATTACAAAGTCACATTGACACCGGGACTAGACGTAGAGAGAAAACACCAAAACAAAGGTGTGCCCATGCATCATCCTCGAAATGTTAGTGGGATGAAAACAGTCTATCACCCAAACTAATTCTACCAGGCGTGGTTCAGCCTCGCCTCAACTGTGTACATATTCTTGAACATCCAATTACTGTTGAATGAATCATTAATGGCGATGTTCAACTATCATCCTGGTTGTTTTCCTTTCTGTGTGTTGTCTATGAATCCTGTGTGAAGAAAGGTATAATGCGAGACGGCGAATGTGATACTAATTTTTGCTAGTGTATTTTATTAGAGGCCACACTCATGTAATGCGCTTTGAGAGTTATCAATTTTAATCGAAAGCACAAAACAAATGAATATATATTTACTTTTATTGTTCATATCATAAATTAAAATACTTGGTGACCTTTCTAATTTCTACCGCTACCATCATTTTATTTCTCGAACACATTCAGTTTTAGATGTTATTTCACAGCGCTTTGGCTTCCGCAGTCAGGAAAAAGAAAAAGACCCCATTTTCCTGTTGATTGTATTGTAGTTTCTGCATCCTCTCTCACCCCCACCTCCCTCCTCCCCCTCTCCTGCCAAACCTCCCTTGTCCACACAATGCAGTTCCTGTGCCAATAAAGCCTGAGACGTTTTGGAGCTGGAGTGTTTCTTTGTACGAGTTGTGTTCTCCTGTGCTTCCTCTCCGATTAGATATTGTGCATTATTTTTTAGTTTACGTATCTAAGTTCCTGCCAGCCAGCTCTTTTTGTTTCCATGTTTACTACTTGTTTGTGTGACTGCTAGTATGTTTGTGTGTTTCCATGTTTACTACTTGTTTGTGTGACTGCTAGTATGTTTGTGTGTTTCCATGTTTACTACTTGTTTGTGTGACTGCTAGTATGTTTGTGTGTTTCCATGTTTACTACTTGTTTGTGTGACTGCTAGTATGTTTGTGTGACTGTCTGCTAGTATGTTTGTTTGACTGTCTGCTAGTATGTTTGTGTGCGTGTTTGTTTGTGTGTTTCCATGTTTACTACTTGTTTGTGTGACTGCTAGTATGTTTGTGTGTTTCCATGTTTACTACTTGTTTGTGTGACTGCTAGTATGTTTGTGTGACTGTCTGCTAGTATGTTTGTGTGACTGTCTGCTAGTATGTTTGTGTGACTGTCTGCTAGTATGCTTGTGTGCGTGTTTGTTTGTGTGTTTCCATGTTTACTACTTGTTTGTGTGACTGCTAGTATGTTTGTGTGTGTGTTTGTATGGTTACATGTTTACTACTTGTTTGTGTGACTGTCTGCTAGTATCTTTGTGCGCGTGTGTGTTTGTATGGTTACATGTTTACTACTTGTTTGTGTGACTGCTAGTATGTTTGTATGCGTGTTTGTTTGTATGGTTACATGTTTACTAGTTGTGTGACTGTCTGATAGTATGTTTGTGTGCGTGTGTGTTTGTATGGTTACATGTTTACTACTTGTTTGTCTGACTCTGCTAGCATGTTTGTGTGCGTGTTTGTTTGTGTGTTTACAGGTTTACTAGTTGTTTGCTGGACTGTCTGCTAGGTTGTGTATTTGTTCGCTTGTTTCAATGTTTACCTGATATTTATTTGAGTATATTATTTTGTTGTTTATGTTGGTGTTAGTTTGTTTCCATGTTTCGAGTTGTTTGTTTGACTGTCTGTTAGGTTGTTTACGTGCATGTTTGTTATTGAAACACGACTTAGGGACAAACAGACTTCATCAGGTTTAGTTTCTAATCTTTTATCTCCAGGGTTGGGTTTTGTTTGTCTCTTGGCTTAAGCTCTGACGAGGTCAATGGTGAGATTCTGTACTGTGTATTTGACCATGTGTGCCCATCATTGAGAAAGCTACACCCTCACTCGGGGTATGGCTAAACACAACATAGATAAGTCATCTGTTCCTACCGGCACACGATTACCTACTCTCCAAAAGGCGAAACGGGTTTTAACGTGTGCGCAATACAATGTGCGTGCAATCGCACACGGGAGTTTTGTTTACAATCTCATCGAAAGACTGTCAAGGGAGTGAAGTGGTACTGGTGTTAACACCAGAGAATAGACTGCTCTGGAAGGAGTGCCTCACTGCTGGCTCAAACCCGGCACCTCAGGTCGCAAGCTGGACGCTCTAACCACTGGACTACCCCGTCCCGCTTCCAGCATCAGGAATGTTTTAGTTGTTTCGTTATTTATTTAAAATCACGACAGACTTCTTTGCGCGAAATTCGGGCTGCTCTCCCCGGGGAAAGCGCGTCGCCACAAGAGCAGCGCCACCCATTTTTGTTTGCATTTCCTGTCTGCAACTGTACCTTTTTTCTACAGAATTTTGCCAGGGGACAACTTTCTTGCTGCCGTGGGTTCTTTTACGTGCGCTAAATAATTATGTGTAGCACAGGGGACCTCGCTTTATCGTCTCAATCGAAATACTAGTACCCAGACCACCACTCATGGTCTAATGGATGGGGGAAAGTTTCGAGCCCAAACGGGATTTGAACCCCCACACACTCCGACCCAGTTTGTTCGCTTTCCAGGCAGGCGCGTTACCTCTAGACCCCCGATCCTCTGAACATGCAGCAGTGAGCTTGCATATACTCAATTGTTGTGTGTACAACCAAGACAGGGTTGGGTCAGATGAATCGAGAGGGACTTAGGAAGAAACGCACTTTTTCATTCCGACTACAAAAACAAACAGAAAGAAAGATGGATATAGCTGCAAAGCATATTGTCAAGACAATACAGAAGGAATTATAGAAATACAAAGAAATCACAAAGAAAAAAATCCGGAAAATCAGATTTAACCTGTCGTTGAAAGGTCAGCTGACATATGCAAACTGATTTATCACAGAAAGTTGTTGTTGATGTATCATCACAATACATACTTATAAACTACATAACAAACACGAAAGAAAAAGGTGATTTCGTGATTTCTCGTGAAATATTTAAAATGGTTTCAAACAACTTTTCTTTGCTTACTTGTTTGTGTATGTTTGTATACGTTTTGTAGTTTGATTTGTTTTCTGTTTGGTGGGGCTTCTATCCGGAAGGGGGGGAGGGGTGTTTCTTATTTGATCAGTTTATGTTTGTTTGTTTGGGAGTTGTTTCAGGCTTTTATCGCTCGCCTTTCTTTTGCTGTAAATAGTTTTGTTTCGTTCTTTTGAACTCAGCGTTTAAGCTGTACAAAGCAAAGTTCTCTATTAAGCAGACATAGCCCCCCCCCCCCTCTCTCTCTCTCTCTCTCTCTCTCTCTGGTGACGTTTGTAATTGTCCTCTTTTTGTGCAAGTTTCTTGGCTCCGGTTCGTTGTTTATCTGGCTATTCTTTTTTCCGTCAGTACTATGTGTGTCTTTTCTTTTCTTTCGTTCTCTTCTTGATTGCTTCCTCCTCCTCCATTATTCATCGCAGCTTATTGTTTCTGAGGATTCTTTTCAGCGCTGACTTTAGCGGCCTGTGGCTGTCAACAAGAATGCCAACCCCCAGAAGGAAATCTGAACTTTCCCGACTATACCTTTCTATAGTTACTGCCCTTTGAACAAGGAAACCGTGCCTACACGCGCTCACACGGAAGGAAGCACGCAAGCACGCTCTCGCGCAGACATACCAGTTTGCGTCATTCAAATTTGCTATGAACGTAAAAGCAAGGCTATCTTCTGAGTGGTTTGATCCCAACACTGAAGGTATGTTTCCAGGTGGACAATTACAGGAATCTACAAACAAGACAATGATGCTGGGTCTGATTTGGTTGTCCATGGGCGTGTACGCTTCCATGTGTGTGTGTGGGGGAGGGTAGGGGGAGGGGGGGTAGCGTGTGGGGGTTTTGTGTGTGTGTGGGGGGGGGGGGGGGGG
This sequence comes from Rapana venosa, assembly GCA_028751875.1. Classification (NCBI taxonomy): domain Eukaryota; kingdom Metazoa; phylum Mollusca; class Gastropoda; order Neogastropoda; family Muricidae; genus Rapana; species Rapana venosa. The sequence goes on from CM054134.1 coordinate 126,535,321, forward strand.
GGGGGTAGCGTGTGGGGGTTTGTGTGTGTGTGTGGGGGAGGGGGGTAGCGTGTGGGGGTTGTGTGTGTGTGTCGAGGGGGGGGGGTAGCGGTGTGTGTGTGTGTGTGTGTTTGTGGTGTGTACGCATGCACGGGAGCGCAAATTTAGTATGCATCTGCGGGCGTGTGCTCACGCGTGCGCTCGTGCGCGCGTACACGTGCGTGCGTATACGTGTATGTTTGAGTGTGTACATTTCTCATGTTCACTTCTCATGTCTATGTTCAGTCTATTTTTCTGTCGAAAGGGAGACAACACCAGGCACGAGGGGACACAAACCAGTGTCTCAACAGGCAGCGCCACATCCGACACAGGGAGCGAGGAGTGGAGTGATGGGGGTGCAGAGGACGGGTGAGGGCGGGCAGAACGGCTGCTGTGAGCTGCCTGCATGCACCCCGCCCTGCAGACAGTCTCAGACAGGGCCACAGCCCGGGGCCAGTAGGCCACGCTTGCGGGGTGAGCTTGTGGAAGCGGCCTGGGAGGGAGGCCTGGGAGGGGGGCCTGGGAGGGTGACCTAGGAGGCTGACCTGGGAGGCTGACCTGGGAGGGTGACCTGAGAGGCTGACCTGGGAGGGTGACCTGGAAGGGTGACCTGGGAGGGTGACCTAGGAGGGTGACCTGGGAGGCTGACCTGGGAGGGCGACCTGGGAGGGTGGCCTAGGAGGCTGACCTGGGAGGCTGACCTGGGAGGCTGACCTGGGAGGGTGACCCGGGAGGCTGACCTGGGAGGGTGACCTGGGATGGTGACCTGGGAGGGTGACCTGGGAGGCTGACCTGGGAGGGTGACCTGGGAGGGTGACCTGGGAGGGTGACCTGGGAGGGCGAGGGTAGTGACGGAGATGTCTGACGCTTCAGGGACAAGGATGGTAGATGCAGAGGAATGGGGGATTCATCTTTTGAGGAGAATAATGTGTGGTGAGCGTGCGTTTTGGGATTGTGTGTGGTGTGTGTGTGTGTGTGTGTGTGTGTGTGTGCGCGCGCGCGCGCGCGAAGAGCGTGAGTGGTGTATATGTGTGTGTTAGTGTGTGTAGTGTGGTTATTAGTGTGTGTGTGTGCGCGCGTGCGTGCGCGTGCTATTAGATAAGCATAATGTGTGTGTGTGTAAAATTGTGTGTGTGTGCGCGCGCGCATGCTTTCGTGTGTCTGTGTCTGTGTGCATGTGTGTGTGTGTCTGTGTGTGTATGTATGTGTGTTTATCGTGTGCGTGTGTATCCGTGTAGGTGTGCCTGTCAGCCTGTCTTCCAATCTGTTTGTTCGTGCTCTCCCCAAAACAAGAAAATAAAAACTCGATGTCAAATGCTAGAAGGCGCTTTTCTAAGAGAAAACAAGACCAACAAATATATTTCTGATGGCAGACACACACGTTCACGCGCACACACATGACCCACTCCACGCGCGCGCGCATGTGTGTGTATGTGTGTGTGTGTGTGTGTGTGTGTGTGTGTTGTGTGTGTGTGATTTTCTTTATTTTCTTTCTCATTCCAAGAATAAGAAAACATCCAAAGACAATAACAGCAGGAAGACTATAACAATAAAAACAATGACATTAAAAACAAGAAGAACACAGACTATCACAGCTTCAGCAGCAGCAGCAGCAGCAACAAGAACAATAACAACAACAACAACAACAGCAACAACACTAACAGCAACAACAACAACTAGTAGTTGAAGTGTCGCCGATGCTGGAGGCTGGGAGGGAGGCTGTACAGCAAGCGTTGACCCAAGCTATTGAAAGGTGAGTGTTGTTCCGTAAGCCGTGTTTTCTAAATCATACTTTTTCTCTGTATGCCTGTATCCCTTTATGTCTTTCTGTCTGTCTCTCTATCTCACTCGCTTTCTGTCTGTATATCTATCTATCTGCATGTCTGTACGTCCATCTCTCTGCCTCTCTGTCTGTCTGTCTGTCTGTCGCTCTCTCACTCTCTCTCTCTCTCTCTCTCTCTCTCTCTCTCTCTCTCTCTCTCTCCTTCTCTCTCTCTCTCTCTCTCTTCTCTCGCTCGCTCGCTCGCTCGCTCTCTCTCCCCCTCTCTGAAAAAGGCCACATCCTTGATGCATAAAAAGGCCACAGCCTTACTACGTAATAGAAAAGACTTTTAGTTTAAGAAAACGTTGTGGCAAAGTTTTTAGAAACGTTGCCTCCGCTTTTCTAACGTAGTTATCAGTGTGTATAACACGGTGTTTATCACACACAGGGTCATAGGTTTCATAGATGCTGTCCTCCTTCAGCAAAGAAGTGCATTGATGTTGAAAGAATGAGGAGTGGGTGTATAATGTGTGTGGAGACATTGAGTGCTTTGTTTGGTATTATTTCTTTTCTCAGCAACCCGTGAATTGCTGACATGAATCACAGAACAATTATCATGGTGCTTGTTATTGTTTTTGGTGTTGCTGTTCTTGATGCTGCTACCTTTGTTGTTATTGTTGTTGTCGTTGTCGATGATGATGATATGATGATGATGATGATGATGATGATGATGATGATGATGATGTTTGTGTCGGGTTTTTTGGGGGGTCTTTCTTCATGTATGCAGTTTTCACAGAGGTCTGTAAGGCACCGTCAGGTCTGCAGAAAAGTGTCACTCAACACTCTCACAGCTTCATCCCAAGGCATCATCAAGATGGGAACCTCGAGGGTTGCTAATGAAGCGTCTCCTGAATTGAAAGTCTTCAGATTAAATTGCTTTCCATGCACAGAAAAAATAAACCCTCTCCAATGCATCGCTGTTTAGTTTAGAAAACATGGTTGAAGCTGTTATTGAGATGTGCAGTAATTGAGAATAGAAGCGAGAGGTGTCGTTGAGAGAGGCAGAAGCACTCGCTGCCTGCTCGTTAGGAAGATGGCTTCCTGGTTGTCTTGTCTGTCGGCGTCTTCCACGTCTTTTCTTGCCTCTCGGCGATAGGCTAATAGGGGTGAGGTGTGTGGTGGTGCGTTGTGGTGTGTGTGTGTTGTGTAAGTGTTTTGCTTTTTGTGTGTCTGTGTGTGTGTGTGGGTGAGAGAGAGAGAGAGAGAGAGAGAGAGAGAGAGAGAGAGAGAGAGAGAGAGAGAGAGAGAGAGAGAGAGAGAGAGAGAGAGAGAGAGAGAGAAAGCAACAGAGAAACAGAGAGCAACAGAAGAGAGAGAGCTAGAGTGAGAGAGCGAGAGCTAGACTGAGCAAGAGCGAGAGAGAGAGACAGAGATAGAAGAGAGAGAGAGAGGGAGGAGGAGACAGAGACAGAGAGAGAGGGGGAGGAGGAGGGGAAGGAGAAGAGAGAGAGAGAGAGAGAAGAGAGAGAGAGAGAGAGAGAGAGAGAGAGAGAGACAGAGACAGAGAGACAGAGAGAGAGAGCAACATGTAGACAGACATAGGCAGAAGAAACATAGAGAAACAGAGTGACTGTGAAGTTTCTATAAAGACGCTAGCTCACTTTTCCAACAACAGCGCATACAGCAGCGGCAGCAGGCGCAGTGTGTCGTTCTCTTCCTAGCTTTCTTCTAAATCACATACTATGATAATCATCTCTGGCGCCAGTAAGCGGAGGAAATACGTGTTTAACACGAAAGCCAAGTTGACATTCCTTTATGTATTCAAATACATCATCCAAAAAAAAGCAAATCAAAGAATGCATCACCTTTTGAATCGAAGTCTCTTGAAGTTTGCCAAGTCTAGATGAACAAAATGCCTACAAACACAACCTCCGTTAGGGTCACTTTGTAAAACATAAAGCGGGCATACAGCAAATCACAGTAATGCAGTCTAAAAGTTTGTAGGCACAAGAACTTTGAACAACAAACTAGAAAGAAAAAGACAACCTCTTTCAAGTTTTCACAAAACAAACTGTACAAAGATCTGCTATAGTGATGCTTAGTTGGAATAAGAAAATTGCTCTTCGTATCCCTTCGTTATGTTTTTAAACGTTTGTAAACATCTATTCTCGAAAGAGAGAGAGAGAGGAGAAGAGACGAGAGATGAGAGAAGAAGAGATGAGAGAGAGAGAGAGATAGTAGAGAGAGAGAAGAAAGAGAGAGAGAGAGAGCTGACATACACTGCAGTGTTCTTTCTACAACATTTTGTGCTACATCAAGACTCTGAGTAGTCCTTGTTCATGAAAACTTCATACAGCTTTTTAAATACCTTTTCTGATGTTTTCCAAATCTTTGAACTTATATTCGAAGTTGAACCAGAAAAAAGTTGCAAATCAGTCAAAGAAAATGTGGAAGCAGCATTCACCAAGAGGTATCAAATTGGCAAAAATTCAGAGACAAGACAAACATTAGAGAACACGAAGCAATGTTAAGATGACTGACGCTACAGACAAAAAACAGCATCCTTTGAGCATTTCTGCCTGACACAACCAGGATAAACTCTGTAGGTACAATTAAACATCACAATAGACATGTGTACATTAAACACAAAGACATGTAGAGGTATGTTAACACACAGATTAAACATTTCGGACAGTTAACACACAATAAATTAGTTACAGTTAACATCAAAGGATAGAATGTAGGACAGTTGCACATGATAACATGTAGTAAGTTACAAAAGGATAGACATGTATGTACAGTTAACAACAGATAGACATGTAGGTACAGTTAACACACAGATAGACATAGTCAGTTAAAACACAGGAGAGACATGTAGGTAACAGTTAAAAACCAGCAAACATGTAGACAGTTAACACAGGATAGCCATGTAGTACAGTTAACGCACAGGATAGACATGTAGTAGGTACAGTTAACACACAGGATAGACATGTAGGTACAGTTAACACACAGGATAGACATGTAGGTACAGTTAACACACACAGGATAGACATGTAGTAGGTACAGTTAAGACACAGGATAGACATGTAGGTACAGTTAACACACAGGATAGACATGTAGGTACAGTTAACACACACAGGATAGACATGTAGGTACAGTTAACACACAGGATAGACATGTAGGTACAGTTAACACACAGGATAGACATGTAGGTACAGTTAACACACAGGATAGACATGTAGGTACAGTTAACACACAGGATAGACATGTAGGTACAGTTAACACACAGGATAGACATGTAGTAGGTACAGTTAACACACACAGGATAGACATGTAGGTACAGTTAACACACACAGGATAGACATGTAGTAGGTACAGTTAAGACACAGGATAGACATGTAGGTACAGTTAACACACACAGGATAGACATGTAGGTACAGTTAACACACACAGGATAGACATGTAGGTACAGTTAACACACAGGATAGACATGTAGGTACAGTTAACACACAGAATAGACATGTAGGTACAGTTAACACACAGATAGACATGTAGGTACAGTTAACACACACAGATAGACATGTAGGTGCAGTCAACTTTTTTCCCTCGCCCGCTTGAGGAAATGCACGTGTGTGCTTGAAGGCACCACTAGCAGAAACCAGCCAACAAGAACAGAACACCAAAGCTGCATCTACTGTCAGACTCCTGTGTTGTCACACTCCAGTAAACACCGCGCCCTAACTCGTCCAGCATCACCGCCTGCCGTTGTTGCAGACAGCTACAGACCAGACAGCTTCTGGCCAGGCCAGTGTGTGACTTATTTGTCCGCCCCCTCCATGTCCTGTCACCTCCCGCGGCGTCCCGGTGTGATTGCAGTGGCCCCCCCCCCCCCCCACCCCCCCACCCCTAAGCACAGTTCTCTTTACAGACCCCTACACGCTGAAACAAACGACAGCTTCCCTTCGTTCAGCGCTGCATACGTTGACAAACACAGTCAAGAAAAGCATGCAGAGCAGTTTCCTGAGAGCTGCAACATTAAAGAATAACCACTGCACATATGGAAGACCAGAACACAGACACAACATGGGCACCAATCACTTGGGAGCTGGAACAATAATTTAAAAAAATATGTACTGCACACATTGAAGACCAAATAACATGCAACACAGCACAGCAGTCACTTGAGAGTGCAAGTGCAAAGTGAACAGTGGCAGAAGTTGTGTGACTGAGGGTCTGCGTCTAGACAGAGGGCTGGCAGTGGAGAGTTCACTCTCTCTCAAAGCCAGCCTTCCTTGAAAGCATGCCCTGGACACTCACGCTTCTACTATCCATTTTTCTTCTTGAGAAGGTGATACCTGTTTCTTCAGGGAATAATCACAGAAAATATCAACAAACAAGCAATTCAGAGATCGCCTTTCCAGTTTCAGTGATGCCAATGCAAAATGCACTTTGATAAGTGCATTTTCTCTTCCTGGTAGGTATACAAGAAATGTTTTCAGTCGTTATAAAAGCCCAGACAAGGACGTGGTTGAATAGGGACAGAAACGTGAAACGTTTTGTTGTACCTGTTGCAGTTGTTTTGTTGTTGTGACCGTTGTGATTTTGTTATTGACGTTATTGTTATGTTTTTGTCTGTGATGCTATTGTTGTTGTTAAAGTCATATGATATTGTAGAGGATGTTGTGGTGACGGTAGTGGTGTGACTGGTATGATGATGATGATGATGATGATGATGATGATGATGATGATGATGATGATGATGATGATGGTGGTGGTGAAGGTGGTGGTAGTGGTGGTGGTAATGGTGATGATGATGATGATGACGACGACGACGACGGTGACGACACCAACAGCGATGATGGTGGTGATGATTAAAGTAGTTGTGGTGGTAAGGAGGAGGAAGAGACTGGACGAGAGGCAGACGACCATATCACGACATAAGGACGTTGTTGTTGTTGTTGTCGTCGTTGTTGTTGTCGTTGTTGTTGTTGTTGTCGTCATTGTTGTTGTCGTTGTTGTTGTCGTTGTTGTTGTCGTTGTTGTTGTTGTCATTGTTGTCGTTGTTGTTGTTGTTGTTGTTGTTGTCGTTGTTGCTGTTGTTGTTGTCGTTTTTGTCGTTGTTGTTGTTGTCATTGTCGTTGTGGTTGCCACGGCCTCTAATAGTGCTGGCTCTGGCGCACTCACTACCGCTAAATTCTCAAAACTGTTGGTTTTTTTGTTGCTGCTGCTGCTGTTATTGTTGTTGTTGATGGTGGCTGTGCTGCTGAAGTCATGATAGTACTGTAACTGAGGATGGTAGTTACAGCAGGGGTTTTGTAGTGTTCAGTGTCAGTTTTCCATGCCATTAATAGCTCAGTGGTCGGAGCACTCGCTTTCCCCCAGCTAAGGTTAAGCAGCATCGAGCGTGGTTACCACTTGGATTGGTGACCATTTGCGCGCCTTGGTTTCAGTACAGTCTCCCAGTTCACCCAGGTGTCAATGAGTACCTGCCTCTTCAGGGTCAGGAAGGTAAAGCAGCGAGGGAGAGGAGATGGGCGCCGCCCTCGATATGCTGGCTGCTAAGAGAAGTTGATATCTCACTCCCCTACGACCACATAGGTTATGAGATACCTTTATCCTTTTACCATTAACATCAATACACTATTCGTTTTTTTCTGCACACTTACTTGCACAAATGAACTGTGAGCAATGCTGGTTCCCTTTATGCTTGCAATATCTACACTGTGAGCTGTAATTGTGTCTATTCTCCAGGCTGCTGAACTGTTGTTTTGTCCCTGTGATGGAACATGTTTGTCATGCACTAAGCTCTCGCTTTCTTTTCTTTCGAAACAATCTGTTCTGCTTTGGATCAAAACGAAACGTGTGTGTAAGCGACTTAGTTGTAATTCCTAGCAGTTTAGAGCTTTTTTGAGATTTTAATTTTTACTTCTTCCTGTTCATAATAATGAATGTGAACATTGTTCGAAGTCGTTTGTATTATTAAACGAAGTAGTTCACAAAAGCATAGGAGAAAAAAAGTGGCAAAGTTTGAAGTTGAAAAAAGAAAGAAAGAGAAAACGAACGAACAAAAGAAAGAAAGAGAAAGAAAGACATAGAGAAAGAAAGAAAGAAAGAAAAGAGAGAGAGAGGGAAAGAGAAAAAAAAAGAAAGCAAGCAAGAAAGAAAGGAAAACAATGAAAGAAAAAAGATAGAAAGACAAGCGGAAGGAAACGCGTAAAGGAAAGAACTAGGGTAAGATAGACAGACAGAGCTAGAGGACAACAATATAAAGAAAAAGATAGGAAAAATGAAGGACAGATAGAAACACACGGACAGACAGAAAGAACAAGAAAGAAAAGACACAGAAATCCAGAAACAGAAGGAAAACACCCTGAGAAAACGAAAGGCAGAGAGCAAAGAAAGATAGAAAGTCAGAAAAAAGAAAATCCAGAAAGAGCAGGAATGGAGAGAAATCGATGCAATAAACAATCGCAATAGAAGCAGGCATAACAAAAAAGTGGAAAAAAGGAAAAAAAACCTCACGTAATAACTATGATGTTAATTCAGGAACCAGAAAAAAATGAAGAAAAAGATACAAGACAAAGAGAGGAAGAACAAGAAGAAAAATGGGAAAGAAACTGTCACAAAGTAAATATGAAGCAAAAAGAAAAGGAGTATATTCATGTTCCCTTCTGTAAACAACGCGCCTTTGTTTTTAAAGTTGTTTGGGATTTTTGTTTTTGTTTTGTAATAGGCGCTAAGATATTTGATTTACTTATGTAAGGAAAATGTGTCTTTTTTATTTGACTCTCTCTCACTCTATGTATGTAAGTGTGTGTGAGGAAAGGAGAGGGAGAGACAGAGGGAAACAGAGAGATATAGACACAGAGAGAGAGAGAGACAGAGAGACAGAGAGGGGGAGATTGCCGTGTACAATGAAACACGGTCTTACCCAGAAAACCTCTTCTGTTTATAGAGCAGGCGCCAGATAGCACAACCTCTTTTCAAATCTTAGGATAACGTTTGTTTTGTACTTCCTTTTATTCCCCTACCACAGCCTTTCTCTTTTCAAGTGGAACACACGCCTCCTGCATTTTGAACTGTTCTTTAGGTACAAAGAAAAGCAACGAGATCCCTCTTTATGTGTGATAATGGGAGAGAAGGTGATGAAACAGAAGAAAACAGCTTTCTGTTTTGCAGATTGCAGCCGAGAGAATCTTTGGAAAAGAAAGTCATCACTAGCAAATTCTCCCGATTGGATGCCGGGAGCCTGTCAGTATAAAAAGCATCCTCACATTCTGGAAGTTCCGTGCTAGAAACTTCCTCTTTTCTGTCCCTCTCTGTGTGTCTGCCTTGTTCCTGCTCTTCCTGTTTCCTTCTTCGTGTCTATTGTCTGTCCCTCTCTGTGTGTCTGCCTTGTTCCTGTTCTTCCTGTCTCCTCCTCCTTGTCTAGTTTATGCCTCCCTGGTCCGTGCTACTGCCTTTCTTCCAGAAAGCCGGATGCGCTGGGCCTGACTTGTCAGGCGCTTAACGGCAGCGTGGCACTTTTTTCTAATAGAACAGGCAACAATAGTTGCTGTCTGAGCGTTCGACGACGACGAAGAAGAAGAAGAAGAAAAACAAGAAGAACAAGAACAAGAAGAACAAGAATTTCTAGCCAATGTCTCGTCGCGTACCTTTCACTCAAGCCACAGAGAAGTGAAGCTGTCAGACAGTGCTTCGGTGTCCTGGTAACAGCCTAGGAAAACCCAGCTTAGCTTCTCGGCCCTATATCTGGATTAGTCTTCCAACACGACTGCAGCATAGATTAGTCTTCTTAGTTCTATTTTGTCCTTGTTTTCTGCTTCTGTCGTTTGTGTCTTAGTGCTGTTAGTTTTGTCGTTTGCTTGCTTTTCTGAAATAAAAAACAACCTATCAAATGAACCTAAAATTGTATAGTATGTTTGTATTTTGTTATTATGTGAATCAGTGTGTGTGTTTGTGCGTGTGGGGGTGTAGATGTGTGGTGGGTGTTCTTATTGAAATATGCATGATCATAGAAGTCGTGTGCTTTTAGAAAGATAACGCTCCGTTTTATCAGGCTTAGTTTATATTTGTTCCTCAATGCTTTCTTTGTCTTGTATGTTGCCAGTGTCTACCTTTCACTGCTAACGGAAAAGCTACGTGTACAGCAAGGAAAAAACAATTAATAAAAAACAAACAAAACACAACCAAGCAAACAAAGGCACAACAAACTGTCCCTGTCAAAGATGCAGCCTGTGGTAAACCCAAAAGCAATGTGGATCCTGTCTGGGCTGTACCCTATCAAAGAAAGGAAGTGTGCAGTGGTTTTGTCACACACGTCCAGTTCTGCCTAGAGGGAAACTGCATTGCCTATCCCCCAACACAATTAGGAGCCACAAACAATGACAGCCCTTCTCTGCTTGTATCTGTATCTTCTTCTTTTAACGAGAAAACTGCCCTACTGCGTTTTCCAGATGCGCAAGAAATGTCTCCCAGCAGACCGGGTAAGAGTTTGGATGTGTACAAGTGGGCGTTGCAGTGTGTGTGTGTGGTGTGTGTGTGTGTGTGTGTTGTGTGTGTGTGTGTGTGTGTGTGTGTGTGTGAGTGTGTTTGTGTGTGTGTGTGTGTGTATCAAGTTAAGTCAAGTCAAGTCGAATTTGTATTTTCAGATGGTTCATTGAATAAGCAATGTATTTGCGTTTTTTCACCTAGCCATATATCTAAGAACAAATTTCTAAATGATTATACTGAAATACTACATTATTGCAACCTTGACCAATAAATTGAACCAGTAAAAAGAGGAAAATCGATAAAATAATACATTGGAAAATACAAATTACACACCTATACATACACACACGCATACTGATACACACTTGCGCGCGTGCGCGCACGCGTACACACACACTGTGTATGCGTTTGTGTGTGTGTGCGCGCGCGTGTGTGTGTTTGTACACGCGTGTGTATGTGCGTTGCAGTGTGTGTGTTTGTGTGTGTGTGTGCACATGCGCTTGTGTGTGTTTGGGGGGGGGGGAGAGAGTGAGAATGGGAGAGAAAGTGTGTGTGTATGAGGGGGCTGTTTAGTTGTGTGAGGGAGAGAAAGAGAAGTAAAGAAAAAAAAGGAACATCAGGCATTTATCTGGAAAGTGGGAGTGAGAAAATGGAGAGAGAGGATAAGCTAGTTAGACAGGTGGGCAGACAGAGAGAGAAGAAGAAGAGAGGAAAGTGGGAACCAGAGAGAGAGAGAGAGAGAGAGAGAGAGTGTGGGAGAAGAGTTAGACAGGTGGGCAGACAGAGAGAGAAGAAGAAGAGAGGAAAGTGGGAACCAGAGAGAGAGAGAGAGAGAGAGAGAGAGTGTGGGAGAAGAGTTAGACAGGTGGGCAGACAGACAGAGAAGAAGAAGAGAGGAAAGTGGGAACCAGAGAGAGAGAGAGAGAGAGAGAGAGAGTGGGAGAAGAGTTAGACAGGTGGGCAGACAGAGAGAGAAGAAGAAGAAGAGAGGAAAGTGGGAACCAGAGAGAGAGAGAGAGAGAGAGAGAGAGTGGGAGAAGAGTTAGACAGGTGGCAGACAGAGAGAGAAGAAGAAGAAGAGAGGAAAGTGGGAACCAGAGAGAGAGAGAGAGAGAGAGAGGAGAGAGAGAGAGAGAGATGGGAGAAGAGTTAGACAGGTGGGCAGACAGAGAGAGAAGAAGAAGAAGAGAGGAAAGTGGGAACCAGAGAGAGAGAGAGAGAGAGAGAGAGAGAGTGGGAGAAGAATTAGACAGGTGGGCAGACAGAGAGAGAAGAAGAAGAAGAGAGGAAAGTGGGAACCAGAGAGAGAGAGAGAGAGAGAGAGAGAGTGGGAGAAGAATTAGACAGGTGGGCAGACAGAGAGAGAAGAAATGAAAGTGGGAACCAGAGAGAGAGAGAGAGAGAGAGAGAGTGTGGGAGAAGAATTAGACAGTCAGGCAGACAGATAAGGAAGTTGGAAGAAAGTAAAGGAGAGAGAAAGATACATGAACACACGGATAGATATGGAGGAAGAAGACACTTGGATGCGTGTGTTTAAACTCTGTGTGTGTGTGAGGGTGGAAGGGGGATGGTTAAGTGTGTGAGAAAGAAATGGGACAGAAAGTAACACTACAGAATAAATAGGAGAACTGGTAGTCGGAAGAAGAGAGGGAAAGGAATGGTAGGAGGAAGAGTAGAGAATTGTTAGACGGACAGGCACACACAGCGAAAGGAATTGAAAAAGATGACAAAAGTCACATATGAATGCATATACGTGCTTGTGCTTGGTTTTAGCACAATACGTGTGTGCGTGTGTGTGTGTATGCGTGTATATGACAACGTCGCCCTATGAGTGTATATGTATGTCTACCTACTAGAATATGAAATACTTTGTATCTGCTAGCGTGAGGATGTGCGTGCACTCATATGCGTGTGGATGCATGTGAGCATGCAATCATCCCGCACTTTTTCTTGCACTGGCACACCATGTGTGCATTTTCCCTGAGGAAAAGCGGCAGCCGACCATCTCCAGGACAACAATCATCAAGAGAGCTCACTCATAATTTGTCACTAAGAGGGATGACAGTTATTTCCCCGGACAGTAGTGAGGCCTGGCAGAGAAACGCTGACCTCGGAAAAAGTCTGAAGCACGTCGCCTTCCTCCACACAGACTGCTCTCCTTTTATGGCAACGGATAGAGACACGAGGGTGGGGACAGGAGAGTGACAGACAGACAGACAGGCATACAAACATACAGACAGACTGATAGACAGACTGATAGACAGACTGATAGACAGACTGATAGACAGACTCACAGGCACAGCTGGAGAAAGAAGAGACAAGAAAAGGGAGGGAAACTGAAGGGATGGAGGAGGTGAAAGAGAAAGAGGAGGAGTAAAGAGTAGAAGGCTGGAGATGAGAGGAGAGGAGAGGAGAGGAGAGGGGAGAAAGAAAGAGAGAGCGAGAGAGAGAGAGAGAGAGAGAGAGAGAGAGAGAGAGAGAGAGAGAGAGAGACAGAGAGACAGAGAGACAGAGAGACAGAGAGACAGAGAGAGAGAAGCTTTGACCAGTTCGCTATCATTGCCCAGTGTGCCAAGTGACAAGGAGGGCTACACGCGACTTTCTTTTTGTAAAACGCTTTGATTTGTCTCTGCAAGATATAGCGCTGCATAAATTCAATTTATTATTATTATTATTATTATTATTATTATTATTATTATTATTATTATTATTATTATATTATTATTACACATAAATACAATATAAATTACATGATCCATTTAACACAATGAACAGAAAAAAATTCTTTAGAAATGCGTAAGACTTAAAGATCTTGTGTATACTCAGCTACAGACTGAATACAAAGTCCTATCAGGGATAGGTAGCCATGATTGTAGGGACATTGTACAGTACAAGATTGTAGGGACATTGTACAGTACAAGATTGTAGGGACATTGTACAGTACAAGATTGTAGGGACATTGTACAGTACATGATTGTAGGGACACTGTACAGTACAAGATTGTAGGGACACTGTACAGTACATGATTGTAGGGACATTGTACAGTACAAGATTGTAAGGACATTGTACAGTACAAGATTGTAGGGACATTGTACAGTACAAGATTGTAGGGACATTGTACAGTACATGATTGTAGGGACACTGTACAGTACATGATTGTAGGGACATTGTACAGTACAAGATTGTAAGGACATTGTACAGTACAAGATTGTAAGGACATTGTACAGTACAAGATTGTAGGGACATTGTACAGTACATGATTGTAGGGACACTGTACAGTACAAGATTGTAGGGACACTGTACAGTACATGATTGTAGGGACACTGTACAGTACAAGATTGTAGGGACACTGTACAGTACATGATTGTAGGGACATTGTACAGTACAAGATTGTAAGGACATTGTACAGTACAAGATTGTAGGGACATTGTACAGTACAAGATTGTAGGGACATTGTACAGTACATGATTGTAGGGACACTGTACAGTACATGATTGTAGGGACATTGTACAGTACATGATTGTAGGGACACTGTACAGTACAAGATTGTAGGGACACTGTACAGTACATGATTGTAGGGACATTGTACAGTACAAGATTGTAAGGACATTGTACAGTACAAGATTGTAGGGACATTGTACAGTACAAGATTGTAGGGACATTGTACAGTACATGATTGTAGGGACACTGTACAGTACATGATTGTAGGGACACTGTACAGTACATGATTGTAAGGACACTGTACAGTACATGATTGTAGGGACATTGTACAGTACAAGATTGTAGGGACATTGTACAGTACATGATTGTAGGGACACTGTACAGTACATGATTGTAAGGACACTGTACAGTACATGATTGTAGGGACATTGTACAGTACATGATTGTAAGGACACTGGACAGTACATGATTGTAGGGACATTGTACAGTACATGATTGTAAGGACCCAAAACAACCTTTCTGCCATCACAACAGCTCCAATAGAATTTGGCAATGCGTCAGTTCCGCTATCCACTGCAGTCAAGTATCTCGGTCTTGTTATTGACAACACACTCTCTATGCAAAAAACCATCACCCAAACCTGCCAGTCCTGCTACTATCAATTACGGCGTATAAGTGCAATTCGAAAGTACTCGTCCGCTAAAGCAGCATCCAAACTTGTCACATCTCTTATTCTCTCACGTCTGGACTATTCTAATTCTCTTCTGGCTGGTCTGCCAGCATCATCTATTCACTCTCTTCATCGCATACAAAACTCTGCAGCTCGACTAATCCCCAAAAAGAAAAAAAAAATGAGCATATTACCCCTCTCTTGCGATCTCTCCACTGGTTGCATGTGCCACAGAGAGTAAAGCACAAGATCAGTACCATCTGTTTCAAATGTCTCCACAAAACAGCACCCTCCTTTCTATGTGAATGTCTTCACCTGTACACTCCTTCTAGTTCCCTCCGCACTGCTGCAGATACCCTGTGCTTACGAATACCTAGATTTAATCGATCCACCATTGGCCATCGCTCTTTTTCTGTTTCTTGTCCATCAATCTGGTATGACCTCCCTCTCTTCCTTTGTAAAAAGCCTACTTACGACAGCTTTGTATCCAGCCTCAGGACATACCTATTTCAAACCTAAGACTTCCCCCTCTTTTTTCATCTCATATGTCTCCGCCTTCAACGGCCAAACTTTCCATCACCCTGCTGAAGCGTATAGTTTTTATTTATTTATTTATTTTATTCTTTTATATCAAGGATAATGGAATAAGCACTTATGTGCTTTTTACATCCAGTCCCCGTGTGTATCCGGTTTTGTAAATGTTGTCATCTGTTCCCACCGGTACACAATGGCCTACTCTTTCGAAAAGCCGAACAGGATTTAACGTGTGCGCAAGATATTCTGTTTAGCTTCTGTGTGTGTGTGTGTGTGTGTGTGTGTGTGTGTGTGTGTGTGTGTGTGTGTGTGTGTGTGTGTGTGAGAGAGAGAGAGAGAGAGAGAGAGAGAGAGAGAGAGAGAGAGAGAGAGAGAGAGAGAGAGAGAGAGAGAGAGAGAGAGAGAGAAGTACATTTGGATTGTTAAAACTGTTAATCATTGTATAGGAGTGGGTTGAATGGAAGCGCTTTTATTTGTTTTGCAAGATATAGCGCTATATAAATTCCATGCATTATTATTATTATTTTTATTATTATTAAGTTTAAACACCAAGAAACAATAAACAACTAAAATACATTGGCAACGTTGGCATATTCAGTCTTGGAAGACTATGATGTCGTGCTCTAGGTGTTCTTTCTGGTGCAGCGTGGGTTGTGGCTGGCCAGTCCGACACGGGAACGACAGACAGTGCCTATGGCAGAGGGCACTGATGAAGTCTGACAATGCTGGTCGGTTTGTCTGCCTGGGCTTCAGCCTTTCTTCTCGTTCTCTTTGCCTCGTGCTGCTGAGCAAGTGTCTTGCAGAGACCTTTCTGCACTTTCTGTCTCAAGGCTGACCGCTCGAGGGTTGTTGCTTCCCAGTTGCTCTGATCGATGTTAATGGCTTTTAAGTCCCTCTTGCACATATCTTTGTATTGCTGCTGCGGTATGTCTAATGGACGTTTTCCCTGGACAAGATCTCCATAGAGGAGGTCTTTAGGGATCTCAACAGCTACTCATTTACAGAAAAAGGAAACAATTGTGGACTTAAAATGCAACCCTGCTTTACTCCTTTTGGATATTCAAAGTAATAAAAACATCATATCATGCGCATGCACATGCCAAGACTGATTTATAAATACTCCTTAGTGCCTTATATGATTATCCTATACTCCATTCTTACGCAAAGTAGTCCATAAGATAGTATGGCTTACAGAATCGAAAGCTTTCCAAAAATCGACAAATGTCACACATATTTTTTATTGGATTGCAAGCATTTTTAACACTGAAGTAGAGGGTGAATATTTGTTGTGTAGTACGCTAATTTTTACGAAATCCAACATGCTCTTTAATTACAGTGTTTGATCGTCTCCCCCCCCCCCCCCCCCCCCCCCACCCATGAGTTAATCTTGTATTCACAATATCAGTAAGATCTTGTTCTTTCTGACAATGCCAGTGAGGGACAGTCCACGGCAGTTGTCATCTTCAGTGCTGCCACCTTTTCCTGTAAATTGGAATAATCATAGACTCGGCCCACTGTAAAGGAATGCACTTCTTTCAAAGGCATTGTTGAAGAATTGAGAATGAAGAAAGCAGCACTTGCGTTAGCACTTAAAAAAAAGAGTATTTCGAATATTTTTTAAAATAATAATAATAATAATAATAATGATAATAATAATAATAATAATAATAATAATAATAATAATAATAATAATAATAATAATAATAGAGGGGAGACAGACAGACAGACAGATAGACAGACAAGTAGAGAAACAAAGAGACAAATGGATATACAGGCAGGTACGCAGACAAACAGACATACAGATAAGCACACATGCACATACTCCTATTAACAGGTAAATGGTACACAGACAGAGGAAAAAAAGAAAGAAAGAAAGAAAGAAAGAAGAAGAAACAGACAGACAGAGACAGACAGAAAGAGAGACAGACAGAGCAGACAGTAAAACAGAGAAAGAAAAAGAGTGCGAAGAATGCGAAGAAGAATGCAAAGAAGAAGAAGAATGCAAAAGAAGAAATGCAAAGAAAGAAGAAGAAGCAAAAGAAGGAAATGCAAAGAAGAAGAAAAATGCGAATCAAGAGAGCAGAAAAGAATCAGAAAGACAAGACAGTAGAAACAGAAGAAAGAAGAGAAAAGAAGAAGAAGAAGAGAAGAAGAATGCAAAAGAAGAAGAAGAGAAGAAGAATAGACAGAAAAGAAAAGAAGAAGAAGTGCGAAGAGAATGCGAAGAAGAATGCAGAAGAAGAAGAAGAAGAAGAAGAAGAAGAAGAAAGAAGAAGAAGAAGAAGAAGAAGAATGGAATGCAGAAGAAGAAGAAGAAGAAAGAAGAAGAAGAAGAATGCGAAAAGAAGAAGAATGCAAGAAGAAGAATGCGAAAAAGAAGAAGAAGAAGAATGCGAAGAAGATGCGAAAAGAAAAGAAGAAGAAGAAAAGAAGAAAGAAGAAGAGAAGAGAAGAAGAAGAAGAAGAAGAGAAAAGAGAAGAAGAAAAGAATGCAAGAAGAAGAAGAATAAGAAGAATGCAAGAAGAAGAAGAATGCGAAAGAAGAAGAGAAGAAGAATGCAAGAGAAGAAGAAGAGAAAGAAGAAGAATGCGAAGAAGAAGAAGAAGAATAAAGAAGAAGAAGAAGAAGAAGAAGAGAGAAGAAGAAGAATGCGAAGAAGAAGAAGAAGAATGCGAAGAAGAAGAAGAAGAATGCGAAGAAGAAGAAGAATACAGTGACGACGTCAAGAGCATCGACGACAACGACACTGATAGCTATGATAATGATGATGATGATGATGATGATGATGATGATGATGATGATGATGATGATGATGATGATGATGAAAAAAACGTATTGTATTACAGTTATTACTGCAAAACGGTGTAAGACCTGCTCATGAGGGTTCAAAATCAAGACAATCTCGTTAAACGATTCTTAGTTATTTTTTCTGATGTAACATTATATTGCAATGAAGGAAAAGTTAATTTTGCGCAACAAACTGTTTGTTTTTTCTCAAATAGAAAAATATATATCATGTTATGGGAAACACCACCGAATAATCAACATTGAAAATAATTCAGCATTGAGCTTAAAGGTCATAGTCTGTTCTGCTTTGTAAAGCACTCACACACAACACACACACACACACACACACACACACACATACACACACAGGCATTATTAGAGATCACAGCACAACATAGAACTCATTACGCAGAGTGAGAACAATCCCATAATCTGGGTTCTACTCTTACATGGAAATGGATAAAGGAAAAGTGTGCCTGCCTTTTTGTAACATTTCCGTTGTGCATAGTTTAAAAAAAGAAAAACAATTTGCACGTGACGATCACACTGAAGCAGGCGTTCACCCAAAGGCCACCTTTCAAAAGGCATATCAATTTCCAGCCATAAATATACATGAAAACAAAATAAACTTTCAACAAAAATTTTAAGAAATGAAAATTGCATTACAAATGCTCCATAACCACCCGAGGAGAATGGCATTTACAAAGTCTTGGATTCTGTTTTACTTGGCATAAAAACCCTCATAACATTTGATCCCACCACATAATATATAGGGCTGCAGCATTGGGTATCCTAAAATATGTTTCAGAGACTTGTACACAATCTCTCTCTCTCTCTCTCTCTCTCTCTCTCTCTCTCTCTCTCTCTCTATTTTGCTATTTTTTTTGTTTTTTTTGTTTTTTTGTTGTTGTTTTTTTTTGTTTGTTTTTTTGTTTTTTTGTTTTTTTTGTTTTTGGTCTTATGGTGTTTTCTCCATTTGTTTGTTTGTTGTTGTTTGTTGTTGTTTTTTGTTTGTTTATTTGGAAGGGTGTTTTTGTCTGCTTTTTGGTTGTTGTTGTTGTCTTTTTTTGTGGTGGTGGTGGTGGGGGGGGGGGTTCTGGGGGTATGTTTTTGTCTTTTGCTCGTCTGGGGTTGTTTGTTTGTTTGTATGTTTGTTTGTTTTTTTCTTCTTTAAAAAAAGTTGTTTTCCTTTGCTTCTTCTGCTTGAAAGTATGAGTACTGAGTGCATTTTTAAATGTGACCCCATGGGCGGGGACTGGATGTAAAAAAGAACATGAATACTTATTCATTATCCTGGAAAAAAAGAATTTGTTTCTATTACTTACAATGTGTAGATGTTCTTTTTATGACTTTATTGGCTTTTCCCCCTCTTTATTATGTGAGTGTATGGGTATTGCACTTATTTTATTACCATGACATTCAATTTGCAGGAGCATAATTAAAAAGTGTTTGTGTTGATCGTGTGCTATGTATTACATATTTAGTATTATCCCTGAAACACCCCCACCCCACCCCACACCCCCACACACACGCTCAAACAAACACAAACACACACACACACACACACACACACACACACTCACTCACCCACTCACCCACTCATATTCTCTCCCTCAACGACTGTATAGTTTTAAATTTCTTCTTGGTTTGTTTCTTGTTTTTATTGTGTGGATGTATGGGTATTAAATTTATTTTTATCATGACATATAATTTGAAACGAGTATAATCTAAAATGAGTATTGATGGGATGGCATACTGTTTTGGGATTTATATATTGGATATTATCTCTGAAATACACACACACACTCTCTGTCTCTCTGTCTCTGTCTCTCTCTCTCTCACCTTTTATCGTCCTGCTTATAGTCATAGTATATCCTGATGAAGGATTCATATTTTTATATTTTCAATACTTTATTGGACTTGCCTCTGTACTTAAGTTTTAATGAGTGCCCTATTTCAATATCTTATAATTATGTATAACAAGTATGTGTACCATTTGACAATGTGTAGATGTTTATCTTTATGACTTATTAAGTTTGGTTGTGTTATTTTTTCTTGGCTTTGTTGTTGTTCTTGTTCTTGTTGTTGTTGTTTGTCTGTTTTTCTCTCTTTTATCATCTTTTGTTGGTTTGGTTTTTTCTTCTCTTTTGTTTGTTTGTTTGTTTTGGTTACGGCTTTTTGGGGGGTGGGGGTAGGGGTGGGGTATTTTTAGGATTTTCTTTTAATTGCTTGCTTTGGGGGGGGGGGGAGGGTTGTTGGGGGGGGGGGGGGAGGGTTGTTGGGGGGGAGCTGTTTTGAAAAGGGTTATTTCCCCTTGTTTTTATTGTGAGACTGTATAAGTATTGGGTTATTATTATTAAGATGTATCCCTAACGGGCGGGGACTGGATGTAAAAAAGCACATGTGTGCTTATTCATTATCCTCGAAAAAAAGAATTTGTCATTTGTCATTGTCATTGTCATTGTCATTGTCCCCTCTCTCTCTCTCTCTCTCTCTCTCTCTCTCTCTCTCTCACACATACACACACACACACACACACACACACACACACACACACACACACACACACACACACACACACATGTGCCCATCACCTGCAGTCCTTCCTTCCTACCCCACCCCACCCCACCCTACCCACATGCTTTTCACATTTTTCTCAGTCTATTTGTCGCCAAGGGAGACCCAAGTTTCGTGAGGCGACTGTAAAACACAGTCTCATTTGGGAATGAACGGTGCAATTGGCTCAGCTCCAGATGCCAAGACGTATGTGAAACTGCAGCTTAGAAAGGAGTTTCTGCTTTCCTATCCCAACGGGACATGCACTATTGCAAACACATGGATGTGGTGAATGACTTTATTTTCCTCAAGAAATGCTGCACATTCCTAATAATAAAAGAAATGTCAAGATTCTGAAACCAGAGATTACCATGCAGTGTGTGTGTTTATGTGTGTATGTGCGTGCGTGCGTGCGTGCGTACGTGTGTGTATGTGTGTGCGTGTGTGTGTGTGTAAGATATCTTTCTATGCAACAAGATCGATTAAAAAACAACTTAGTATTTTATCCTCACATCACTCTTCACAAATCGTTTGCACTTTTGCAGACACTCACCACTTTCTCCAAGTTTCAGGGCAACTTCAGACGCGAAGGAACACATAACTCTCGTCTGTCAGGATCAGCCTGTTTTGAAAGTGTCACTGATGCACAGGCAACCCACCAAGGCAGGTCCGCTGCTGTAAACCTGGGGTCAGAAAGCTATCAATGGCCGCTTACTATATCCGTTGGCAAAGACGGTGAAATAATCATATCGGAGACATGTGCCAATAATGTCCACACAGTGGAGTGTTCTTGGAAGTTCTGCCACTTAGACACGTGGGGTCACCCACACCTTGCACTCTGTCTCATGATGAAATCACTGTGGCGCCGTCAGTACCCGATAAGTGATACCTCAATTAACACTTATGGCTGTGTTCATTAGCATTGCCATCAACTATAGGCAGCCAGATTTGGATTTCCAAGGATTGTACTTCTTCTTTAGAGGATAGTGCAGTTTGCTAAGGTAAATATCATCTCGGCGTATTTTTAAAGCATAACAACATTTCTGTTATGCTAATAGTTTGTTGCTGCTGCTGAAGAAAACCTCAACACTATTTGAAGAGCTACACTAGTTTTGAGACAGCTTAGGAGCACAGCTTGCATTGCTAGGTGACAACGCCTTTAGCCGGCATGGGCTGACCTGTGTCTCTCTGCTTGATGTGCCTGCACTTCCCCGTTCACAGGCATCAATACACAGGTCTTTGGGATGTCCGACAGGAGTCGGTGAAATCAGGGTGTTTGAAACAAGGTGGTGGGTTATACTAGCAGCAGCAACAACAAGAAAAATAACGGTATGATAATGATGATAATCATCATCATCATCATCATCATCATCAATTCAAAGCACTTGGATTCCATTAATGTTATGTGTGACTTTCAAACTTATCTACATGGCGAAAGCTAATCTGGCGGATTCAGAGTGGTGCTGGTGTAATGGGCTGTCAGTAATGCACGCTTCTATAAAGCGACAGGTATACGTACAGGTGTTCAATCCTTTCCAAAGCTGGACTCTCTCTCCCAGCTCCACATCGTGAGTTATAGTCTCAGTGCGGGCCAGAATATATAAAAACAACAACGAATAAACATAAATCGATGTTTCTTGCCCGATGTGCATTCACGGCTATAGGACAATCTGCGCCAAAGAAAAATATGTCTCTTCCAAAAGTCTGAGATAAAAGTCAGCCCTGAAGTATGAACATTAGGAACAACTAAACATTCCGACAGAAAGACAAGACAAGCAGAGGTGCATTAGAGCCACGCAATGTTTGAAAACTCAACAGCTCCAGCATGCTCCTTGAAGCAGGTGTACATGGCCACACTATCATTAGGTGCTGTACAACACCTGACATCCCCTGCATTCTCTTACGTGCATACTGGGGCAGAGGAAGATGGCATGAACGCATGAGCTGTACAATACATGACACCTACTGGACCTCTCCCTCATCTCTTAGCCAGCAGTCAGTGGGGAGCTGCATTAACTCACAAGTGCTGCATTGTCTTGGACAAGTCATCCTCTCCCTCCCCAGCCCCTCACAGAGTAGACATCGTGTGTTTTATGTCGCTCATTCCACGCCTCGAGCTGTCGATGTGTGCACAGGGGGTGTGTGGGTGTGTGGAAGTAAAACCTTGTTCTACATTCTGATGTTAAGGACTATTAGGGGCAGGTGTTGAAGCTTATGTTTAAAACCAAACAAAACAAAACACTCGCCTTCGACTGACAGAAGCATCTCCATTCTTTACCTAAATACCATTCCCCATCAATGTTTTGACGCTGTACCACTTCACTGTTTTCCCCCTCATAAATCATCACACTTCTCACATACTGTTTGAGCACTCTGGTGTATCAGCATAAAGCCCATCCTGATTAAAGGACTGACAAGTTGGGGCATGATATGCGTATTAACATGTTCCAGCGTGGCATCTAAAGTGAACAACTTCACCTGTGTGAGTTATTAGGTTATCAAAGGTTTAAGTGATAATCTGACTCCACTCTAGCCCCAAGCTACAGCTTTCATCCATCAGACCGTAAGCAACAGAGTGTTCCATGTTCCATGTGTGGCGCCCACAACTAACTGCTGCTACCAGGTGAGGTAAAGCTGCATCCACAGCACCCCCCCCCCCCCTCCCCGCTTTTGGAGTAGACCACGACAGGTCAGCCTGAACAGTCAGTAAGTTATTAGGTAACCCTGTGAAAGGTTAACTGAATGGCATCGTGTGTGTGTGTGTGTGTGTGTGTGTGTGTTGTGTGTGTTTGTGTTGTGTGTGTGTGTGTGTGTGTGTGTGTGTGGTGTGTGTGTGTGTGTGTGTGTGTGTGTGTGTGTTGAATATTGTGTATACTCTGTTATTTCTTAATCTGTATTGTTTGATAATGCATGCTGTGTAATTAAAATTTTAAAATGCCACTCATAATTTCTATAGTTGAGACATTAAAGATTTCTTGAGTCTTAAGTCTTGAGTGTGTGTGTGTGTGTGTGTGTGTGTGTGTGTGTGTGTGTGTGTGTGTGTGTGTGTGTGTGTGTGTGTGTGTGTGTGTGTGTTGTGTGTGTGTGTGTGTGATAGAGTGCGAGGAGATATACAGAGGAATATAGACAGACAGACGCAAAGACAGAGACAAAGAGACAGAGAGACAGCAAAAAGTGTCACAAGGCATTTTTACACGATGCACATGTCTTTGAGGCCTCCAGCAGTATTGCTACCACGAGGATTGTCCAGGACGTGAAGCCACCCAGCCGACATGTCCCTGCAGAGCCACAGGCTTGTTTCTGTCTGTGGCTGGGCCGTCTGTGAAAGTGTGGGTCGTGTAAAAACAGACCGTGAGAAGACAGCCTTTGTCTTGCTGCCCTTTGCATGTGCCACCTATATACTTCACAGCAGAGTGATCTGCATCCTGACAGAGCGAGAGAGAGAAAGAGGCAGAGAGATAGAGAGAGAGAGAAGAGAGAGAGAGAGAGAAGAGAGAAGAGAGAGAAGAAACAGAGAGAAAAGAGAAGACAGAAGGGGGGGAGGGGGGGGGGTGCATTTGTATAAATTGTAACGAGACATGCAACACACTAAATGTGTACATCTCAATTGCCTAAGACACAGCTGTTCTGCATGGTCCACCCATCAACAACTCTCTCTCTCTCTCTGTCTCTTCTCTCTCTCTCTCTCTCTCTGTCTTCTCTCTCTCTTGTGTAGTCTGTGTTCTATGTAGCGTTTAGACTCTGTTGTGGAGAGAGATATATATTATATATATATAGTATATATTATATGTACATATATATATATATATATATATATATAATCATTATATTAGTATATTATATATAATATATATAATTATATTTAGGGTGCTCTATGCAAATGGAAGCACAAAATAGAACGTCTTCTCACGCACTGTTTTTACATGGCGGACACTTTCACACGCTGGCACACAAGTTGTGGCCCCGATGGGAAGTGTCCAGAAACATACTGGGGGAGGGACGGCTGTTATAGCGCGCTTGGGAACAGCTCCTTTCAGGAAGACTTCTGTAGAAAATAATGACTCGTACACCATGTAAAACACCTTCGTAATAAAGAGAGTGATAAAGATAGTCAAGTATCTGAATTGAATTGATAGGAATTGCCTTGCAAACGTTTCAGATTGTCTCAAGGTGACACCAGTTTCATATCATTGTGTGAATACCAGATGGACACAACCCCACTACGTAAATTGGTGATTTGGGTTGATCAGTGGTCTGTGGGTAAGGCACCTGTACAGACAGGGAGGATTGGTGGTTTGATTTCTGGCTGAACTCCAGCTTGTCCTCCTTGTCCAGAGCAAGAAAGATGGCTGACTGCAGAGGTTTGTTAAGCGCTTCGGTTGATTTGCTTTTACAACATTCAGCGCTATAAAAATGCCATACAGTAGTAGTAGTAGTAGTAGTAGTAGTAGTAGTAGTAGTAGTAGTAGTAGTAGTAGCAGCAGCAGCAGCAGTAGTAGTAGTAGTAGTAGTAGCAGCAGCAGCAGCAGCAGCAGCAGCAGCAGCAGCAGCAGCAGCAGCAGCAGCAGCAGCAGCAGCAGCAGCAGCAGCAGTAGTAGTAGTAGTAGTAGTAGTAGTAGTATCTCCTGCAGTGGGCAGTGCAGGCTGTTCTGCTAACAGTGTGTCCTGGCTGACAGCGGTCTCCACACATAACACCGTGAGCTTTTAGATGATGGCCTTGGCACTTTTAGTGATCAAATACTGACACAACTATTGACCTGGGTCGTGTGCGTGTGTGTGCATGTGTGTGAATGTGTGTGTGTGTGAAAATGTGTTGTGTGTGTATGTGTGTTTGAGAGTTAGTGTGTGTGAGTTAGTTCCTGGTGTCATATACCCCTCTCTGATCTCCTGGATAACTTGTGTCAGGAGTGTCTAATCTTGATTCCTCGACATAAGAGGCGCCTGTTATTCCTCCAGACATTCAGAAAAACTGGCAGAGACAGCTGATTCTCTTACAGCCTGAGGCTTGTATCTTCTACGTATATTAATTTTCTTCCTCCTTACATTCCCCATAGCACCCAGAAGTTCAAACAACAGAAATCGTATCAGGTAGCATGCTCTCACAAGGTAAGAAAGAACGGGCTTATTAACTTTAACAAAAATGCTGCTTCGCAAGAAAATTAACTTGATTTTTGATTCTCATTTTGTTCTCCTATATACAAGTGTTTTGTAAAGAGAAAATGTAGGCATATTGAATAACACGAATGATAAAACTTGATTTAAAAAGGTTGCCGTTATGTGATATCATATTGTTCGGTTTATCATTATCTTATTCTAATGTTATTTGTAATATTTCCTCAATCCAAAACATGTTGTTACATAAGATGAACAATATTTTTTTCAATGTGCAACCATGAATCCATTGTTAAATTTAAATCCCAAACAGAACAGCAGAAACTTCACACCCCACACTAACTTCTCAGTTTTTATATTAATAATAATAATAATAATAATATATGGAATGTACATAGCGCAGAATCTTGTAAAAAGCAAGTAAATCGAAGCGCTTGCACTCAATCATTTACACGCATGCAACTCTCCTTAAACATAATGAACAACATATTTCAAATCCATGTGCGCGCACGCACATACGCACACACGCACACACATGCACACACACACACACACTCGCGAACACACTTAGGAGATGAAGGATGCTGTTGAAAATTAGGGACAGATATGAGGGGAAAAGTCTCAGGTAGGATATAAGTGTGTTTTGAGGCTGGATTTGAAGGTATCAAGTGAAGGCTTTTGGCGAAGTGAAAGAGGGAGGTCATTCCAGGTGAATGGACCAGAAACAGAGAAAGAGCGACGGCAAACAGGGGTTTGTTTGAATCTGGGTGTTCGAAAGCACAAAGTATCTGCGGCTGAACGAAGGGAACGGGATGGAGTATACAGGTGAAGACAGTTACAGAGATAAGAGGGTGCAGATTTGTGGAGACATTTGAAACAGAGGGTATTGATCTTATACTTCAGTATTTGTGAGACAGGCAGCCAGTGAAGAGATCGCAGAAGGGGAGTGATGTGTTGAGATTTTTTCTTTCTTAGGACCAGTCGAGCTGCAGAGTTTTGTATGCGTTGAAGAGAGTGGATAGATGATGCTGGTAGGCCAGCCAAAAGAGAATTTCAGTAGTCTAAACGTGAAAGAATGAGAGATGTGACAAGCTTGGAAGTTGCATCAGTGGACAGATACTTGCGAATCGCGCTTATGCGCTGTAATTGATAGTAGCAAGACTGACAGGTCTGGGTTATGAATTTTTTCATAGAAAGTGTGTTGTCAAGAACTACTCCTAAATAATTCACAGAGTTGGACAAAGGAACTGACGTATTGCCGAATACTATTGAAGTCTTTTTTGTGATAGAGGAAAGTTTATGTTGGGTCCCTGTGAGCATGGCTTCGGTTTTATTGGCATTGAGTTGTAACTTGTTCTGAGTCATCCAGTTTTGAACGTCTTGAAGGCAGTAGAACATATTTGTCAGGAGGGAAGGCAAGTTTTCAACAGTATCACTGCACTGAGGCTGAGTATCATCGGCATAGAAATTATGATCAATATGGGGGCTATTTATTATATGTGAGAGTGGAGCGTATAGAGAGTAAAGATAACAGGGCCCGGGACTGATCCCTGCGGGACTCCACATTCCATTTTGACAGGTTTTGATTGAATTTTGTTTACAAAAACTTTCTGGAATCGGTCTGTGAGGTATGAAGTAAACCAGGTGAGGGCTGTGCCATTAATACCAAACGTATTTTGGAGGCGAGAAAGAAGAATTGAGTGATCTATGGTATCAAAGGCCGCAGAAAAGTCAAGAAGAGTGAGGAGGGAGATTTTTCCTGCATCAGAAGCTAGTAGAAGTGTATCCAAAGTGTAGACTAGGATGGTTTCAGTGATGTGGTTGGAGCGATAGGCAGATTGAAAAGGGGGAAGAAGATCATTGGAATGAAGGTGACTATTGAACTGTTTGACAACAACTTTTTCTAGTACTTTAGAGACAAAGGGTAAGTTTGAGACAGGCCTATAATTCTTCAGAATGCTGGGATCGAGGTCGTGCTTTTTCAGTAAAGGTGTGACTATTGCGGTTTTAAGAGCTTGTGGAAAATTTACTGACAGAACAGATAAGTTTACTATTTTACTGATAATAGGTACAAGTTGTGGAAGGCATTGTGGGAAAACAGGAGCAGGTATGGGATCATGGTCGCATGATTTTATAGACATTTCCTTCAGAATTGTCATGAGTTCTTTTTCACTTGTGGGATGGAATGAAAAGAGAAGAGTGCCAGTGAACTGGGATCAGGAGGCGCAGGCTGGAATTGAGTCTGATCCAGTCTGGAGCGTATGTTGCGGACTTTGTCTGAAAAGAAGGCAGAAAAGATGGATGGAAGTTCAGACAGGCTGTGGGTATTAGGCAAATGATTTGATTTTGCAGATCCAAGGAGATTTGAGGTGAGGGAAAAAGATATTTTTTATGGATGTAGCACGGAGAACTCGGGAAGAGTAGTAGTCTTTCTTTGCTGAATGGATTAAGAGTTTGACTTTGTTTATTTTGTTTTCGGAAAAAGCTGTTTGTTGGTTTTGGTTTTGAGTTCCGCCTCTGCCGTTCTAGTTGCCGGCGTTTGCGCTTCGCTATCAAGATGTCTTGGGTATACCATGGCGCACAGGGTCTGTCAGGGAGGAGATGGTCAGTAGGAGGTGCATGCTCATCAAGCAGTTGGCGGAGAATAGTGTTATAGTATTCAGAGAGATCAGTGTGTTCAGAGGCGTCCTGTTCATGTGGTCTGTCATGTTCAGATCAGCAGTTTTCAGGGCCAGCAAAGCAAATCACATAAGCTACGGTTTTTCAAATCTACCTTTAGATCTTTTAGCCAGTGTAGGAAACACAAAGAGACGAACCCAACTAGACTCTAGACTTGTATACATCTTTACAGGTTTGCTGCAACGGTTCAGTTATTGATCTAGTTTTCATGCATACCACTTAAAGGCGCGTCAGATTTCTCTGCCTGAAATTCGGGCTGGTCTCCCCCAGGAGAGTGCGTAGCCAGCCACAAGAGCAGGACAGCCATGGGTTTCCCTATCAGAGGGGCTTTTTCTGCACAACTTTGCCTGGGTCAAATCTTTAGTTGCCGTGGGTTATGTTGCGTGCGCTTCCACAATAATAAACCATGTAGTAGCATGAAATGCTGAGAGGGTGGCTGTGTGATTCAAAATCCTTGAGTCTTGTTTTAAACTCATTGACGCAGTCTTTTTTTGTCATGACTTAAATTAATCTCCTCAAACAAAAAGATTGGATCGGATTGGATTTAAATGACATGATACTGGATCACGGTCAAGGTCAATACTTTCTATATAACGATTGTGGTTTTCAATATGAACAACGTTTTATTTGACTTACAAAATATGACAAATATGCTAAGAATTCAGAAAACCTGCTAATAACAATACAAAACAAACCGATACGTAAATATATAAAGACAGACCTACAGAAAGACAGAAAAACGACTTGAAGAAAAACACAGTTTAGGAAAGGAATGGGATAGTGCTAAAAGCCTCATTGAGGGGCGCTGAAGGGTGGCCAATAGCCTCAAGCACTAGATAGGGAGGGGAGGGTTGGAGTGGCTATCGATCAGTTGTGTCTGGATGCCGCCATGCAAGGAGGTGCACGTGACCGTGTGAAGGGGGAGGGAGGGGGGGGGGGGCAGCAGACTGACAGACACTGACCCAGGACTGCTGAGCTACACAGCCCAGCCCAGAGCGGCAATGGCTGGACTGTGATCCTGTTAGTGCCTGTCAGCAACACACAGAGAGAGAGAAGGGGAGAGAGAGAGAGAGAGAGAGAGAGAGGGGGGGGGGAGAGAGAGAGAGAGAGAGAGAGAGAGAGAGAGAGAGAGAGAGAGAGAGAGAGAGAGAGAGAGAGAGAGGAGAGAGAGAGAAGAGGGAGAGATAGAGGGAGAGATAGAGAGAGAGATAGAGAGAGAGATAGAGAGAGAGATAGAGAGAGAGAGAGGGGGAGAGAGAGAGAGCGAGGGAGAGAGAGAGAGAGAGGGAGAGAGAGAGGGAGAGATACAGAGAGAGATAGAGAGAGAGATAGAGATAGAGAGAGGAGAGAGAGAGGGAGAGAGAGAGAGAGAGAGAGAGAGAGAGAGAGGAGAGAGAGGAGAGAGAGAGAGAGAGAGAGAGAGAGAAAGAGAGAGGAGAGAGAGAGAGAGAGAGAGAGGAGGAGAGAGAGAGGAGAGGAGAGAGAGAGAGAGGAGGAGAGAGAGGAGAGAGCACGCGCAAGTACTAATGAATAGACCAAAAGACCTGACACTTATATCCACTGAAAGGCATTAGCTCGAAAGAGCTTTTCCCTGTCTGTCTGTCTGTCTGTCTATCTATCTGCCTACCTGTCTGTTTGTCTGTTTGTCTGTGTGTCCGTTGGTCTATCTGTGTGTCTGTGTGTCTGTCTGTCGATCTCTATCTGTCTGTCTATCTGTGTGTCTGTCTATCTGTCTGTCTATATGACTGTCTGTGTGCGTCTGTCTATCTGTCTGTCTATCTGTCTGTATGTGTGTCTGTCTGTCTATCTTTCTGTCTGCCTATCTGTCTGTCTGTCTATCTCTCTGTCTGTCTGTCTATCTATCTGCCTACCTGTCTGTCTGTCTGTTTGTCTGTGTGTCTGTCTGCCCACCACTGGCTGGCTGGCTGCTTCTCTCTCAATGTCTGATAGTCCGTGTATAATATGTATAATGATTATGCACTCATGTATGATATGTATGATGATTACGCACTCATGTATGATATGTATGATGACTATGTACTCATGTATGATATGTATGATGATTATGCACTCGTGTATGATATGTATGATGATTATGCACTCATGTATGATATGTATGATGATTATGCACTCATGTATGATATGTATGATGATTATGCACTCATGTATGATATGTATGATGATTATGCACTCATGTATGATATGTATGATGATTATGCACTCATGTATGATATGTATGATGATTATGCACTCATGTGTGATATGTATGATGATTATGCACTCATGTATGATATGTATGATGATTATGCACTCATGTGTGATATGTATGATGATTATGCACTCATGTATGATATGCATGGTGATTATGCACTCATGTATGATATGCATGATGATTATGCACTCATGTATGATATGCATGATGATTATGCACTCATGTGTGATATGTATGGTGATTATGCACTCATGTATGGTATGTATGATGATTATGCACTCATGTATGATATGTATGATGATTATGCACTCATGTATGATATGTATGATGATTATGCACTCATGTGTGATATGTATGATGATTATGCACTCATGTATGATATGTATGATGATTATGCACTCATGTACGATGTGTATGATGATTATACACTCATGTACGATATGTATGGTGATTATGCACTCATGTATGATATGTATGGTGATTATGCACTCATGTATGATATGTATGGTGATTATGCACTCATGTGTGATATGTATGATGATTATGCACTCATGTATGATATGTATGATGATTATGCACTCATGTGTGGTATGTATGATGATTATGCGCTCATGTATGATATGTATGATGATTATGCACTCATGTATGATATGTATGATGATTATGCACTCATGTGTGATATGTATGGTGGTTATGCACTCATGTATGATATGTATGGTGATTATGCACTCATGTATGATATGTATGATGATTATGCGCTCATGTATGATATGTATGATGATTATGCACTCATGTATATGTATGATGATTATGCACTCATGTGTGGTAGGTATCATATGCATGATTTGCATGGCATGTATGGTCTGTACTCATGTGTGGTAGGTATCATATGCATGATTTGCATGGCATGTATGGTCTGTACTCATGTGTGGTAGGTATCATATGCATGATATGCATGGCATGTATGGTCTGTACTCATGTGTGGTAGGTATCATATGCATGATTTGCATGGCATGTATGGTCTGTACTCATGTGTGGTAGGTATCATATGCATGATTTGCATGGCATGTATGGTCTGTACTCATGTGTGGTAGGTATCATATGCATGATTTGCATGGCATGTATGGTCTGTACTCATGTGTGGTAGGTATCATATGCATGATTTGCATGGCATGTATGGTCTGTACTCATGTGTGGTAGGTATCATATGCATGATATGCATGGCATGTATGGTATGTACTCATGTGTGGTAGGTATCATATGCATGATTTGCATGGCATGTATGGTCTGTACTCATGTGTGGTAGGTATCATATGCATGATATGCATGGCATGTATGGTCTGTACTCATGTGTGGTAGGTATCATATGCATGATTTGCATGGCATGTATGGTCTGTACTCATGTGTGGACATTGCGTGCAAGAAATCGACAGTACACTTGGGTACATATTATTTGGTGGGTAGGTGGTTCCTGTCGAAGGTGTTTGGTGGTTCGATCTTCGTTTGCGCCCGAAACTGTTCTCCCATAAACTAGAGTGTGAGTGGTGGTCTGAGTGCTAGTCTTTCGGATGAGACGATAAACTGAAATCACTTGTGCAATACTCATTTAGAGCACGTAAAAGAACCCACGGCAACAAGAGAGTTGTCCCTGACAAAATTCTGTAGGGAAAAGCTTACTGTGATTGGGAAACAAATACACTTATACACAGAAAAAGAAAGAGAAATGAGTAGTGCTGCTCTTTGTGGCGATGCGCAGCCTTTATTTCACGCAGAGAATTATTATTATATCATTATTACTATTTTTATTTCACAGGTACGTGATTAGTAGTTTACTCTAGGGTTGTAAAAATTTAAAAAAACCTCGAATTGTTTGCGTTAGCCTAACTTGAAACTGCCACCACTCGATAGAACACACTGTCAAGGCAACTGCCTCTGCCTCAGGACTGCGACACTGTGTGAGGTTGACCAGGCTCCCTGCTGCCGTTCAGTTGCCAAGCACACATGCTACATTATATCGCAGATCTGCAGGTCACACGTCTTCGCACACAGAGAAGGCGTTGGCTCCTCTCCGTTTAACACGAACTCTTCCCCCCAATGTATTAAATCTTCAATGACGGTCTGGGCTCTAGTCTTTCGTAGGAGGTCCAATAACAATTTCGTACTTAAAAGAATCCACGGCAATTATAGCTGTCCTTGGCAAAATGATGTGCGAAAAGCTGCCGTCACAGAGAAAAACAAAAGCGAATGCACATAAAGGCAGGGGAGAGAGAGAGAGAGAGAGAGAGAGAGAGAGAGAGAGAGAGAGAGAGAGAGAGAGAGATAGACAGAGACAGAGACAGAGGCAGAGACAGAGATACAGAGAGAGAGAGAGCGAGACAGAGCGGTGTACCCAGCTGTGCCTCTAGGTGCAGAGTGCTCTCCCCAAGGAAAGCTGCCCCACGCCACAGAC
The DNA here is from genome assembly GCA_028751875.1 of Rapana venosa. NCBI lineage: Eukaryota > Metazoa > Mollusca > Gastropoda > Neogastropoda > Muricidae > Rapana > Rapana venosa. Next base: position 126,568,035 of record CM054134.1, read on the forward strand.
ACACACATGATGATCATGTGACTAACAGGGAAAGGCAGGGCAGTACAGTACAAGGTAAAGCAGTTTAGGGTCAGAGAATAAGAAGAGAACAGCAACACTGTCAGATGCAAGACACAATGCTCCCACCCGTCCCAACCACCCTATGTGATAGAGTGGCAAACCCACAAACACAACTTGTTTGACAAGATTTGACCTTGTATGGTTCTCTGTTTCTTAAGCATTTTAAAATGAACGTTATTGTTTTCAAATGGCCCTGACGTTTCATTACTTGCAGTTTTAATCACCACATCATTATAATGTTGTAGTGTTCTGTAACACTCAATACATCAAACAGCACTGGTTACAGAACAGAGTGCTGAACACTCCCTTTACTCTTCAATCCATCACGACTTTGAAATCAGTACTGCATACAGGACAGGTCCTGGCATAGATAGCATGCACCAACGGCAGCGGCTGTAGCAGAAGACGACAGCAGCCTTTGACTGAAGAGGTGGGGCCAGCATTGCAAGGCTGCTTTCAACACCCCCTGGGGCTATGCCGCCCTGCACTGCAGTATTGACGTATGGAAATTCAGCAGCTAGATGTGACCACAGCGTGTCCATGGTTTAGCAGGGCTGTAGCAGTAGTGGCACTGCCCGTCTGTCTGTCTGTCCGCCTGTCTGTCTGTCTGTCTGTCTGCCTGTCTGTCTGTCTGCCTGTCTGCCCGTCTGTCTGTCTGTCTGCCCGCCTGTCTGTCTGTCTGCCTGTCTGCCCGTCTGTCTGTATGTCTGCCTGTCTGTCTGTCTGACACGAAGGTCATTGATTCAGGGAGCAATTCAGACTTTAGGAATTGTATTTTATAACTTTTGTTGGTATTTTCTTACCATTTTAAGTCACAACAGATTTATCTTCGTAAATCTTGGCCTGCTCTCTTTGCGACAACGCATCACCACCCATTTTTGATCTTTTTTTCCTGTTTTCACGTGTGCTTGCTTCCCAATCAGAGTGACTGTACAAAATTGTGCCAGGGACAATATTTGGTGCCTTGGATTATTTTATGTGCCCTAAATGCGTGTTACGGTCACCCATTCCTTTCCTTTAAATGCGTGTTGCACGCGGGACTTAGGTTTATTGTCTCGTTAGATTGACTAGCACCCAGACCACCACCCACGATTAAATGGATGGGAGCGTTTCGAGAACAAAAGGGAATCGAACCTTGACCCGGATTTAGCCTAGCCTTTTTCGCTTTCCAGGCAGGTGCGTTATCTCTAGACCACCGATGCACCGCAACAGGCTTTGTGTGTGCTTCTGTACTTTGCATGTTGCTGGTGTGACTGTGCGTTTGACAGAACGGTCACTGATTGGAGGTGCAGACAGAAAACCTCAGTCTTGCCATTTCATAACTGAATGGAAGTGTGGACAGGGTGCCGAGGGAGAGGGGAGCAGTTCTCGCTTTTCTTTGGCTTTGCCCTTTAAGCGTGATCTGTATGTAACAACTGTTCATCCCGACATGAACTAAACAATGTCCGTCCGTCTGTCTGTCTGTCTGTTTGCCCCCCTCCCCCCTCTCCTCTCTCTCTCTCACTTAGGAAAACGTGAAAAATGGTTCTTTGATAATAAGAGATTACATCTATGATTAGCGCAAAGAGAGGTACATCACATTTGGTTACTAAAGGTAAAAAGCAGTTACTCAGCTTAACAAAGTTTTTCAGAAGTGTAAAGAAATGACAGTAAATGCATTAAAAAAAATGTTGATACCAAAATCCAACCAATACTGTTATATTCAGCTGAAATTTGGGGATTAAATAGACTAGAGCATCTAGAAAAAGTACATTTAATCGCTTGTAAAAGATTTTTAGGTGTGCCTGTCAAGACACCAAATAAAATGGTGTATGGAGATCTGGGCAGGTACCCATTGTATGTAAACACGTATGTTGCATGCGCAAGATTTTGGTTTAAATTATTACATATGGATTCTGAAAGATTGCCACATAAAGCATATTGTATGTTGTTTAAATTAGATAAAAAGGGCAAACAATGCTGGGTCTCTAAAATCAGGGAAATATTCTGTATAACTGGGTTTAATATCGTTTTGGTTAAACCCAAGGTAGGAGACATAAAAATGTTCTTACGAGCCTTTAAACAAAGACTTGTAGATTGGTTTACCCAGGAATGGACTGCACCATCAGAGATCGCAGTAGATATGATAGTTACATAAACTTTAAGATTGTTTTTGAAAGAGAGAAGTATATTAGTGAAATGGATACATATTGTTTTCGCGTTGCAGTTACTCAAGTACGATTGAATGCGCTACCACTAAACAATAATACACATCGCTATAGTAGTTCAAATAAAGATAAGCAGTGCCCTATTTGTAATGACCAAATAGAGAATGAAGAACACTTTTTATTAAATTGCCCTGTCTATGAAGATTTGAGACATAAGTTTCTTAAAGATGCGAAGAGACTTCCTTTGCACGTGCTACTCAAAGCTACAATATCTACTGATAGACATAATTTATCACGATTTATTTTTTATGCAACCAACAGAAGAAGTAAGATAACTTTAGAGAAATGGATCCTTATATTGATGAATACTACATTCAAAACATTGTCGATTATGACGAACGTGAATTGATTTGTGATGAATATTCAAGAAATAGGTGATGTAATTTATTTATTATTGCTGATATATCATTTCATATTTATATACATTGATAGTAATGTGTTTATAACACTCTTGTCATATGTCCACTCCATACGCCCATCATTCCTTTGTATTGTGGCCTAAGGCCAATGTACAGTAAAAGTCTGAAGTCTGTAGTCTCTTGCTCTCTCTCTCCCTCTCTTGCTCTCTCTCTCTCTCTCGCTTTCTCACTCCCTCTCTCTCTCTCTCTCTCTGTCTCTCTCTCTCTGTCTCTCTCACTCTCTTGCTCTCTCACTCTCTTGCTCTCTCGCTCTCTCTCTCTCCCTCTCTCTCTCTCTTTCTCTCCCCCCCCCCCTCTCTCTCTCTCTCTGTCCGTCTGTTCTTTGACAGCTCATTGCCAACATAACTGTATCCTTTTACTTTTTTCCTAATGTGAAGAGAATAGGGCTCTCTCTCCCAGGAGAGCATTGTCCACTGCGGTCAAGCAGAGGCATGGCTGTGACTGAGGGCCGTTTCTACACCTGGCGCTGACAGAAGGGGGGTTCTGTGGGTCTTTTAACTGCAGTTTGGATCAATCTCTCCTTTTTCTAAAATGATAGCAAAATTGTAAATTGCTATCTGTTTTTTTTTTCCTTTTTTCTAAATCGTTGGTAATATTTTGTTACACGAATTGTATTCCTTCATATTATCTCTACACAGAACGCAGAGAAATCTGCCATGACTAAAGGTGATATACACTACAATACAAAACGATACAATACAAAACAGTACAATACAAAACAATGCAACACAATACAACACAATACCACACAATACAGCACAACACAATACAATACAATGCACTTTTATTCAAAGCCAAAACGACGTCAGCATTAAAAGCAAGTATTCCAGAGTAAAGGGAATGAACAGTAAGTTTTGGAATAAAAACAGGCAGATAATCAATATTTAAAAACCTGACATTATAACGGCGTTTTTGTTCTCTGTCTTCATACAACAGTTTTCACCGTTTTCAATGCAACTTTCAAACTAAAGGGAAACAAGGTCAGGTAAAAAGAGCAGTCTTCTTCCTCCTCCCGACAGTAGAGACCCACAAACAGTTTGTGCTGTCTTCTTCTTCTTCTTCTTCTTCTTCTTCTTGTTCTTCTCCTTCTCCTTCTTCTTCTTATTCTGCTGCTGCTGCTAATGCTAATGCTGCTGCTGCTGCGACTGCTTGTTGTTTTTGTTTGTTGTTGTTCTTCTTCTTCTTCCTCCTTCTTCTTCTTCTTGTTCTTCTGTTCTTGTTTCTTGTTCTTCTTCTTTTTCTTCTTCTTCTTTTCTTCTTCTTCTTCTTCTTCTTTTTCTTCTTCTTCTTTCTTCTTCTTCTTCATGTTTTTGTTTGCAAGTGGTGATCTTCTTTTTTCCCCTTTTTTTCTCTTCTCCTTCTTCTTCTTCTTCTCCTTTTTCTTCTTTTTTCTCTTCTTTTCTTCTTTCTTCTTTTTCCCGCAATTCTTCTTCTTCTTCTCTTCGCAATTCTTCTTCTTTTCAAGTCTTCTTCGCAATTCTTCTTCTTCTTCTTCGCAATTCTTCTTCTTCTTCTTCGAAATTCTTCTTCTCCTTCGCAATTCTTCTTCTTCTTCCTTGTTAACTATTAAGAGTTAAAGGAAAACTGAGTTTAAGAATGTTCACGATGTATTTTTATGAAAAGGATTGGAAAACATACGATACCTTCTGATTTCCAACCAAGTAATATTTAAAAGAGAAGAAACATTAAAAATAGTGTGTGCATTTTAAACAGTTTAATCTGTTTTCTGGCTCACATCTTGATACAGACTGAATTCATGAATGTTTGTTTTGCGATTAAAATACATAAAACAACAACAATATTGACACATATAGGATTAACAATGTTTTAAGAGACACAGCTCTACGTTCAAGCCATGTCTAGTTTCTCGTTTGCAACGGCAAGTCGAGTTTTGTTTGTTTCAGCGATAATTTCTCAATAGGAGCTATTAAAGTCTTATTGATTCTTAAGCCTTGAACAGCAACAAAGAAGTTTCTCAGGCCAAAACTGCCAGTCATGAAAGTAAGCAAAGTTCTAAGGCCTAGCTTTACACTATCTCATGGCTTGATATGCAAGTCAATTTGAAGATAGGCCTTCCGATAAGGTTATAAACCAAGGCCCGTGTGTAAACGCACACAAAATATATCGCATACGCGTTAAAACTTATTCCGAGTTTCAGAAGTGTAGGCCATAATGTGCCAATGAACACGGATGACACAATTTAGAAAACTGCATGCACTCGGTAATTGGGTATAAGAAACACATAAATGCTTATTCCAACATTCTCTCTCTCTCTCTCTCTTCTCTCTCTCTCCTCTCTCTTCTTCTCTCTTCTCTCTCTTCTCTCTCTCTCTCTCCTCTCTTTCTCCTCTCTCCTTTTCTCTTCACACACACGGTATAAATAGATAAATATATATATATATATATATATATATATTTAAATATATTTATATATAAAATATATATATTTTATATTATAATATATATAAAAGAACAGTATTTAAATCCTATGAAGCAGGAGTGTGGCTACCTGATGTTCCGAAGACGTTGAAAACAGCCATACGCGCAATTTTGCTAGCGCACTGTGCCCGAACAGTCTGACAGTCATTCTCACACATGATGAATGAGACCAAATGTCTATTCTGGTTGAACTCCAGGGCGTTAAGCTTGGGAACGTCCATTAGTAAACCCCCACCAAACAAAAAACAACAACAAAAAACCCGCAACCAACAACAAACAAAAAACAAACACACCCCCAAAACAAACAAACAACAATAACAACAAAACCCGCAACCAACAACAAACAAAAAACAAACACACCCCCAAAACAAACAACAACAACAACAAAAACACCCAATATTTTCCCCGAAATCAGAATGCAGCTACCTTAATGACGGTTACACACGGTCCAATACACACAATCTCACCACCGGGGAACCTCGAAATTCTGGCCTAGGAATGACAAACACGCAGCAAAACTAAGCAAAAACAACACAACAACAACAGCAGCAACAACAACAACATTAACAACAGCAACAACAATAACGACAACAACAACAGCAACAACAATAACGACAACAACAACAGCAACAACAACGACAACAGCACCACCACCAACAACAACAACAACTATAACAACAGCAACATCAATAACGACAACAACAACTGCAGTTACAACAACGACAACAGCACCAACAACAATAACAACAACTACAACAACACTTTATCCCTCATTGTAGCAGTGTAAAGCTAAAATAAAAACAGAACATTTTTTACCTGCCCCTGGTGTAAAAGCTCCTCTGAACAGCCTGTGCCATATTCCTCTATTTAAAAAAAAGTGTATTTGCCGCGAAAAAAAAAGTGTTTGAGGTCACCAGGGATTCTTTTTATTCATATTTACTTGGAGGCACATCATTTTTGAAGAGGCAGACTTCAAGAGAGCTCAGAGAACTTTCCAGTCTGTACACTTTGAAATAATGGGTTGTCCAACATCAAAGTTCTCCTCAAGTATGCAACCGTTTTTTAAGTGTGTGACCTAATTTTAGCGGAAATGGGATATGCGCCATTAGAAACTTGCCACAGGGTTCGGTAACTTCTTTCTTGAGTGGTGTATACACAGATTTATAACGGGCATGGGGGGTGGGGGGGGGGGAGAGGTGGAGGGGAGGGGGGGAGCCGAGTGGTTAAAACGTTGACCCCTTGATTTGACAGCCGTGTTCCAGCCCCCACCAGTGCACCCGTTCAAGGAAAATGTTCCCGTGGGATTGACATCAGCACCGACTCCACTCTCTCGACAGTCCTATGGACGACACTATCAACGAGGTCGTGTGTAGAGCGCAGGCAGAACATCTCGCACACAACACATGCTGAACCCGCTCTGCCGTTCGGGGGGAAAAAAGTCTTCCGTGCGGGTGAGAGCGAGGCCAAAGCTGTGTTTCAAAAACAGCACGCACACGGGTGTCATGTTTAGACGTCATCCCCGAAGTCGGAATGTGGCTACCTCTATGGAGGCCACAAGCTGGTCGCATGCACAACATCTGTCTGTCGGGGAACCTCTGAGATCTAGTGGGGGGGGGGGGGTTATAAAAAACACCCAAGAAAATAAACAGCGTTTTCTATCGGAGTGTGTGAGCAGATTGTCCCTTCCATTGAAGTGCAGACCTGCATCATACACTCTGAGAAGCTTATACATGATTTACAACCTGAGAGAGAGAGATGGGGCGGGAGGGAGAGAGAGATAGAAAGAGAGAGACAAAGACAGAGAGATAGAGAAAGAGATAAAGGGGAGGGGGGGGAGACAGACAGACAGACATAACACGGAATTCCACTTTATAGCTTAGTCTTTAGTGATCGACTATGACTCTCTGACTAGGAGGCTTGACTCGCACAGCCCTTATGTGCTGCAGCAAATGTCTGCCCAGTTTCCAAAAAGCAGCTGCCTCCTCTTCTATTTTGGAGGTCATCGTCGGACACGACAGGCAAACATACATGACGACAACTGCTGGCTCTCTAACCTACTGTGCCACACATGCAGCTGTTGGAGCCCACACTGACAGACACAAGGCTAATGAGATGTGTGGAGCCCTGGTAAAGCTGCCATCAACAACCACCCCAGCCGGAGACCTCCCCGCTTCACTTGGGTCTTGACTTGACCTGTGTCGATACTTACAGCAGCTGGACCTGGCCAGACCATGGCCAGACATGGCCAGACCATGGCCAGACAGGGGCAAGACTGGAGGACTGGATGACTGGTGTAAGTGGCTGTCAGACAGGAGGTTAGCGGAGGAGTGGAGACCTGAAGAACACATGATGTGTATGTGTGGTAATAGAACAGACAGAAGGTAGGAAGGCGGGGAGCATTTCTGGCGTGTGGCCTGACTTGTGTGTGACAACGGTCTACATTTTCTCTGTCTGTCTGTCTGGCTGGCTGGCTGGCTGGCTGTCTGTCTCCCTGTCTCTCTCTCCCTCGTTATTTATTTTCACTTTTCTTGCAGAAGATCAAATTATGTGCCTTTAACCTCGACATTATAGAAACTATGATGGAGCCATTGTATCTGTGAAAGACGTCCTTAAATTATCTGCAAGACAATGTAAAATATGAAACAATATTTTTTGTTGGTTACAGCTCAGAAGTTTATCGATCTTAAGATTCTGGCATATGTGACCGTTTCCCACAACTAATAGCGTGTAAACACGACACCAGCTGTATGAGGTTTTTCCTTTTGATTTTGTCATCCATTCCTACCGCCACACAAAGGCCTATTCGTCTGAAAGACAGAACGGGATTTAACATATGCGCAAGATTGTCTGTGTACGTCTGCACATGAAAACTCAGTTTGAAGTCTCATCGGAAGGACTTTCGGGGAGTGGAATAAGTGCTGATGTTAACTCTAAAGGAAAAATCCCTCCAACGGGTCACTGTAGCGACTTGAACCCACCCTCTTAGGGTGCGAGCTGAACAATCCAACCACTAGGCCACGCTGCCCCCACCAGGGAGAATGATACGGGGAGGTGTCAGTGTTGAAGCAAGGCAATACAGGCAAAGTCAACACTTGGCTTACTTCCTGGTTGAATATGTATGTGTGAGGTCATCATCGTACACAGTCTCTCTTCTTGCATGGTTGATTTCTCGGATTTACATAAATTATGCAACAAGATATGCAGGGCCATGGTTGCTTGTGTATAGCTGTGTATAGCGATACGCTAGTAAGCTATACTTAGTATGTGTGATTGAGGGAGATATTAATTTTACTTGTCCGCTGGAGGGTACTGCACTGCATTAGCAGAGAACACTGACTCTGAAAAAGTCACAGTATAGAGTGTATTTTCTACTTGCACTGCCAGTGTTTCTGCTTGTGCTGATTTGGGGATTGTTGCCATCGTTGTTGTGACGTGATTTGCCTGCTTGTTCACGTGTTTGGTTGTTTGCCTGTTTGACTCGCTAGTTAGCTAAAGCTTGCTTGGTTGTTGTTTTTGTTCATCTTATTTGTTTGGTTGGTTGCCTGCTTGTTTGGCTGTTTGGTTTACCTCAAGCTAAAACTTGTGTGTCTATTTTTTCAAACTGTGTTTGTGTGTTTGGTTGTTTGCCTGTTTGATTTGCTTGAGACCGTGTTGTGTTTCTGTAAGTCTTGTTTGTTTGTTTGTTTGTTTGAGTTAGTGCTTATTACATGTTTTTACTTATTCGTTTTTCGTTGTTTGAATTGCTTTCATTTCTGTTTTTTTGTCTTGCTTAAGATTGTATTTTTTTTCTAAATTGTATGTATACTTTTCTAATTTTTTAAAAATCTACAGCTGCCGCATGCACTGGCATTTGATTATTTGCTTATTCCATTATCCTCAAAAAAACAAATAATGAATAGATAATCAAGAAATAGACAATTACATACTTGGTTATAGCTCTGTAATTGAATTTTTAACAACACATATTCATCTGTGCTCTTTTACTTTATTCTTCCTTAACTAGCATCTTTTTCCTTTGTACACAAACTTTTTTCTAATGTTTCTATGCAGAGCACACCACATTTTTATTTAAGCTCTTAAAATAGATCAGAGGAGAAAAATGTCACCTATTTAGGAGTAAAGAGAATGAATACTGTGTCTTGAAATGAAAACCAAACAAGCAGTCTGGCAATGCGAAAAATCCCTTACTTTAGAGTGTTTTGCTTTGCTTTTTATTTAAAAAATAAACAGGTGGGGTTTTTTCTCAGCATTAATGCGATTTAGAAATTGCTTCAAGCTATAACATTGGAAGCAAATTGGCTTCACAAATACAACCAAAAAAATACCAAAAATAAAATAAACCCAAGCCTAAACTTCTCATCCGCCAAGCCATAACCCCACAAAGAACGATGGCTGGCAGGGTTTTCTCCTTCTTTTTCTCCTCCTCCTCATCCTCCTCCTTCTTCTTCTTCTTCTCCTTCTTCTTCTTCTTCTTCTTCTTCTTCTTTCTTCTTCTTTTCCTCTTTTCCCTTTCTTCTTCTTCTTCTTCTTCTTCTTCTTTCCCTCCATCAGGAGTCATTGCCACGCGCACTGAAGAGCTGTTGGCCAGGTGTTTCTGTAGAGCAAAGCAAGCTTGTTCAATGTTCTAACATCTCTCCACGGTCCGAACCCAAGTATTTCTTAGGATTGTGTTGAAACAGATCGAAAGTGTTTTTACTAAGTTTTGGGGAGTGTCCTGGTGACAATGTATCTAGTTCCCAATCTAACGCAATCTAAATGGATACCTGTGATTTGCCTATAAACACCTTCATCCCCCACCCCTCCGTCCCCATGCAGATACCGTTTACTCACTAGCATCCGAACACCCCTTTTGTTTCTGCCTCTTTCATTACCTCTCTACCCCCCTCTCTTTCTCTCTGACTTATTTTCTGCCTACTCAGCCCATTTTCCTACACCTTTTGTTTCAAAGGAATCTGCAATATGTTCGTCTAAGCTGTTTACCGAGCTGCCCTGAAGTCGGAGTGTCGGCTAAGGCTGTCGGGCAGACCTCCTTCACAATCACAAGCACAGGAGAAAACCAAGCACTACACAGGTTACCCATGTCTTAATGTTGGACATATCTAAGAAATGAGAACGCCTTGGTTGTTGTACCAGATCAGTTTTGTTGGTATTGTGGCGTGCATCCAGCCTCTTTCTTCACTTGCAGGAGTGAGGACTAAGGTTGACTTCAACGACAATCCTGTGTGTCTTCCTGGTCACGGCAGTGAAGGGAATAAAGAAAGCAGTGTTTTCAGACAGAGTTGAGTAGTAACCTCCCCTTGTGGTAGGATCTCTACTGCTAAGCTCTCGCCATCTTCATTACGTGATCAATGATAGGATTCTTCAACACCAAAACCTTTTAGACCATCTGGGATTTTATTTCTATATTTATGGAAGTGACATCTCTGGTAAGAAAGAGACATAAAAGACCTTGTACAGCTTTCAAGACAGATTAAAATAAATACTGGTTTCCTGCGTCAAGAATTCCCCTCAAACGTGGACAGGTTTGAGTGCCTGAACCCCTTACAGCGGAAACGGGACAGGCGTCGTCAGACACTTGCCACAGGACCTGGCGAGGTTTTCTTCAGCGGTGTAGGGATAATAATAATAATAATAATGTATGGAATTTATATAGCGCTGAATCTTGTAAAGCAACAAATCAAAGCGCTCAGATTTTATTTCATACCACTTTAAGTCACGGCAGATTTCTTTCCGTGAAATTCGGGCTGCTCTCCCCGGGGAGAGCGGGAGAACGCGTCGCCACTTAGCGCTGCGCCACCCTCTTTTTTTTTCTTTTTTTTTCTGCAACTGTATTTGTTTCCCTATCAGAGTGGCTTTTTTCTAAGAATTTTGCCAGGGACAACTCTCTTGTTGCCGTGGGTTTTTTTACGTGCGCTAAATAATTACGTGTAACACACGGGACCTCGGTTTATCGTCTCATCCGAAAGACTAGCGCCCAGACCACCACTCATGGTCTAATGGATGGGGGAAAAATTTCCGGTCCAAACGAGGTACGAACCGCCGCACACTTCAGACCCGGACTTTTCGCTTTCTAGACAGGCGCGTTACCTCTAGACCACCGATACACAGTGTGTAGAGAGGGGACACTGACCGTGGTCGACATGTGCGTCCACATGGTCAACTCTTTTGAAGTGTAGATAGGAGCCGTGCATTCAGGTTATTTTGAAATTGCTGACAGGCTGGAGAGAGACAGAGAGAATGAATAAACGAATGAATGAATGAACAGTTTTATTGAGGGAAACGAATAAGCACGATGGTGGCTTTTTCATCCAGCCCTCAGTCCAAAAGGTAAATCAATCAACCAGTCATTCAGTTAAACAAACAATAATGAAATGTCTAAAGAAATGGGTAAAATGTAAACATGCATAAACAAACAGAATAGATATAATTGTATACACAGGATATATATCAGAGACAGACAGACAGACAAACAGACAGACAGACAGAGACAGAGACAGACAGGCATGCAGACAAACACAGACAGGAACAGATTTAGAGACATACAGACATAAAGATAGACACATTGACAGAGACAGAGAGTGACAGAGGCACGCGCACACACACACGTACACACACACACACACACACACACACACACACACACACACACCACACACACACACACACACACACCACACACACAGATGTGCTTTAAGCAGTAAGCACTGACGGTTAAATAATGAAGCACATGGCTGTTCCAGCGTCTTTCCCTGAACATGGATGCAGGCTACCTAACTACGTATCTGCTGTTGACTCTGTTCTGTGTATACCTGCCACTGCTCCTCCACTGTCTGCAGCTGAGGGCATGGTCTGCCAGGCAGGGTGAGTGCTGCATGCTGTTTGACAGCCCCCAACACAGCACAGCACTGCATTGTTCAGGACTGCCTGGCTGTTCTCACGCTGACAGAGCCCTTCAGCCTTCTATGCTCTTCTCTTTCTGCTGGTTGTATATACAGTAGTGTCCCTACACTCTTCTTTGAGATTCTATCGAGGTTTTGTTTGTTTGTTTATAATTGATTATGCCCCACTGAAGGGCCAGTGAACATTTCATTAAGATCGCCAACTTCTGAAAACATTTTTTTATTGATATCCCTAACCTCTGGAAACATTTCGTGTATATCCCCAATTTCTAAAAACATATTTCATTTATATCCCCAACTTCGGAAAAGAAAACGGGTTCTGATACTGCTCTGTCATACCACTGTCTTTGGATTCGCCTGTATCTGATTTCAGACTTGTTTCAAAGCTGTTCGTTTACTTCTCTGAGGGCTCCTCTCCTCTACCTCCTGAAGGTAACCTTGAGGGTCCGGCTTCTATCATGTTTACAGTACGTTACGTCTGTCAGCCAGTGCTCGTGCTTAATGTTGTTGCAAAACACAAAAAAACAATAAAGGATTTTATTCTGCCATGTTGTTTGCTTGTAGTGGATTCCAATGTGTCTTTGCTAACATTCAAACTTGTTAAATCAGCGATTATGTACAGCTGCATGCAATACAGCACACATAAACGAACACAGACACACATACAGATAATCAGACAAACAGACCAAAACAATTTCAAATGAAGACGAAGACTAGAAAACAGCGACAGATGTAAATTAGTCAATGATTTGTCTCTATTCTTTACGCATGAAAAGTCAGACTTGCTTGCTGAAGGAAAACAAGTTTGTGTATAAAGGAGAAAGTGTGTATGCTTTAATGGTGAAGAATTCTTTCAGCCACATGCTGGCCCTAAGAGACGAAAACCAAACTTTGCTCAAAGACAAAACAAATTGTCTGAGACAAAGCCAACCAGGCATTTTATGGACGTGCATGCACGCCAGTCCCTGGTTAGTTTCCAAGGCGATGTGGAAGCCAGAGAACAGTCATAACTGGGACCTAGCATGTGCACGGCCAGTACCCGTGGGGGCCATGAACATGCACAGCACCAGGCATAACCAGTGCACACAGACAGCCACACGCCACAGCCAGTTTTGCTGGAAACATAACCCGGCACACAACGTTTAGCTTTTGAAATACTGGAAGAGATTTTTTATGGCCAGTAACATAACCCGGCAAATAGTTTAAAGCCTTTGAAATAAAGGAAGATGTCTATTATGTGCGTTGTATCCAGTCGATCTTGCATTGTGATGTGCCTTGTAATAATGCACAGCATTGTTGTAATACTGTCTGTTCTAGGTGTGGAGCACAGAGAGTTTCATCTTGCCCGCAGTACAGGGTGTGTGAATCATAATTGTGTGTTTGAATCAAACCATGTAGGGTTACTGCGATCAAAGTGGAAATAGTTAAACGGCAGAAAGAAAAAAAACGGTATTGCCCAAAGAGAAAGATGATTTCAAACGTGTAGTGACCTCTGGCATCTCAAGATTGTTTTGGGTATTAGTGGACTGTGGATTTTCTGAACAAAACTATGAAAGCTGAAAACAGGGTATTTAAGAAACAGCTAAATTAGGAGACGCCTGTCTTTTTATTTTACCTAATATTTCAATGTTTATAGGGCTGCTAAAAATGAACGACATATTCTAACCTATAAATGTGCCTTTGACCTTACACATACAAACATGTTTGTTTGTCTCCTTGTTACTTTTCAAACACACACACACGCGCACACACACATACATATACACACGCGCGCGCGCGCGCGCGCTCCAGACCAGTAATGTGTTAAAGGTTGGATAGATGTAATTATGTCACATCCACAGTCACCTGCTAATGTAATATCAGGTTTAACTTAGCTAAGAAGGCCGCACTTCGAGGGGAAAAATCAAAAGATATACCTCTACTTCAAAACAAAACTAGAACAAAAAACAGAAAAATAGATCAAATCACATATCCAACCCAGCCCTGAAAGCTAATGCCAAACTGATGTATTATCCCACACCTGTTTCCTGTCCTTTAACATGAGCATCCCTTGCTTGCAGTGAGCCGGTATCCCAGCAGACAAATGCCCTGAGATAAACAGAAGTGAGAATACATAGAAAACCAACAAACCAGTGTGTGTTGACCTCATGATGTAACTTTGCCCTGTAATATCATGAACAAGATCAAGACATAACAACACAATCATGAAGAGGAAGCCTAGTACAGTTGTCTGCCGTTGTCATGGCCAAAGTAGTCTGAGACATTCAGCAGCAATTCCCTCAAGACAAACACCTCACCAAAGAAAAACTATTGATCTTAGTCAAAGTCAAGGTACATTTTCTGCAGCACATGTGCAGTTTGTTAACACACGAAGACAGGCACACGACAAGTCAGCTATGGAGTGGTAGAGGCTGCATTGCCAACTGCTGACACTCAACCAGTGGCTACTGATCACTTATCTCTGTCGCTGTCTCTCTGTCTGTGTCTCCCCCTGTCTCTCTGTCTCTGTCTGTCTGTCTGTCTGTCTGTCTCTGAATCAGTCTTTCTGTCTGTCTGTCCCTGCCTCTATGTCCCTCCCTTCTCCTCTCACCTTCTATTGTTCTGGTTGTCTGCGTTATGCACCCAGCGCATGCATAATCGATATTTAATCACAAGTGAGTGATAGGTGCGGGCACACAGCAGAACACTTTCATGCTTTAGAATGTACCCTCCGATATTGATAATTGGAACAGCACAAATCGTTCAGATAGCTTCGACAAAATCGTGTTTCAGCTAGCATTTGTATACGCCTGATTTCCCAGATGCGTCGGGCAAACTGACATAAAGACGACGGAAAGACAGACATACATACAGACAGACAGACAGGTACCCAGCAATGTGAAAGTTGTGTATAAGTTAAATCTAAGTAGGATATCTAACACGGGATCCGTGCTCTCTCTCTCTCTCTCTCTCTCTCTCTCTCTCTCTCTCTCTCTCTCTCTCTCTCTCTCTCTCTCTCTCTCTCTCTCTCTCTCTCTCTCTCTCTCTCTCTCTCTGTGTCTTGGATAATCCATAAACGATGGTCCCTCTGCTTCAATGTCGCAGACTAGGCAGACGTAGATGTCAGATGCTCTATTGTGGCGACACAGCTACACGGAAAGTGTTTCCCACTCTGGAAGTGCAAAGTCAGATGGACTGCTTTCCCTTGTTAAATAAAGCCGTGTATCAGTGTGAGGCTCGCTGTGGTAAAGCAAACAGCAGGGCTATGTATCGGGAAGGTCAACAGTGTGGAGTCTGAGTTTGAGATTTCTGTTTTGTTTAAACTGTCTGAGATGAAAAGGAACGTTGCAACAGCTTCACCATACAAACGAATACAATGGTACAAGCAGAGACACAGAAAAACAAACACACTTTCAAGTTAATGAGCTTATGTTATTGAGTATTGTTTCAACTTCTGCGATGAAATTGGTGCCACAGTAAATGTGTGGCATCCTCTCTTATTCCATGTCTTATAAGAAGTGCGTGTGTCAGGTATGTCCCCAGCTGCAGGACCCATGGTGCTGGTCAGGTCTTGGGGTGCATGTTGGCATGTTCATGTCCTCCACACTGCTGTCTCTCTGTGGCCTCTTTGTCAGTGTAAGACATGATAGAACTCCCTGTAGGGACGAGCCAGACCAATGTTCATGGCTTCTTTAGCTGACTGCTGCAAACAGTGATAGTTACAACAAGGTTTCAGTGTGAAGTCAGCAGAGCACGGAAAGCATCATGCACCTGGACGTACTGGTGATACACGTTGTCTACTTGTCTACTCTAGTGTTGGTGATACACGTTGTCTACTTGTCTACTCCAGTGTTGGTGATACACGTTGTCTACTTGTCTACTCTAGTGCTGGTGATACACTTTGTCTACTTGTCTACTCTAGTGGGTGATACACGTTGTCTACTTGTCTACTACAGTTCGCTTTGGTGAACGCCGACATCATTTCCATTCCTTTCTTTCCTTGTTTTAAAGTACTCTCTGTCTGTCTGTCTGTCTGTATGTCTTCTCTCTCTCTCTCTCCTCTCTCTCTCTCTCTCTCTCTCTCTCTCTCTCTCTCTCTCTCTCTCTCTCTCTCTCTCTCTCTCTCTCTCTCTCTGCATTGTGAGATAATGAGACGTGTACTTCTTGATTTGTTTTGGCTACTTTCAAAAAAATGCAAGACTATTGGGCAGTCTTTGCCTTTAAGAAGATAAGTTTTCTTGGTTCTGAATGCATACGACTTGCATTCTGCTTTTAACGATCTGTTAAAACACAAATCTACGACGAACAGAGTGATGAAATGCGCTGGTTGCCGGAGTTACTGCCTTAACTCCCCTCCATGCAGGCCTTTCAGTCCAGCAGACAGCTGTAGAAACCACGCGCCTTAGGGAATATTGACCCCAGCGTCAGTGCCCACATGGACATGGATTTCCCCTGCACCCAGAGCATGCAGCAGATGCAGCTGCTTTGGCACCAGACACAGGGAGGAGCTGAGGATGTCTGGGGTTCCTGCAGTGGCTGTGTCTAACACTACCCTGGGGTCCTCTCGTCTTCAGTGCCAGTATTGACGTGGGGTAATGCAGCAGTTGAGCGCTTGCCTACCATGGCTGTGATGCCCTCAGGCCGTTATCTGGCCGCTAACTTGCTCAATACCTTCAACTGCGAGAAGCCGGTATAGAAGTGTCTGCAATTCATTGTTTACACTGCTTAGCTTAATATCAATACAAATGAAATCGCGGCTCCAGCTAACGGCACAAAAAGATACTAATTCAATACTCAAACAGGAGTGCATTTATTACATAAAACGAAACAAATATCTAAGTTTATTGCGGAAATCTATTGACTATCACCCAATTTGTACTCTGATTTGTTTTGCAATTTGAAGTCAGTCAGTTCACTGGCAACTCACTTGGTGAAAAAAAAGGTTAGGTACATTACCTTCAGTATTTGAGAAATACAAATGCATCCAGTCTAAGACTTAATCTTATTCATCGTAAACAGCAGAGCACTGACGTGAAAGGGGAGGGAGGGAGGTGATCTTGCTCTAGTGTACTGTCATTTACTAAGTAGGGTACACAGCTATGCACAGGAAGGTTCCATACCGGGGACCGGTCTCCACTCCCTCAAGACTGCCCACACTACGCCAACAGCCTCTTAAGGTCTTAAGGTCAATACAACTAATAATAATAATGATAATAATAATAATACTTGTTATTATTAATATTATTATAATTTAGGTAATAAATATAATTCATTTAGCGCTATATCTTGCAAAAACAAATCAAAGCGCTTGCATTCAACCTGTTCTTACACATGCAACTAATAAAAATTAATAGTTTTACCAAATTAAAATGCTTACGCACACATAGACGTTATACACTCTAGATACAATGCTTTCTGACCCAGCATTGTCTGCCCTTGTTATCCTTCACACACTTTGCCTCCTCACCTGAAGACAGCATGTCCCGTACTCTTCCAGCCAAGAACACGCTATCAGACCTTGTTTTACAACCAAGCTTACACCTCTCTCTTTACTTGTTGTGTGTGGTCCTTCTTCCTCCAAAGTCAACGGATACTGCCAATGCAATGGTAAGACAGCTGTGAAATAGCTCTGCACTGTGAAACAAGGGATCCTGGGAGCAAAGGGCGCTAACAGACTCTGAGAGCACTGTAGGCTAAACATGCAGGAAAAGGAACGCCTGACTAATTAAGCAGAAAGACACACAATGCCCATAGAGCACTGACAGCTAGCCGCACCACGTGTGGTTCTAGTGTGGTTCTAGTGTGGTTCTACGTGTCGTTCTACGTGTCGCTCTACGTGTCGTTTTAGTGTGGTTCTAGTGTGGTTCTAGTGTGGTTCTAGTGTGGTTCTACGTGTCGTTCTACGTGTCGTTTTAGTGTGGTTCTAGTGTGGTTCTAGTGTTGTTCTACGTGTCGTTCTACGTGTCGTTCTAGTGTGGTTCTAGTGTTGTTCTAGTGTCGTTCTACGTGTCGTTCTACGTGTCGTTCTACGTGTCGTTCTAGTGTGGTTCTAGTGTTGTTCTACGTGTCGTTCTACGTGTTGTTCTACGTGTCGTTCTACGTGTTGTTCTACGTGTCGTTCTATGTGTCGTTCTACGTGTCGTTCTCGTGAACAGCGTCCAGCCAGCCACAAAGCGTTCCTGGACAGAAGGGAGGGGCTCTGTAGCAGCCGACACAGGGAGGTCCTCTGCAGTGTTGTCCATCCTGCGACACTTCATGAGAACAGGCAATACGTTGGCCCTTCCTTCCACGTCAGAGACCCCTCTGTGTCCATTTATAAGATACATACATACATAAACATTAGATGTGTGCGTAGACACAGCGGAGGTTTTTTCGTGTAGGTCTTCCCTCAGTCCTGAGGTTTTGGTGAAGAGGAAGACATTATCGACTGGGCGGCATCAGCTTACCAGCTGCCTGCTTTCCATGGTCTGATCTACATCAAAGCCTTTCCCCCAGTGGTGTCGGCTGTAGCGGGTGTGATCCCATTTGTTCAGGGAAATGCCATAACTGTCTGGAGATACTTGCCACAGGGCCCATTCTGAAGTGGCACATGCATCAGACTATAGTGGGTCTCTACCTTCTGTCTGGGGGTCTGGAGTCTGCTTCTTCACCAGTACAAAGAGACATCGTAGTTAAAGATAGGGATAAGTATGGAGGGAGAGAGAGAGAGAGGGAGAGATAGAGAAAGAGGGAGAGAGATGGGGAGATAGGGAGAGAGATGGGGGAGAGAGAGAGATGGGAAAAGGGAGAGAGATAGAGAGAGAGAGGGAGAGAGGAAGAGAGATGGGGAGAGAGATATAGGGAGGATAGAGGGGGAGAGAGAGGAGAGAGAGAGAGAGGGAGAGAGAGAGAGGGAGATAGATAGATGATAGATAGATAAAGAGAGAGAAAGAGAGAGAGAGAGGAGAGAGATGGGGAAGAGGGGAGAGATAGAGAGAGAGGGGGAGAGAGAGAGAGGGGGGAGAGAGAGAGGGATAGAGAGAGTATAGAGAGAGAGGGGGGAGAGAGAGAGAGAGATAGGGAGATAGATAGATAGATAGATAGATAAAGAGAGAGAGAGAGAGAGAGAGGAGAGAGAGAGAGAGAGAGAGAGAGAGAGAGAGAGAGAGAGAGAAGAGAGAGAGAGAGAGAGAAAGGGAGGGAGGGAGAGAGATGTTCACTCTGTAAGCCTCAAACATGTAACTTGCACAACTTCTTCACCTTGACGTCTCTTTAGGTCACACAGTTAACACCACTGTTCTGCGTCTGACAATCCCCCCCCCCCCACCCACCCCCGTCTGTTTCTCCTCTGCCTCACCCGCACTTGAAGCCATGCCACAGTTTTCAATAGGTTGGGACACGGTCACGCCAGATACTGCCGGCCAATAGCACGTGCCCTTGCACTGCTGTATGACTCGAATGCCCCGGGGACAGCCCCCAACCATCCTACTTGTTATCACTGCTGACTGAGCCTATCAATCTCCCGTGCTCCTTTCCACTCCTGTTGCCTGTTGGCACTGTGCTGCAGGCTTTGCTGATGTCTCACAGTGGTCTGTTCATTGATTCTGATCTGCCCCGTGAGAGGGCCAAGAGATTTTTTTCTGACATCCATCCTCACTTTCTTGGAAACTTTGAACTAAGAATTTGTCAAAGTTTGTTTTTACTGGGGGTTTTCGGGGGGTCTTGTCACTAAATGCAAATGTTCTTGTTTTCTTTGGATTGTTCTTTGTCTTCTTTTTTTTCTGAAACAGATATCTCCTGACTTGTTTGTTCTGATCGTTACTGTACTGTTTATGTTCCAGTATGTGTGCTACTAGACACACGAAGATCAGCACAAGACGTGGAGTGGGTATGTAGTGATGGTGGCCTCTGCTGCACGCTGCTGTGTTACTAGGTTAGGTTTGTTCTTTACCTTTTTTCTACGGAGAAGTCTATCATCATAGCTTTCATCACACACACACACACACACACACACACACACACACATACACACACACCGCGCGCGCGAGTGCAGAGAAAGAGACACAGAGAGAGGGAGAGAGAGGGAGAGACAGAGAGAGACAGAGACAGACAGACAGAGAGACAGAGGCAGACAGAGAGAATAAACAGACACATCAGCAAACAAGCATGCAGGCAGGCAGGCAGGCGGGCAGGCAAGCAGACAAACAGCGTGCAGTTTGCGTCTATCAGTATTGTTTGATGATAGTTTCATGCCAGAAGAAAAGAGTCCGGTCTGTGAAGAAGTGCTGCCAACTCTTGCCCCTGACAGCAGAAAGGTGAAGCTGAGCTGTCAGCTAAGTGTCTGATACAGCTGCCTGTCTGTCGAAGCTCTCACCGCCCTGCCCTGCTCTGTTCTCACCACCCTGCTCTGCCCTGCTCTGTTCTCACCACCCTGCCCTGCCCTGCTCTGTTCTCACCACCCTGCTCTGCCCTGCTCTGTTCTCACCACCCTGCCCTGCCCTGCTCTGTTCTCACCACCCTGCCATGCCTGCTCTGTTCTCACCACCCTGCCCTGCCCTGTTCTGTTTCTCACCACCCTGCCCTGCACTCTCTGTTCTCACCACCCTGCCCTGCCTGCTAGTTCCACCACCCTGCCCTGCTCTGCTCCTGTTCTCACCACCCTGCTTTGCTCTGTCTGTTCTCACCACCCATGCCCTGCCTGTTCTCACACGCCTGCTTCCCTGTTCTGTTCTCACCACCCTGCCCTGCTGCTGTTCTCACCACCCTGCCCTGCTTCTGTTCTCACCACCCTGCCCTGCCCTGCTCTGTTCTCACCACCCTGCTTTGCTCTGTTCTCACCACCCTGCCCTGCCCTGTTCTCACCGCCCTGTTCTGTTCTGTTCTCACCACCCTGCCCTGCTCTGTTCTCACCACCCTGCCCTGCTCTGGTCTGTTCTCACCACCCTGCCCTGCCCTGTTCTGTTCTCACCACCCTGCCCTGCCCTGCTCTGTTCTCACCACCCTGCCTGCTGTTCTGTTCTCACACCCTGCCCTGCTCTGTTCTGTTCTCACCACCCTGCCCTGCTCTGTTCTGTTCTCACCACCCTGCCCTGCTCTGGTCTGTTCTCACCACCCTGCCCTGCTCTGTTCTGTTCTCACCACCCTGCCCTGCTCTGGTCTGTTCTCACCACCCTGCCCTGTTCTGTTCGTTCACCACCCTGCCCTGCTCTGTTCTCACCACCCTGCCCTGCTCTGTTCTGTTCTCACCACCCTGCCCTGCTCTGCTCTGTTCTCACCACCCTGCCCTGCTCTGTTCTGTTCTCACCACCCTGCCCTGCTCTGTTCTGTTCTCACCACCCTGCCCTGCCTGTCTGTTCTCACCACCCTGCCTGCTCTGTTCTCCACCAGCCCTGCCTGCTCTGTTCTCACCACCCTGCCCTGCCCTGCTCTGTTCTCACCACCCTGCCCTGCTCTGTTCTGTTCTCACCACCCTGCTTGCTCTGTTCTCACCTGCCCTGCTCTGTTCTCACCACCCTGCCTGCTCTGTTCTGTTCTCACCACCCTGCCCCTGCTCTGTTCTCACCACCCTGCCTGCCTGTCTGTTCTCACCACCCTGCCCTGCTCTGTTCTGTCTCACCACCCTGCCTGCTCTGTTCTCACCACCCTGCCCTGCTCTGTTCTCACCACCCTGCCTGCTCTGTTCTCTACCACCCTGCCCTGCTCTGTTCTCACCACCCTGCCCTGCTCTGTTCTCACCACCCTGCCCTGCTCTGTTCTCACCACCCTGCCCTGCCTGTTCTCACCACCCTGCCCTGCTCTGTTCTCCACACCCTGCCCTGCTCTGTTCTCACCACCCTGCCCTGCCTGCTCTGTTCTCACCACCTGCCTGCTTCTAGTCTCTGTTCTCACCACCCTGCCCTGCCCTGTTCTCACCACCCTGCCCTGCTCTGTTCTCACCACCCTGCCCTGTTCTGTTCTTCACCACCCTGCCTCTGCTCTGTTCTCACCACCCTGCCTGCTGTTCTGTTCTCACCACCCTGCCCTGTTCTGTTCTCCCACCCTGCCCTGTTCTGTTCTCACCACCCTGCCCTGTTCTGTTCTCACCACCCTGCCCTGCTCTGTTCTCACCACCCTGCTCTGTTCTGTTCTCCACCCCCTGCCCTGCCCTGCTCTGTTCTCACCACCCTGCTCTGTTCTGTTCTCACACCCTGCTCCCACTGCTCTGTTCTTCTCACACGCTGCCCTGCCCTGCTCTGTTCTCACCACCCTGCTCTGCCTCTGGTTCTCACCACCCTGCCCTGCTCTGTTCTCACCACCCTGCTCTGCTCTGTTTCTCACCACCCTGCCTGCTCTGTTCTCACCACCCTGCTCTGCTCTGTTCTCACCACCCTGCTCTGCTCTGTTCTCACCACCCTGCCCTGCTCTGTTCTCACCACCCTGCCTGCTCTGTTCTCACCACCCTGCCTGCCGTCTATGCCTGCTCTGTTCTCACCACCCTGCTCTGCTCGTTCTCACCACCCTGCTCGCTCTGTTCTCACCACCCTGCCCTGCTCTGTTCTCACCACCCTGCCCTGCTCTGTTCTCACCACCCTGCCCTGCTCATGTTCTGTTCTCACCACCCTGCCCTGCCCTGTTCTCACCACCCTGCCCTGCTCTGTTCTCACCACCCTGCCCTGCTCTGTTCTCACCACCCTGCCCTGCTCTGTTCTGTTCTCACCACCCTGCCCTGCTCTGTTCTCACCACCCTGCCCTGCTCTGTCTGTTCTCACCACCCTGCCCTGTTCTGTTCTCACCACCCTGCTCTGTTCTGTCCTCATCACCCTGCCCTGCCCTGCTCTGTTCTCACCACCCTGCTCTGTTCTGTCCTCATCACCCTGCCCTGTTCTGTTCTCACCACGCTGCCCTGCCCTGCTCTGTTCTCACCACCCTGCTCTGCTCTGTTCTCACCACCCTGCTCTGCTCTGTTCTCACCACCCTGCTCTGCTCTGTTCTCACCACCCTGCTCTGCTCTGTTCTCACCACCCTGCTCTGCTCTGTTCTCACCACCCTGCTCTGCTCTGTTCTCACCACCCTGCCCTGCTCTGTTCTCACCACCCTGCTCTGCTCTGTTCTCACCACCCTGCCCTGCTCTGTTCTCACCACCCTGCTCTGCTCTGTTCTCACCACCCTGCTCTGCTCTGTTCTCACCACCCTGCCCTGCTCTGTTCTCACCACCCTGCCCTGCTCTGTTCTCACCACCCTGCTCTGCTCTGTTCTCACCACCCTGCTCTGCTCTGTTCTCACCACCCTGCTCTGCTCTGTTCTCACCACCCTGCTCTGTTCTGTTCTGAAGTACGTCTGCACTGCAGGCCTTCTACACACACGCCTTTCTGTTTTATCTGTGTTTAATAATAATAATAATGCATGGAATTTATATAGCGCTGAATCTTGTAAAGCAACAAATCAAAGCGCTCACCTGTCACTTTCTGTCTGTCTGTCTGTCTCTCTGTCTGTCTGTCTGTTTGTCTCTCTGTCTGTTTGTCTGTCTCTCTCGCTGTCTCTCTCTCCTCACTCTCTCTTTCTCTTTCTCTCTCTCTGTCTGTCTCTCTCTCTCTGTCTCTGTCTGTCTGTCTCTCTCTGTCTCTCTCTCTCTGTCTCTCTGTCTCTCTCTCTCTCTCTCTCTCTCTCTCTCTCTCCGATCTCTGTTACTTTTTGTTTTTCGCCGAATTATTTTGTTGGTTTTGATTTGCTTTGTTGGTGCTTTGCTGTTTTGGTTCGGTGTTCTCGGTCTTCGTTTGCTTGGCTGGCTTTGTGTTCTTGTAGTTTGGGGGATGTGTTTATACTGTGTGAGTGTATGGGTATTCGGCTTATTTCACTATATGATGTATCCCTCTGCGTCTCTGTCTGTCTCTGTCTCTCTCTGTCTCTGTCTCTCTCTGTCTCTCTGTATCTTTGTCTCTCTCTTTCTCTCTCTCTCTATCTCTCTCCCTCCAACCCACCCACCCACCCACGTATTCGTAAGCTTAAAGAATTATACGGGTGTGGTGTTTTTTCTCACGCACACCAAGCTGGCACACACACGGTGCAATCTGTCATACACACAGACAATGTCAGGCGAAGTGTCACCGCCCGGAGGGACGTATCCATGACATCCCCAGCAGCAGCACGTGTCAACTGCTACTGGGCCACGGGCACGCACAGGGGAAATCCCAAGGCCGACACACTGTCAGGCCGGGAAGAAAAAAGCACATCGTGCAGCCACAAACCACCACTTCCCCAAATCCCCTGGCTCAATGCGCCGTCACTGGGACCAGCACTGGGCAGGCAGGAGTCGTGTTGTCTACAGCCACACAGCAGTCACCACTGCATAGATCGATAATTATGCGTGCAACAGGGGAGACGTCTATACCTGTTTACCTCCTAGTTTAAAGTGGGGGTTTCTTACCGCTCCCTAAAATTATAGCCAAGTGTATAGACAAGTTGATGCTTAAGACCTAGAACTGTAAAACTGGGGTGTGTTGTAAAACGTACAGGAGAAGGCGTGCAATGTCTGTGTGCTCCGAGGCATTACCCGTTCAGAACTGTGTTCAAAGTGGTTCCATGACTGTCATGAATAACAGATTTCAGCAAATTCAGGTTGGATGCCCAAAAGGAGCCTGATTTAACATAGTGACTATGCGCATTCAAAGTAGAGTTGTTGTTTTTTTCATGAAGACACATATCATTCAGTTGTGTATTTGTTAACTGCTTTAAGGGGGGGTGGGGGGTCTGGTGCAGATTTAAAACGCCAATACCAAAGAAAAATGAAAAGTAGATCGGTTGTCCACAAGTATCACACCTTTCTAAAAATGTGAAAAGTCCGGATTTGATCCCCGTTTGTGCCCGAAAAGGTTTCCCCTTATCCACTAGATGATGGGTGGTGGTCTGGGTGCTAGTCTTTCGGATGAAACGATAAATTGAGGTCCCGTGTGCAACACGTATTTTGCGCTCACAGAAAAGAACCTACAACAACAAGCCAGTTGTCCTTGCCAACATTCTGTAGACCCCCCCCCACCACCACTCTAATGGAGAAATAAAGCACACAGGCATGTAGGAAAAAACAGAACAATGGGTGGCGCTGCTCCTGTGGTGTATTCTCGCAAATAAATCTGCTGTGACTTAAAGTGGTATATAAGTACCCGCAACAAAATCTAACCACTAGCTGCTTAAGCACCGCATATCTTGTTAATTCATACAATTGCAGACTATTGCACTTTACATAATTAATTTACTCTACACGAAAAAACAGTCTAGTTTCTTCACAACGCAGTACTTTGTCGTTATATGCCATAAGTGGTGACTTTTAAGAGATTTGGGATAAAAGACAAAGTACTTGCATAGAGGACGCATTTCCAGTATGTCGCAGAACAGATGGCGCATTTAACCTATCCCTGCACTGTCTGCATGGAGTCAGCATTTGCTGGAAGCAGCACCTCACAGATCAGCACTGCACTCAGCCACACGTGGTCCCGTGAAACACGGTAACTGCTTACCTTTTAGAGAAGAATAGTTTGTGACAAAACGAGACAGCATGATCTGCAGACGTGCATGCACACCTGTGCCTCTATGGCCGGCAGTAGCAAGTTTTACGCTACAAGAATTGACACTGCTGTGACAATGCAAACGCGCAGTGTGTGCACACAAGTTGTTGTAAACAAAGCACATAGCCAAAAATAATAGTGCACACACGCTAGAGCACTTTTGCAATATTTTTAACATTTTTATTTTACATTTGTTATTTATTCTTTTATTTCGAGTACACTGGAATAACCTCTCGTGGGCGTTTTCATACAGCCCCTGCGTGTATGCAGGTTTGCAATTTTTTTTCATCCGCTCCCACCGGCACACAATGTTCTACTCTTCCGAAAAACGGAACGGGTTTTAACGTATGCGCAAGATGCTCTGCGTACGTTCGCACACAGGACCTCGGTTCATAGTCTCATCTGCAGGCCTTTTGGGGAGAGTGGAGTCGGCACTGATGTTAACTTCAGTGAAAAAATCCTCTTGAAGGAGATTCGAACCCGGGTCAGCAGATCACGAAAGCATCCCTCTAACCAGCAGGCTACCCCGTCCCCGGTAAACACCAGCCAGCCAGCCAGCCACACCAGTGACACCCTGAAGGAAAGACAGGAGCAGTGCCAGTGCCCAGATCCTGTCTGTCATTCATCACTGGAGTGGAGTGCTCCGCCCTGCTGCAGTCAGCAGCCAGCCTGTCACACCTCAGCTTTCCCCATCACACATAACAGAATGCATCCTGGCCACAAACTGAAGCATGTGATGACTGTATAGTTGTTCTAATCAAATAGAATGAACAATCAGATTGTGCTCTTACTTTGAAGACATGAAAAGGCAGAAGAGGGAAAAGGTTTGCAATACATATTGGAAGAATGAGTTATCTACCATGTTCTTACCTCGAGATTAACTCCCTCCCCCCCCCCCCCCCTTTTAATGGAGGGTACTGTCTCTTCTTCCCTATAAACATCCAGTGGTAATCGTTGTGATACACTTTCGGAAGCAACAGTTAATCAGTTGTTCTCAGATCTGGAATGCAGCCACTGTAGTCTTACTTGATGTCATTTATTACCAGAGGAAATATCTTGCCCTAAAAAAACACATTCCATCGCGCTCTGCGTGTTCATAAACTACATTTCTTGTGACAAGGCAGAAACAATGACCCATGTACAATTTTATCCTGATTCCTGCTTTAAAAATGCCCAATCTACGTTAAAGAACACCATTAAAAACGATATGACTCAGATGCAAGTAATGTCGACAAAAACTGTAGAACTATCGCAAAGAAAGGAATGCCCCTAAGCAAACTAAAGGATGTGAATAACACTAAACGTTGGACAGACATCTTCCTTAAAAGCGGTTCTTGTAAAATTCCGTTGACATAAACACGTCCGATAGCACGTTCTCCGTTAATTATGGAAATGCATATCTCTGGCAAAACCATTCTGGAGAACTTTTTTTTTAGCATTCCAGACATAGATATAGGAGAAATGTATCCATAGCTGAACTATCAGCATAGCGCTGCTGTTAATGCAGACATTATGACTATACACACATATGGATCATGCCAACCCTTTGTGCATATTCCTCAGGGGTCAGTTAAAATGTGACAGGACTGTTAATTTAAAGAAAAATGTTGACCCCCAGCTTGGTATCAGAAGAAAAA
Organism: Rapana venosa; assembly: GCA_028751875.1. NCBI lineage: Eukaryota > Metazoa > Mollusca > Gastropoda > Neogastropoda > Muricidae > Rapana > Rapana venosa. The sequence goes on from CM054134.1 coordinate 126,595,192, forward strand.
AGAAAAGAAAACAAGACAAAACATGATTAGAAAGCCCAAGCGACAGCTGCAAAGTGTGATCTGCAATAAACTGAACGACTGTTTTCCCCCGTAGGGATGTCGGAGCTGTCAGTATAAATAGCATCCCCACCTTCTAGAAACTATGTGTTAAGCATTCCCTCTCTTCTATCCCTCTCTTTGGTTATGCTTTGTCCTTTGCTTCCTGCCAATTCCTTCTTGTCTAGTTTCTGCCATCTGGACTCACTGCCTACCTTTCCCTCCAGAAAGACTTTAAATAGTCATTTTCTCCAAGCCCAAGTCGCATGTTCTGGGCCTAAGTTAACGAAAGCACAACGCATTTAGCGCTCATATGACAGTCAATACTATTTGTTGTTTGAGCGTTCAAAGAAAAATGAAGGAAAGAAGAAGAAGAATGCACAGGGAAAAGAATGCACAGAAGAAGCACGCAAAAGAAGTAAGCAAAGAAGAAGAAGGAGAAGGGGAAGGAGGAGTAGGAGGAGAACAAAAAGAAGAACAAGAAGAACCAGAAGAAAAGATCTTGTCTCTTCCATTTAGACTTATAAACAAAAAGCAGTATAAAAGCCAACCACGTGCCTGGAAACAGGCTGACCCCTTCAAACCTGTTCTTCAGATTGTCCGGATCTGACCCTTCATAAGGTAGATATTGCTGAATATCGAATCAGTGACGATCACAACACACGGCCTTGACAATAAATCACGACCACACTCAAGTTACAGACAGATGCATCCTGAGTCAGAAGCCATGTCCTGAACATCCTCCAGTCTCTGGCAGCTAGGCACGGCTGCTCCATCACAGGCCGGAGAGAGGCAGCTCTCAACAGCTCTCAACAGCTGTCAACAGCTGTCAACAGCTCTCAACAGCTATCAACAGCTCTCAACAGCTGTCAACAGCTGTCAAAGCTCTCAACAGCTGTCAACAGCTCTCAACAGCTCTCAACAGCTCTCAACAGCTCTCAACAGCTCTCAACAGCTGTCAACAGCTGTCAACAGCTGCCAACAACTCTCAACAGCTCTCAACAGCTCTCAACAGCTCTCAACAGCTCTCAACAGCTCTCAACAGCTCTCAACAGCTATCAACAGCTGTCAACAGCTCTGCTGACCATTCAGGCCCCGTCCATTCCACCTTGTCCCTGAAGCAGGCCTGAGGTCCAGCAGGCAGGAGACTCGCCACAGCGCCATGTCCACCTCGGGCCCGGACTGCATTGGCTGAGACAGGGGAGAAAGCCATCAGCCTGCCATCAGCCTGCCATCAGCCTGCCATCAGCCTGCCATCAGCCTGCCATCAGCCACAGACAGCTTGATGGGGGGGGGGGGGGGTGAGGACAACAGGGGAAGCGGGGACGTGCTGCGGCATGTGGTAAGATGTTGAAGATAGTGCCAAGTGCTAAACAGGCTGGATTTATTTATTTCATTTTATTTTTTTAATTTTATATCGAGGATAATGGATTAAGCACATGTGCATTTTTACACCCAGTCCCCGTGTGTATGTGGTTTTGTGAATTCTGTCATCTGTTCCCACCGGCACACAATGGCCTACTCTTACGAAAAGCGGAACATTATTTAACGTGTGCGCAAGATGTGTTCTGCGTGCGTTCGCACACGGGGCCTCGGTTTATAGTCTCATCCGAAGAAAGATTCGCCCTCTCTGTCGGTCTGTCTGTCTGTCTGCCTCTCTCTGTGTCTCTCTAGTTCTCTCTTTCTCTCTGCCTGTCTGTCTATCTGTCTGTCTGTGTCTGTCTGTCTGTCTGTCTATCTGTCTGTGTCTGTCTGTCAGTCTCTCTCTCTCTCTCTCTCTCTCTCTCCCCTCTCTCTCTCTCCTCTCTCTCACTCTCTGTCTCTCTCTCGCTCCTCTATGTTATGAGGATAATGGATTAAGCACATGTGCATTTTTCATTTTTTTTTTTTCATTTTCATTTTTCATTTACATTGATAATTACAGAAGTATGCTTGCAAATTTCCAAATTTTCTTTTGCTATTTTTTTTCATTTACGAGTTGTACTGTTATAGAAAGTTGGATGTAAAAAAAGCAAGTGTCATGCTTATTCTTTCACCTTCTGAAAATAAAATCTAATCAAATCAAAATCAAATTAAATCTCTCTCTCTTTTTCTGTCTGTCTGTCTGTCTGTCTGTCTGTCTGTCTGTCTGTCTGTCTCTCTCTCTCTCTCTCTTTCTCTCGCCTACAAAGAACAACACAATCACAAAAATCTTTTCTTTCGTCTGTTCACAGCATAAACAGACGAAAGAAAAGCATTTTGTAACTGTGCTGTTGTTTGTAGGCTACTCCTTGTTTCAATTGTAAGTCATTGTGGCTGCTTGATGTGCCATTCTTTATATGCATTGACTTCGTGTTTTGCTTTCAAGGTTTATCGTCTTATTGTTTAGCATATTTGGACGATGTACTTGGTGTGATGCCACCAGGAGAGCTGGCTTAGATGGAAAATGTGTCGATCTCTTTTGGCATCTCGTTTCCTTCACTTTGCCTTGCCCACAGTATGTATTGTGGCCAAAGGCCAATGTACATTAAACCTGCTCAGAGTTCAGAGTTCAGATAGTTCTCTCTCTCTTTCTCTCTGCCACGAGCTGTCTCTCAGTCTCTGTCACTCTATCTTTCCATCTCTGGTTCTCTCTGCCTCTCTATACCCTCTGCCTTTTAACGGTTAATCTTTGACGTCAGCTAAACTTGAGACATTCTTACGATTTTAGCCAGTTTTTCGTCGTTTTTCTTTTATCTCGGAGGTAATGGCATAAGCACTCATCTGCTCTTTTACATCCTACCCCCGCGATTTTGTCATCTGTTTCCACCGAGAGAGAGAGAGAGAGAGAGAGAGAGAGAGAGAGAGAGAGAGAGAGAGAGAGAGACAGACAGACAGACAGACAGACAGACAGACAGAGACAGAGGGCGTGCGTGCGTGCGTGCGTCCCAGTGTGTACGTTTATGCATGCCCTCACTTTCTTTTTCTTTTTTTTAAAATTTTATTTCGAGGATAACAGAATAAGCACTCATGTGCTTTTTTACATCTACTCGCCGGGTGTGTGCGGTTTTCTACATTTTGCCATCCGTTTCCACCGGCACACAATGGTCTACTCTTCCGAAAAGCGGAACGGGTTTTAAGGTGCGTGCAAAATGTTCCGCGTTCGCACACGGGACCTCGGTCTCTAGTCTCATCCGAAGGACTTTTGTGTGCACGTGTGTGCCTGTATGTATATATAGATGGGCGCACGCGAACACGCGTGCGCGCGGGATGTGTGTGTGTGTGTGTGTACGCGCGCGCGCGCACGCAGACCCGTGCCAACAGACCCCAACGTGTGCGTGTGAAGTTAGTTTTTAGATTTTATTTATTTAATTATTTTATAATCGAGGATAATGGAATAAGCACTTATGTACTTTTTTACATCTAGTTCCCGTGCTTTGTCAATTCTGTCATTTGTTCTCACCGGTACACAATGGCCTACTCTTGTGATGCTTGAGTGTATGAGTGACTGGACAGATGTATGCTATGAAAGTATTAAAAAAGAAAAAGTATTGTTGAAACGTAACTCAAGACAGGGAGGTATGCTTCTTGCTTCTTCTTTCAGCGGATGCTCACTAGTAAACTAGCGATGTGACCAGGTGTGGTTGTTGTTTTTCATCAGTATGTGTAATAAACTAGCGATGTGACCAGGTGTGGTTGTTGTTTTTCATCAGTATGTGTAATAAACTAGCGATGTGACTAGGTGTGGTTGTTGTTTTTCATCAGTATGTGTAATAAACTAGCGATGTGACCAGGTGTGGTTGTTGTTTTTCATCAGTATGTGTAATAAACTAGCGATGTGACCAGGTGTGGTTGTTGTTTTCCATCAGTATGTGTAAAAAACTAGCGATGTGACTAGGTGTGGTTGTTGTTTTTCATCAGTATGTGTAATAAACTAGCGATGTGACTAGTGTGTTGTTGTTTTTCATCATATGTGTAATAAACTAGCGATGTGACTAGTTGGTTGTTGTTTTTTCATCAGTATGTGTAATAAACTAAGCGATGTAAAGGTGTGGTTGTTGTTTTTTCAGTATGTGTAATAAACTAGCGATGTGACTATGTGGTTGTTTTTTTCATCAGTATGTGTAATAAACTAGCGATGTGACTAGGTGTGGTTGTTGTTTTTCATCAGTATGTGTAATAAACTAGCGATGTGACTAGGTGTGGTTGTTGTTTTTCATCAGTATGTGTAATAAACTAGCGATGTGACAGGTGTGGTTGTTGTTTTCATCAGTATGTGTAATAAACTAGCGATGTGACTAGGTGTGGTTGTTGTTTTTCATCAGTATGTGTAATAAACTAGCGATGTGACTAGGTGTGGTTGTTGTTTTTCATCAGTATGTGTAATAAACTAGCGATGTGACTAGGTGTGGTTGTTGTTTTTCATCAGTATGTGTAATAAACTAGCGATGTGACTAGGTGTGGTTGTTGTTTTTCATCAGTATGTGTAATAAACTAGCGATGTGACCTAGGTGTGGTTGTTGTTTTTCATCAGTATGTGTAATAAACTAGCGATGTGACTAGGTGTGGTTGTGGTTGTTCATCAGTATCTGGCATGAACTAGCTTTGTAGCAATTTACGACCGTTGTTCATCACTATGTAGCATACTTGTTACTGTGGCTGTTGTTATTCATCTTTATGTATAATGAACTAGCTGTGTGACAAATTGTGACTGCTGTTGTTCCTCATTATGTGCAATAAACTAGCTGTGTGACAAATTGTAAACTGTTGTTGTTCCTCATTATGTGTAATAAACTAGCTGTGTGACAAATTATGACTGTTGGTATTCCTCATTATGTGTAATGAACTAGCTGTATAACAAATTCTGACCGTTGTTGTTCCTCATTATGTGCAATTAACTAGCTGTGTGGCAAATTGTGTTCTTGTCGTTCATCATTATGTCTAATGAACTAGCTTTGTGAGCAGATGCGGCTGTTGTTATCCATCTATATGTGTAATAAACTAGCTATGTGACTTGTTATCCATCTTTATGTGTAATAAACTAGCTGTGTGACACATTGTGGCTGTTGTTATTCATCATCTCGTGTGATCTTCTACAAAAGAGGGATATGGCTTATATCTGAATAAACTTGTCGTATTAGCTGGTATCCACTGTGCCTCTGTCTCTTTCCCAGTATTTCTCTATTTCAGTCTGCCCGTTTGTCTGTCACCTCTCTCTTCTCTTCTCTTCTCTCTCTCTCTCTCTCTCACCTCTCTCTCTCTTTCTCTTCTCTCTCTCTCTTTCTCGTCTCTGTCTCTGTCTCTCCTTCTCTCTTCTCTTTTCTTCTCTCTTTCTCTCTGTCTCTGTTCTGTCTCTCTGTCTCTCTCTCTCTCTCTCTCTTCTCTCTTCTCCCCTCTATTTCTCTTCTCTTTCGCTCTCTTTTGCATGTATCTGTCTTCTTCTGTTTATCTACGCCTCTTGCTCTTCTCTGTCTGTCTGTCTGTCTCTATCTCTTCTCTTTCTTCGCAATTCTTCTTTCTTCTTCTCTCTCAATCTCCTTCTCTTTTCAACAGACACCACACACACTGCGCACGCACGCGCCAACCACCAAACACACATAAGCATACACATACCCACGGAACTTAGACGAGAAAGGAAAAGCCAGACCGAAACCAGTACACAGAGTTAGCAGGCCATTGTCTAAAGGGCAAACCGGCAATACAGTCACTGCTTTGTCATAGACTGCCACACACACTGACTGCACTAGAGTGATAGAGAGAGAGAGAGAGGGGAGGGGGGAGAGAGAGGGGAGAGAGAGGGAGGGAGAGAAAGGGGGGGGAGAGACAGAGAGAGACAAGACAGATGAGACAGAGAGGGGGGATGGGAACTAGAGGCAAATCACAGAGAGTCGAAAGAGGAAAGAGAGTGTAACGTGTATGTTCTTTATTGTTGTTGTCGTGTGTGTTGTGTGCACCACGCGCGCGCGTGTGGTGTATTTTTGTGTAGGTGGTGTAGGTGAGGTGTGTGTGTGTGTG
>CM054134.1:126611200-126626200 GCA_028751875.1 Rapana venosa
TCGCTTCATTCATTTATTTATTTATCTATTTATTCTTTTATATCGAGGATAATGGAATAAGCACTCATGTGCTTTTTACATCCAGTCCCCGTGTATATGCGGTTTTGTAAATTTGTCATCTGTTCCCACCGGCACATAATGGCCTACTCTTTCGAAAAGTGAACATGATTTAACGTGTACGCAAGATGCTCAGCATGCGTTTGCACACGGGGCCTCGGTTTATAGTATCATCCGAAGGACGTTGACATTCAGTTTGATTTTTTTGTCAAACTGGGAAGAAAGGGCGAGGCTGGGAATCGAACCCAGATCCTCACGGTTTACTTGCTGGCAGTCAAACGTCTTATCTATCCTGCCTCCTTCCTTCATACACCTGAATAGACAACTCTATAACAATTTAAAGAAGCATTAAAACATTGGAGAAACCAGAACAGAATGCTGACCATGTTCTCCATAAGAGTGCAGGCGTCTTGAAGTCACCAACGATAGATGAATACAAAAGGTTACCTGCTGTTATAATGGACCAACGATAGATGAATACAAATTTTCCGCTGTTTTAAAGGGGCCAAAGATAGTGAAAAACAAAAGGTTACCTCTGTTATAAAAGGGCCAAACGATATTGATACAAAAGGGTTTCCTGTGCTATAATGGACCAACATAGTAATACAAAATTACCTTGTTATAATGGACCAACGATAGATGAATACAAAAAGGTACCTTGTTAAAATTGGACCAAGATAGAGAATACAAAAGGCTACCTGCTGTTATAAGGACCCCGATAGATGAAACAAAAGGTTACCCGCTGTTTAATGGACCAACGATAAGAAACAAAAGGTTTCCTGTGTTTTAATGGACCAAAGATGATAATACAAAAATTTTCCCGCTTTATAATGGACCAAAGATAGATGAATACAAAGGTACCTGCTGTTTTTAAAAACCACGTAGATGAATACAAAAGGGTTACCCGCGTTTTAAAAAAGGACCAACGAAGATGAAAACAAAGGCTACCTGCGTTAAAGGACCAAGATAGATAATACAAAAGGTTACCTGTGTTTAATGGACCAAAGATAGATGAATACAAAGGTTTCCCCTGTTATAAAGGACCCCCGATAGATTAATACAAAGGCTACCCCGCTGTTATAATGGACCAACGATAGAGAATACAAAAAGGGTTTCCCGTGTTTTTTAATGGCCAACGTAGAGAAAAAAAGGTACCTTTGGGGTTTTAATGGAACCCAAGATAGAGAATACAAAAAGGGACTTGGTTATAAAGGACCAAAAGTAATGAATACAAAGGGTACCTGCTGTTTTAAATGGACCAAATATTTCAATGCAAGGTTTGTTCAGGCTCTGTTTTCATTCAAAAATCTGGGGGCTGGTGGAATAGTCGGGTTAATGTGGATCGAGGTTCCCACCCCCCCGGGGGAGTTGACCCTGCCCGGGTTTCATAATAATAAAAAAATAATTTATATGGAATTTTATTGGTGAATCTTTTAAAAAAAAAAAAAATCGAAGCGCTTGCACTCAATCATTTACAGGCATGCAACTCTCCTTAAACATAATGAACAACAGATTTCAAAAACCATGCGCGCGCACGTATGCACGCATGCACGCACACACACGCACACACACACACACACACACACACACACACACACACACACACACACACACACAACACACACACTCGGAACAACACTTAGAAGGTGAAAGATGCTGTTGAAAATTAGGGACAGATATTTGGGGGGAAAGTCTCAGGTAGGAAATAAGTGTGTTTTGAGGCTGGATTTGAAGGTATCAAGTGAAGGCTTTTGGCGAAGTGAAAGAGGGAGGTCATTCCAGGTGGATGGACCAGAAACAGAGAAGGAGCGACGGCCAACAGTGGTTTGTTTGAATCTGGGTGTTCGAAAGCACAAAGTATCATCAGTGCTGACTCCATTCCTCCAGCACTCCTTTCCGTGGGACCATATGCCCAGGCCCCGTCTGTGAACGCACACAGAACATGCTGCACACATGTTAAACACCCGTTCTGCTTGTTGTAGAGTAGGCCATTTCGTGGCGGTAGGAACGGATGACAACATTATTTTATTCAAAACCCGAATGCTCACAGCTGTTGTTTTCAGACACCAGGCGACTACCTTAACGGTGGGTCAAACAGTGGCATACGCAAACATTGGAGTTCTAGCTGAGGAACGGCAAACACATGTTTACTTTATATCTATCATTGTATAGGCACATGTTCCTTTGTTTTATGGCCATACAAATAACGTGATAACATGAAAGACAGCGGAGATGGTTTTCAATCCTGCGTTAACCTGTACATAGTTGCCCATTATTATTATTATTATCTGAGGCTGATGTTTCCACCAGGGGACTGACGACCATGATGGGGCCTCAGTGGTCGGCGGGCTGTAAAACACATGCTCTGTCTGATTCCACTGACCAGACACAAAGCAGAGTTCTGCATGCACACGGTCAGCAATCTGAGAAAATGCAAAGAACATCACGAGTGATGGGCAGAGGCCAGTGCCATAGGATGCTAAAAGATGGGACGGGATGTGTCTCTGGGCATTATCATATGGATTCAGAGCATGTGCGCGTGTGTGTGTGTGTTTATGTGAGTGTGTTAGTGCGCGCGCGCGTTTCTCTCTCTCTCTCTCTCTCTCTCTCTCTCTCTCTCTCTCTCTCTCTCTCTCTCTCTCTCTCTCTCTCTCTCTCTCTCTCTCTCTTTCACTTTACGTGTGTGTGCGGCACAATTGTATTAATGTGTGTGAGCGTGTATCCATTCAAGCACGTGCGAACGAACGTACGTGCGTGCGCGCGCGCGTGTGTGTATGTGTGTGATACTCACGTATGTATGCGGGTACTTATGTATGTGCATGCATACAGGCCAATGCATTCTCACTAGCGGACTTGCATGCCTGTATGCCCACATTATGGTCAACGACACCCTCAGTTCTGCAAGGAAGTATTCAATCAGAAATCACTGAGCAGTTTCCAAGTTAACTTACACCAAACAATCTGACCAGTGCTTAGATTTCTGCCGTACTTGGTATCTCCTGATAATATAATTTTACACAATGCGTAAGACAATCCAAAACAAAGTCAACTAAACAACCAGTCAGCGTTTAGTTCATATTTGTTTTAGACATCTGGAGTTTCAGGGTCAGACTCCCAGTGACAAGTCCCTCGACAGTCGTGAACTGTACTCAAGTTTTAGGAGACTGGCAAAGTTATTAGAGGGGGAAATAACAGAAAGTGGAGAAGGAAAATACTCCTGCTGTACTGTTGGGAACAAAGTTCTCCAATCACGTTGTCTCTGAGAAACCTTGAGGTTGAACCAGGGATAACAAAGACTGAGAGCTGGATGTTGAAGGAGGAAGAACGGTGCTGTGGGGTGTGGAGCAGGCAGACAGGCACTGTGCTGACACAGCCAAGGTGCACACACTCAGCACACCTCGTGTCTGTCTGCAGTATGAAGAATAAACAACAACAAAACATCCCCCTAAGAAGAAGCAACAACAAAACATCCTCTTAAAGAAGAACAACAAAACATGCTCCTAAAGAAACAACAACAAAACATCCTCCTAAAGAAAACAACAACAACACATTCCCCTTAAGAAGATACAACAAAAAAACATCCTCCTAAAGAAGAAACAAAAAACACTTTCCCCTTAAGAAGAACAACAACAAAACATCCTCCTAAAGAAACAACAACAACAAAACATCCTCCTAAAGAAGATACAAACAACAAAACATCCTCCTAAAGAGAAGATACAACAACAAACAACCTCCCAAAGAAGAAACAACAACAAAACATCCCCTAAAGAAGAAACAACAACAAAACATCCTCCTAAAGAAGAAACAACAACAAAAATCCTCCTAAAGAAGAAACAACAAAAACATCCTCCTAAAGAAGATACAACAACAAAAACATCCTCCTAAAGAAACAACAACAAACATCCTCCTAAAGAAACAACAACAAAACATCCTACTAAAGAAGATACAACAACAAACATCCTCTTAAAGAAGAAACAACAACAAAACATCCTCCTAAAGAAAAACAACCAAAACATCCCCTAAAGAAGATACAACAAAACATCCTCCTAAAGAAGAAACAACAACAAAACATCCTCCTAAAGAAGAACAACAACAAAACATCCTCTAAAGAAGAAACAACAACAACAAACATCCTCCTAAAGAAGAAACAACAACAAAACATCCCCTAAAGAAGAACAACAAAACATCCTCCTAAAGAACAACAACAAAACATCCTCCTAAAGAAACAACAACAAAACATCCCCTAAAGAAGATCAACAACAAAACATCCCTTAGAAGAAAACAACAAAACATCCTCCTAAAGAAACAACAACAAAACATCCCCCTAAAGAAGAACAACAAACATCCTCCTAAAAGAAGAAACAAACAAAACATCCTCCCAAAGAAGAAACAACAACAAACATCCTTCTAAAGAAACAACAACAAAACATCCCCTAAAGAAGAAACAACAACAAAACATCCTCCTAAAGAAACAACAACAAAACATCCTCCTAAAGAAGAACAACAAAACATCCTCCTAAAGAACATACAACAAAACATCCTCTAAAGAAACAACAACAAAACATCCTCCTAAAGAGATACAACAAAACATCCTCCTAAAGAAACAACAACAAAACATCCTCCTAAAGAAGATACAAAGACAAAACATCCTCTAAAGAAGAAACAACAACAAAACATCCTCCTAAAGAAGAAACAACAAAACATCTCCTAAAGAAGACCAACAACAAAACACTCCTAAAGAAACAACAACACAAAACATCCTCCTAAGAAGATACAACAACAAAACATCCTCCTAAAGAAACAACAACAAAACACCTCCTAAAGAAGATACAACAAAACACTCCTAAAAACAACACAAAACATCCTCCTAAAGAAGAAACAACAACAACAAAACATCCCCTAAAGAAGAAACAACAACAAAACATCCTCCTAAAGAAGAACAACAACAAACATCCTCTAAAGAAGAAACAACAAAAAACACCCCTAAAGAAGAAGCAACAAAACATCCTCCTAAGAAGAAGCACAACAAAAATCCTCCTAAAGAAACAACAACCAAAAATCCTCCTAAAAAGAACAACAACAAAACATCCTCCTAAAGAAAAACAACAACAAAACACCTCCTAAAGAAAAAAACAACAAAAACCAAAAACACAACAACAACAAAACTCCACCAAAAAAAAAATACAACAACAAAAAACCTCCTAAAAAAGAAAAACAACAAAAAACAACTCCTCCAAAAGAAAAACAACACAAAACTCCTCTTAAAGAAGAACACAAAAACCTCCTAAAGAAGAAGCAACACAAAACACCCCTAAGAAGAAGAAAACAAAACATCCTCTAAAGAAGAAGCAAAACAAAACATCCTCCTAAAGAAGAAACAACAACAAACACCTCCTAAAGAAGAAGCAACAAACATCCTCCTAAAGAAGAAGCAACAAAACATCCTCCTAAAGAAGAAGCAACCAAACATCCTCCTAAAGAAGAAACAACAACAAACATCCTCCTAAAGAAGAAGCAACAAAACATCCTCCTAAAGAAGAAGCAACAACAAAACATCCTCCTAAAGAAAAAAACAACAACAAAACATCCTCCTAAAGAAGAAGCAACAACAAAACATCCTCCTAAAGAAGAAACAACAAAACATCCTCCTAAGAAGAAGCACAAAACATCCTCCTAAAGAAGAAGCAACAAAAAAACATCCTCCCTAAAGAAACAACAACAACAAACATCCTCCTAAAGAAAAGCAACAACAAAACATCCTCCTAAAGAAGAACAACAAAACATCCTCCTAAAGAAGAAGCAACAAACATCCTCCTAAAGAAGAAACAACAAAACATCCTCCTAAAGAAGAAGCAACAACAAAACTCCTCCTAAAGAAGAAACAACAACAAAACATCCTCCTAAAGAAACAACAAAACATCCTCCTAAAGAAACAACAACAACAACTCCTCCTAAGAAGAAGCAACAAAACATCCTCCTAAAGAAATACAACAACAACAAAACATCCTACTAAAGATGAAACAACAAAACATCCTCCTAAAGAAGATACAACAACAAAACATCCTCCTAAAGAAGAAACAACAACAAACATCCTCCTTAAAAAGATACAACAAACAACAAAACATCCTCCTAAAAAAGATACAACAACAAAACATCCTCCAAAGAAGAAGCAACAACAAAACATCCTCCTAAAGAAGAAACAACAAAACAATCCTCCTAAAGAACAACAACAAAACATCCTCCTAAAGAAGATACAACAACAACAAAACATCCTACTAAAGAAAAACAACAAAACATCCTCCTAAAGAAATACAACAACAAAACATCCTCCTAAAGAAACAACAACAAAACATCCTCCTTAAGATGATACAACAACAACAAAACATCCTCCTAAAGAAAAACAACAACAAAACATCCTCCTAAAGAAGAAACAACAACAAAACATCCTTCTAAAGAAACAACAACAAAACACACTTCTAAAGAAACAACAACAAAACATCTTCTAAAGAAACAACAACAAAACATCTCCTAAAGAAACAACACAAAACATCCTCCTTAAGAAGAAACAACAACAAAACATCCTCCTAAAGAAATACAACAACAACAAAACATCCTCCTAAAGAAAACAACAACAACAACAACAACATCCTCCTAAAGAGATACAACAACAAAACATCCTCCTAAAGAAAAAACAACAACAAAACATCCTCCTAAAGAAGATACAACAACAAAACATCCTCCTAAAGAAGAAACAACAACAAAACATCCCCTAAAGAAGATACAACAACAAAACATCCCCTAAAGAAGATACAACAACAAAACATCCCCTAAAGAGATACACAACAAAACATCCCCCTAAAGAAGATACAACAACAAAACATCCTCTTAAAGAAGAAACAACACAAACTCCTCCTAAAGAGATACAACAACAAAACACCCTTCTAAAGAAGAAACAACAACAAAACATCCTCCTAAAGAAGAAACAACAACACATCCTCCTAAAAAAGATACAACAACAACAAAACATCCTCTTAAAGAAGAACAACAACACATCCTCCTAAAAAGATACAACAACAACAAACATCCTCCTAAAGAAGAACAACAACACATCCTCCTAAAAAAGATACAACAACAACAAAACATCCTCCTAAAGAAGAACAACAACAACAACAACTCCTCCTAAAGAAACAACAACAAAATTCCTCCTAAAGAAGAAACAACAAAACATCCTCCTAAAAAAGATACAACAACAACAACTCCTCCTAAAGAAGATACAACAACAAAACATCCTCCTAAAGAAGTACAACAACAACAAAACATCCTACTAAAGATGAAACAACAAAACATCCTCCGAAAAAGGATACAACAACAACAACAACTCCTCCTAAAGAAGAAACAACAAAACATCCTCCTAAAGAAGATACAACAACAAAACATCCTCCTAAAGAAGAAACACAAAACATCCCCTAAAGAAGATACAACAAAAAATATCCTCCTAAAGAAGATACAACAAAACATCCTCCTAAAGAAACAACAACAAAACATCCCCTAAAGAAAATACAACAACAAAACATCCTCCTAAAGAAGATACAACAACAAAACATCCTCCTAAAGAAGATACAAACAACAACAAAACATCCTACTAAAGATGAAACAACAAAACATCCTCCTAAAGAAGATACAACACAACAAAACATCCTACAAAGATGAAACAACAAAACATCATCCTAAAGAAGATACAACAACAAAACATCCTACTAAAGATGAAACAACAAAACATCCTCCTAAAGAAGATACAACAACAACAAAACATCCTACTAAAGATGAAACAACAAAACATCCTCTTCTTAATGACTTGTGTATTATATAGTTGGTGAAGTATGCATACAAATATCAAAAGCAGTCAGTATTTGAAGAAAACAAGTGCAAACAGTCAGCTGTACTGGCTAATATATCATTGCTAAGATACTGCAGAAATACTATCGGAAAAATGAATAGAGATAGAGACTGAGAGACAGAGACAGACAGACAGACAGACAGACAGACAGACAGACAGAGAGAGAGAGAGAGGAGAGAGAGAGAGAGAGAGAGAGGAGAGAGAGAGAGAGAGAGAGAGAGAGAGAGAGAGAGAGAGAGAGAGAGAGAGAGAGAGCGTGCCTTTATGCGTGTGTTTGTTTGCGTGTGCAATCTGACACCAAACCATTACTACATCATCATGCCATTTTCAGCCATAACTTCATGTTGAGATTCCTTTGTTGTTCTTTAGAATTTTAAATGACATATAACGCGCCACAACAGCAAACTTAAAATGAATAATAATGCCGATCATTTTAAAACAACAGCTGGTCTTAAAATGGCGTCCATAAGTACGAGTGTAGATTACTGGGGTTTTTTAAATCTCAAAATGTGCTGCCTCCATTAATTCAAAAGCGTAACATAATATATGGAACATGTTTTAGTTGCTGCTGTATAAGGTAGCGTGTGTGTGTGGAGGCATGTTTCTATGATTTCTGTTAATTCAAAGTTTTTATTGTTATTGTTTATGATGCTTCTTTGTTTGTTATGTTGCAGACACGCAGCTGGGGTCTTAATGTACCTGTTTAGAGGCCAAGGAGAATTGGGAATCATAGCACAAGTGATGCGCATGGGGATAATTCCATAGGCTGCTGAGGGATGGGATCTGATGAGTCTCCGGGCATTGGGAGGGGCCATTTTCCCATCATCATTATCTGCCTTCATCTCTGTTGTCTAAGTGTGGATCTATTTGTGTGTCTCTTCTCGTGTGTGTGTGCGGTCCTGTTTATCATCACACACGCATTATTCCTGACCAGTGTTTCACTTCTTACATCCCACTTACCCCATCACATAACCAAATTCTTCGTTTATGAGCAGGACAATCCGAGCCGAATTATCAAAACAAACCGTCATTTCCTGTCTTATATTTGTTCTAGACATCTGGAGTTTCAGGGTCAGACTCCCAGTGACAAGTCCCTCGACAGTCGTGAACTGTACTCAAGTTTTAGGAGACTGGCAAAGTTATTAGAGGGGGAAAATAACAGAAAGTGGAGAAGGAAAATACTCCTGTTGTACTGTTGGGAACAAAGTTCTCCAATCACGTTGTCTCTAAGGAAATTTCAGATTGAATCAGGGAGAACGAAGACTGAGTACTGCATATTGAATTTTGCTGTGTAGGTGGGAATGACAGAGTCAGGCACACACACACACACACACACACACACACCAACACACACACCAACACACACACACACACACACCAACACACACCACACACACACACACACACACACACCACAACACACACACCAACACACACACACACACACACACACAACACACACACACACAACAACACACCACACAACACACACAACCACACACACACACACACACACACACACAACACCACACACACAACACACACACACACACACACACACACACACACACACACCAACACACACACACACACACACACACCAACACACACCACACACACACCAACAACACCACACACACACACACACACACACACACACACACAACACACACACACACCCACACACCACACACACACACACACCCACACACAACACACCAACACAACACACACACACACCACAGATGAGGCCTGACCTTTGCAGTCTGAGAAAGAAACACGACAACTTCCCCTAATCAGGCTCTTGGCTGGGGAACAATTACACACTGTATTTATTTTTTACTCGGTGCGTCATGGAGTTGTTTCTATCTAAGGCTGTATACACAGTGCTGTGCTCTCTCAACTTTCTTTGTCATCAAGTGGTTTGAAACGGTACATGAACTTCTTTTCCTTGTCAAACGCGTTCCTTGTTAGAGTAGCTGCTTGTTGAGTTGGGCAGGGATAACACGAGGGCAGGGATAACACGAGGGCAGGGATAACACGAGGGCAGGGATAACACGAGGGCAGGGATAACACCAGGGCAGGGATAACACGAGGGCAGGGATAACACGAGGGCAGGGATAACACGAGGGCAGGGATAACACGAGGGCAGGGATAACACGAGGGCAGGGATAACACGAGGGCAGGGATAACACCAGGGCAGGGATAACACGAGGGCAGGGATAACACCAGGGCAGGGATAACACCAGGGCAGGGATAATAACAGGGCAGGGATAACACGAGGGCAGGGATAACACCAGGGCAGGGATAACACGAGGGCAGGGATGCCTTAACACGAGGGCAGGGATAACACGAGGGCAGGGATGCCTTAACACGAGGGCAGGGATGCCTTAACACGAGGGCAGGGATGCCTTAACACCAGGGCAGGGAAAATAATAGTAATAATAATAATAATAATAATGTATGGAATTTATATAGCGCTGAATCTTGTAAAGCAACAAATTAAAGCGCTCAAATCAATTTTTTTATATCGAGGATAAGAGAATAAGCACTCATGTGCTTTTTTACAATCAGTCCCCGTGTGTATGCGGTTTTGTAACATTTTTCATCTGTTCCCACCGGAACACAATGGCCTACTCTTTCGAAAAGCGGAACAGGATTTAACGTGTGCGCAAGATGCTCAGCATGCGTTCGCACACGGGGCCTCGGTTTATAGTCTCATCCGAAGGACATTGACATTCAGTTCGATTTTTTGGTCAAACTGGGAAGAAAGGGCGAGGCTGGGAATAGAACCCAGACCCTCACGGTTTACTTGTTGGCAGGCAAACGTCTTAACCATCCTGCCACCTTCCTTCTAATGAAGGATGTCTTAACACCAGGGCAGGGATAACACCAGGGCAGGGATGCCTTAACACGAGGGCAGGGATATCTTAACACCAGGGCAGGGATGTCTTAACACCAGGGCAGGGATGTCTTAACACCAGGGCAGGGATAACACCAGGGCAGGGATGCCTTAACACGAGGGCAGGGATATCTTAACACCAGGGCAGGGATGTCTTAACACCAGGGCAGGGATAACACGAGGGCAGGGATAACACCAGGGCAGGGATAATAACAAGGCAGGGATGTCTTAACACCAGGGCAGGGATGTCTTAACACCAGGGCAGGGATGTCTTAACACCAGGGCAGGGATGTCTTAACACCAGGGCAGGGATGTCTTAACACCAGGGCAGGGATAACACCAGGGCAGGGATGTCTTAACACCAGGGCAGGGATATCTTAACACCAGGGCAGGGATGCCTTAACGCTACACAGTATGCATGCGAATGAGACTATAACACGAGGTCCCGTGTACAAACGCGCCCAGAACATTTTGCGCTCACGATAAAACATGTTCCGCTTTTTCGGTAGAGTAGGCCATTGTATGCCGGTAGTGATGGATGACAACCATAACACAACTGCATACACACGGGGACTGGATTTTTAAAAAAGCACATGCGTGCTTATTTCATTATTCTCCAGGTAAAAGAAAAAATATATATATTATCGTCCGTTTTTTACTGGTACATACAGGGTTTTCAAGTGTACAAAAAATGTTTTGTGTGCGTTTAAACTCGTGGAACTCGGTTTATAGTCTCATCTGAGGGACTTTGGGGAGAGTAGAGTCAGTGCTGAGGTGAGCTCTGGGGAACGCCTCTGACAGGCTCCACCTCAGGCTGGAGGCCGGCCATGACAGCGGGAACACGGGGCTCTGACCTCTAGGTGATGCTGCCCTTGAGACGTTTTGATGATTGCACCGATTGATGGTGCGATGTTCACATGTGACCTAGTGATCACTGCACGCCTTCTTGCTTGATTTGCAAGGGTCTTGTTTTGTTGGCTTGTTTTGGTTTTTTGATTGTTTTAAAATTTTCCTATACTTATTAACTAGGATTACACTTTTATTTAACTAGTTCTTAATGACTTGTGCTGCGTGATTTATTTATCAGTCTATTCACGAAATAATCCATTTGCCTATTTATTTGCTGATGAGTTTAGTATATTGTTGTTTGTCTTTGTTTGTTGTCGTTCCTCCGTTACAGCTGCAAGATTCATTAATAGGCAATGGTTTAGTTATATCACCGTTTTTATCCATCTCTAAGGCAGCCTCATTCCGATATCGGGTGTGTATGCGGTTCTTTGTTGATGCTTTCATCTGTTTCTACCCGATCCCAATGGTATGCTCTTCCGGAGAGCAGACTGGTTTCTAACGTGTGCCCGAGATGTGCTGCTTGTGTGTGGACAGCGAGCCTTGATTTATGGTCTAATCCAAAGTTCTAGAGGAGCGGAGTAGGTACTGACCTCAACCCCAGGAGAAGAAAACAACAACCACCACCTTGAAGAGGCACCTGGGTGGTGGCTGGAACTGGGACCATCAGATGACGAGTGCAACGTTCTAACCACTAGGCCATCCACCTACCCTTTGCTTGTTTAGCTTGTTTCTTAACTAACCTGAATATTATACGAAACTCAAAACTTGATCTTAGGCACAGCTGCATCTAACGTAAGGGAAAGATAGATGGCATCAAGAGCATGCAATACGCAATCAGCGCCGTGTAGTTTCCAAGACAACTGATACATGAATCCAACTACACTGGGTTATCTTTCCTTGTTTTCAGAGAGAGAGAGACAGAGACAGAGACAGAGACAGAGACAGACAGACAGGCAGGCAGAGAGAGATAGAGAGGTAGGAGAGACACAGAGATAGAGAGAGACAAGAAGACAGAGACAGAGACAGACAGACAGACAGATAGAGAGACAGACAGACAGAAAGACAAACAAACACACACACGCACACACATAGGAAGATGTAAGACATAGAGAGACAGAGAAATAGACAGAGACAGAGAGATAGAGAAAGAGAGGCAGAGAGCGAGGGACAGAGATACAGACAGAAACAGAGAGAGAAAGAGAGAAAAATAGAGAGAAAGAGAAAAGCAGACAGACAGGGAGAAATAGAGAAAAGCAGACAAACAGAAAGACAGACAGACAGAAAGACAGACAGAAGCTGAGGCAGAGAAAGGCAGAGATGGAAACTAAGCCACATAAGAGCATGCAGACAGAGAAATAGGAAGGCAACGAAAACAAGACAGAAAACAAACAGGCAATTAACAAACAAACAGACACAAATGAAATAAAAACAAAGGAGAGTGTTGCATTAAACACGCCAGTGTCTCCTAACTACCTATAGGAAGACAACAACAACAACAACAACGGAAGACAAATGTGGCGACAGCTCCACTCTCGACTTGCTAATGTCATCTTCAGGACATTCAGGACCAAACCAACAAAACAAAGGTCCGTCCATCCCCACACTTTTTGAATCGGGAAGTGCACAGTAAAAGAGTTGCATTTGTTTGTTGTTGTTGGTTGTTGTGTTGTTTTGTTGTTTGGTGTGCTTTGTTATTTCCTTATCCCGTTGTCTCGTAGATCGTTGAGGCACCACTAAAGATTTTGAAAACCAGCTTCCTCCATACTTTCTTTCCCACCCTGAAAATTGAGAAGGGGGATTGCAGCCAGCTTGCATCGTAAACATAAAAGAAAGGCATTGGTGATTCAGCCTGGAAAAAATGCTCGCGACAGTTTTTAAAAGTTGACAGTACACAGCCGCTTTTCCACTAACTTAGTCCTGGGTCGTGACTGGGACATATCAGGCAAATACACGAGGTTCTTTGTCTCTGTGCAGTTAGTGCATAGGTGGTCGAGAGGTGACGCACTGTCTGAAAAGAAAGAAGACCTGTGTTTGAATCCCGTTAAGGGTTGGAGGTTTGTCATATTCACGAGACAGTAAGCTGCGGTCTTGATTCTGCTCTTTTGACTCAAAGGATAGACCACTGCCCCATGCAGAAGGCATGCAACGAACGTAAAAGAACTCATGGCAACAAACGCCTTGTCAAGGGGAATGTTATGTAGAACACATCTTCCTGTAGGGATGTTTGTGCGCACATAAACGGGAAAGGGTTGTTGTACCTAGCTTGATTTTTTGTTTTAGTTGTTTGCTTTGGATAGTGTGTGTCTTCAATTTTACGTCTGTTCACTTAAAGTGATATTAGACTAGGTTTGAATAGTATTGCTGTGATATAACGACACGCTTTGACCGTGGAAAGCAGCCAATCCGCGTCAATCCACTCCAATCCAATCAGATCCAATCATATTGATTACAGCCATACAATCAGAGGCCTTACCAAGGCTGTCACCTCGCTGAAATCTAATCTCAGACTAAAACTGCGCATCCATAATCATACAGAACAAAAAACATGGTCTACAACTTGTTTTCCGATCTTCTCTCGTAGCAGCGCCCTGGTTCAGCAACGACAGTTCAACAACGACCCTAAGTCCATTCATACTATGATGACTGGTGACTACAGTGACTATAATCATCAGCCATCAACTGCAAACCTACATTCCTACACAGCACTATCAGTTCGGTAGTTAGCGGTAACTAGCGATGTTATCTGACGAAGGGGACAGTCACGCTCTAGGGCTGACTGGCTACCTACAGATAATCAACACTGTGACAGTCCTCAGCGTGTTTCTTGTTCTTGCTCTCCTTCATCCCTTTGCCTTTGCTTGCTTTCTGTTTTCCCTCTGTTCGTGTTTTTCCCCTTTATTTTGTTGTTGTGTTGTTGTTGTTGTTGTCGTCGGTGTTGTTGTGTACTGTTCTCCTCCTCTTCTTCTTTTCTTTCTCTTCTTCTTCTTTCTTCTTCTTCTTCTTCTTCTTCTTCTTCTTTTCCTTCTTCTTTCTTCTTTTTCTTCTTCTTTTTTTCTTCTTCTTCTTCTTCTTCTCTTCTTCTTCTTTTTTCTTCTTTTCCCTTCTTGTTCTCTCTTGTTCTTCTTCTTCTTCTTCTTCTTCTTCTTCTTCTTCTTCTTCTTCTTCTTCTTCATTTTCTTCTGATTGTCGTCGTTGCTGCAATCATCACCATCACCATCATCACTAAATCACCACCACCATCATCATTCTCCATCACCACCATCATCACTATCATCACTATCATCGCCATCATCAC
>CM054134.1:126631200-126651200 GCA_028751875.1 Rapana venosa
GGTGTGTGTGTGTGTGTGTGTGTGTCGCGCACGCGCGCGCGGTGTATGTGTTGTGAGTGTGTGTGTCAAGTAAGCAATGTAAATTTGTATTTCCAATGGTACATAATAAGCAATGAATTTGTTTTTTTCATAAGCCATTTCTTGGAATAAACACTTGTCTAATGTGTTGTGTGTGTATGTGTGTGTGGTGTGTGTGTGGTGGTTCGTTCGTGTGTGTTGTGCGTTTCAGTATCTGTTTTTTTCGTAGATACCTGTTTAGAGCGTGAGTGTCGGTGTTCGTATGTGTGTACGTGCGCGTGTGTGTCTATTCGGAGGGTGCATGCTTGCATCCC
The DNA here is from genome assembly GCA_028751875.1 of Rapana venosa. Lineage (NCBI taxonomy): Eukaryota > Metazoa > Mollusca > Gastropoda > Neogastropoda > Muricidae > Rapana > Rapana venosa. The sequence continues at coordinate 126,631,533 of CM054134.1, forward strand.
CTCTGTGTGCTTGTAATTGGAAACAAAGGATTCTTTCAAACACCACATTGGCAAAGTCAATAGCGGCATACACTTTAAGGATGTAAAGCGACATTAACATTTGCACATGTTTTGGGGTCAGTTAAGAGATGTGTTTGTTGTGTGTGTATATCTGTGTTTGTTATTTGCCAGGATATCCATTCCTTTAATGTATGTAACCTGGATTGCATCCAAAATCTTTGCTGGCCATAAATGTATGGGTTCACTTAGACAGAAGCTTTATGGGCGTAACATGATGCACATTAAGTTGGCCAGCCTCTCTGGGGGCGCCAGTGTGAATCCAGTTACCCCACTCCTACACTGGCTCCATGCATGTCTTCAGATTACCTCCTCTAGGTCTTGTTCTCTCTGCACAGACTACTGCGTTAGAATGGCTTGGCGAACCACAGCCATTCTGAAAGAATGGTAAAGTCATATCAGTAGCGGTAGAAGTAGCGGTAGTGGTGACAGTAACTGTAGAAGCAGTACCAACCGGCATCAGCAATAGCAGCAGCAGCTTTGTTTTGTTGTGGTGGTGATGATGATGATGGGGGTGGTTGCAGCGGGGTAGGGGTGGTAGTGTATGGTGATGGTTCGTTTATCACTTCCTACTGTTGTTTCTGTTAGTGACGTTATTGTGTATGTCATAGTGGTGTTTGCTCTGAAATAACTTGTTCTTAATTTTGTTGTTGCATTTTTATAAGGGAACATAAATGTATCTTAGCTGTTTATGCTATTGTTGCTGTCACCATCGCTGGCTATGATGTTATAGCTGTTTGTTATTATCTACATTGTCTTTGCCAAGAATATTCATTTTAGCAATGACTTGTCAGCGAGTTATATTGCTGAGAAAGCTTTGTCGTTCTCTGAAGCCAATACTAGACCACACAGTCACAGAACTCGGGAAAGGAGACAGAGGGAAACCATGGTGACAGGGAGAGCGCAGAATAATACACTCGAAGGAAGACAGACACATTCAAATTCAAATACTTTATTTCCTGTCATCCCTTTAGGTATATGGAGGATTTTACGTACAGGCAGACAGACAGATAGACGGACAGACAGAAAGAAACACGTTTGAATATTTGTGAAAAGAAAACAGAAGATAAGGGACAGCAGACAGACAGAGAGAGAGAGAGAGGAAGAGAGAGAGAGAGAGAGAGAGAGAGAGAGAGAGAGAGAGAGAGAGAGAGAGAGAGAGAGGGGAGAGAGACGACAGACAGACAAACAGAAAAAGAGAGAAAAGGAGGAAGAGAGAGAGAGAGAGAGAGAGAGAGAGAGAGAGAAGAGAGAGAGAGAGAGAGAGAGAGAGAGAGAGAGAGAGAGAGAGAGAGAGAGAGAAAGGGAGGAAGAGAGAGAGAGAGAGAGAGAGAGAGAGAGAGAGAGAGAGAGAGAGAGAGAGAGAGAGAGAGAGAGAGAAAGAGAGAGAGATATAGAGAGAGAGAGAGGTGTGCGCGCGCGTGTGCGGGCACACATATGCAAAACTAACAGTAATAACAAAAATAACAACAGCAACAACAACAACAACAACAACAACAACAACAACACCGCATAGAAGAAGAGAAAGAGACGGAGGATCTAGAAAGTAAAAGCAAGGGCAGAAAGGGCACACGTGTCCCTGTGGTGTGTGGAGGTGTGTGACTGAGGCCTGGCACACGTCATGCACTGCTGGCCAGCCACACATTGGGCATCAGACATCTTCAGGGAAGTGTCCAGAATGCACGCGCCGGCATTGTCTTCTTCACCCAAGGCCATTTGTCCTTTGTTTTTACAGGAGAAGGCTTTGTCTTTTTTTTTACATTCAAGATCTTGAAAGAAAGATTGCTCTTTGTGTTCAGAAGCCAAATTGTGTGGCAGATCCCTGTCAGCAGCAACCACATGACCAAAATGGCGGAAGTGGAGGTGACACCACTTCTGACCGCGCTATGGAGGGACATACGCCAGAGACAGACAGGGGCATACAGGGACAGACAGGGACATACAGGGACATACGCCAGAGACAGACAGGGCAGACAGGGACAGACAGGGACATACAGGGACATACGCCAGAGACAGACAGGGGCAGACAGGGACAGACAGGGACACACGCCAGAGACAGACAGAGACAGACAGGACAGACAGGGACAGACAGGGACACACGCCAGAGACAGACAGAGACAGACAGGACAGACAGGGACAGACAGGGACACACGCCAGAGACAGACAGAGACAGACAGGACAGACAGAGACAGACAGGGACAGACAGAGACAGACAGGGACAGACAGAGACAGACAGAGACAGACAGGGACAGACAGGGACAGACAGAGACAGACAGGGACAGACAGAGACAGACAGGGACAGACAGGGACAGACAGAGACAGACAGGGACAGACAGGGACAGACAGGAACAGACAGGAACAGACAGAGACAGACAGGAACAGACAGGGACAGACAGGGACAGACAGGGGCAGACAGGGACAGACAGGGACATACCCCAGAGACAGACAGAGACAGACAGAGACAGACAGAGACAGACAGGGACAGACAGGGACAGACAGAGACAGACAGGGACATACCCCAGAGACAGACAGGGACAGACAGAGACAGACAGGGACAGACAGAGACAGACAGGACAGACAGGGACAGACAGGGACAGACAGGGACAGACAGGGACACACAGAGACAGACAGGGACAGACAGGGACAGACAGGGACAGACAGGGACACACAGAGACAGACAGGGACAGACAGGGACAGACAGAGACAGACAGGGACATACCCCAGAGACAGACAGGGACAGACAGAGACAGACAGGGACAGACAGAGACAGACAGGGACAGACAGGGACAGACAGAGACAGACAGGGACATACCCCAGAGACAGACAGGGACAGACAGAGACAGACAGGGACAGACAGAGACAGACAGGGACATACCCAGAGACAGACAGGGACAGACAGAGACAGACAGGGACAGACAGAGACAGACAGGGACATACCCCAGAGACAGACAGGGACAGACAGAGACAGACAGGGACAGACAGAGACAGACAGAGACAGACAGGGACAGACAGAGACAGACAGGGACAGACAGAGACAGACAGGGACAGACAGGGACACACGCCAGAGACAGACAGGGACAGACAGGGACACACGCCAGAGACAGACAGGGACAGACAGGGACATACGCCAGAGACAGACAGGGACAGACAGGGACAGACAGGACAGACAGAGACAGACAGAGACAGACAGGGACAGACAGGGACAGACAGGGACACACGCCAGAGACAGACAGGGACAGACAGGGACACACGCCAGAGACAGACAGGGCAGACAGAGACAGACAGGGACAGACAGAGACAGACATTCTCTGTTATCGTGTGAGTAATCTGCCTTTGCGCCTGTCGGCAGCACTGTGTGTGGCTCTGTGTTTGAATGCTGGATGTGTGTGTTTTTCTGCTTCCTTTCCAAAAATGTTTACATCTTCTTGTTCGTGTTTTCACCCTGAGTTGTTTGGTCAGAACATTTTTCTTTGTTATTATCTACTTTTTGAGATGTTTCGATGTATAATTTTCATCTTTGTTTGAATTGTTCAAAATTTCGATTCGACTTATGAATTGTGTTTACCTGACTGTGCTGGTCCTTGCGACCCATTTTAATCTGACCCTACTGCCGTTCAACAAATTGCACGTGATTCACGAACTGACACCACCCCCATCAACCAAGACTAGTGTGTGTTGCTAATAATAATAATAATATATGGAATTTATATAGCGCTGAATCTTGTAAAAAACAAACAAATCGAAGCGCTTGCACTCAATCATTTACAGGCATGCAACTCTCCTTAAACATAATGAGAAATCCATGCGCGCGCACTACGCACGCACACGCACGCACGCACACACATACACACACACACACACACACACACACACACACACACACACACATACACACACACACACACACACACACACACACACACGGAACAACACTTAGACGGTGAAAGATGCTGTTGAAAATTAGGGACAGATATGTGGGGGAAAGTCTCAGGGAGGAAATAAGTGTGTTTTGAGGCTGGATTTGAAGGAATCAAGTGAAGGCTTTTGACGAAGTGAAAGGGGAGGTCTTTCCCGGGGGATGGACCAGAAACGGGGAAGGACGACGGCCAACAGTGGTTTTTTTTAAAATCGGGGTTTTTCGAAAGAAAAAAAAGTATTGGGGGTTTGAACAAAGGGGAAGGGGTTTGGGGGGTTACGGGTAAAACAGTTACAGAGATAGAGGGTGCGTTTTGGTTAAGACATTTGAAAAAAGGGGGTTATTGTTTTTATACCCCCAGTTTTTGTGAGACGGGGCAACCATTGAAGAGATCGCAGAAGAGGATTTGATGTGTTCAGTTTTTTTTCTTTCTTAGGACCGGGTCAAACTGCGGGTTTTTTGAAAGCTTAAAGGAGTGGAAAAGATGAGCGGGTTTGGGCCCACCAAAAGGGGAATTTTACAGAATCTAAAACGTGAAAGAAAAAGGGAGATTAAAAAGTTTGGGAAGTTCCCATCAGGGACAGATACTTGCGAATCGCGCTTACGCGCCGTAATTGATGAAGCAAGTTGGCAGGTCTGGGTGATGAATTTTTTCTTTAGAAGTGTGTTGTGGGGGGGAAATTTCCCCCCAAAAATTATTTCAAAAGGTTTTGGGACAAAGGAACGGGAGTATTCCCGTTTTCTTTGAATTTTTTTGTGTTTAGAGGAAAGTTTTTTTTGGGGGTTTCCCTATGAGCATGGCTTGGGGTTTTATGGGAAATTAAAATTTGAAATTTGGGTTTGGTCATCCAGTTTTGAATGTCTTGAAGGCAGTGGGACATTTTTTGGCAGGGGGGAAAGGGGCAAGTTTTCAACAGTTTTCGCTCACTGAAGTTAGTATCATCGGAAATAGAAAGAGATAAATTGGGGGGTTGTTTTTTTATATGTGAGTGGGAAAGTTATGGGTTAAAGGAACGGGCCCGGGAAACTGACCCCTGGGGGATTTCCACTTTCCTTTTTGACGGGTTTTTTGTTTAAATTTTTTGTTTACAAAAATTTTGGGAAACCCGGTCTGTGGGGTATGAAGAAAACCCCAGGTGGGGGCTGTCCCTTTAAAAATCCCAAAACCGTTTTTGGAGGGGAAAAAGGGGGGGAAATTTGGTGATCTATGGTATCAAAGGCTGCAGATAAGTAAAGAAGAGTGGGGAGGGAGTTTTTTTCCTGTATCAGAAGCAAGTAGAAGTGTATCTAAAAATGGATTTGGGTGGTTTCGGTGCTGGGTTTTGGGGCATAGGCAAAATGAAAAGGGGAAGAAGATAATTGGAATGAAGGTGATTTTTAAGCTTTTTTAAAAACAATTTTTTTTAAAGTATTTAGAGATAAAGGGAAAGTTTAAAGAAAGGCCCAAAAAAATTTCTTAAAAGTTGGGATCGGGGTCGTGTTTTTTCAGTAGAGGTGTGACTATTGCTTTTTTAAGAGTGAGGGAAAAATTTCCCGACTGAAGAGATGGTTTACTATTTTAGTGAAAATAGGCAAAAAGTTGTGGAAGGCTTTTTTAAAAAACAGGAGCGGTAGGGGATAAAGGGTTTCGCAGATTTTTTAATCTTTTCCCTTCAGATTTGTCATAAATTTTTTTTTCCTTGGGGGAAAGGAAAGGGAAAAAGAGAGGAGTGCCAGTGAAATGGGGGTCGGGAGGCGGGCTGGAATTGATTTGATCAAGTCTGGAGCGAATTTTTCAAACTTTATCTGAAAAGAAGGCAAAAAAATAGGGAAGGAAGTTCAGCGGGTTTGGGTTTGGGCAGAGGATTTGGGTTTTTGCAAAACCCAAAAAGGGGGAAATTTGGGTGGGGGAAAAAAAATTTTAGGATGAAACACAGGGGAATTTGGGAAGAGTAGTGTCTGCCCTTTGCTAAAATTTATAAATTTTTAAATTTTGTTTTTTTTTTTTTCCCGGAAAAAAGCTTTTTGTTGATTTGGGTTTTTTGGGACTTCCGCCACTGCCGTTTATTTTCCCGGGCGTTTCGCTTCGACAAGATGCTTGGTTTTCCCATGGCGACGGGGGTCTGTCAGGAGGAGATAAACAGTAAGGAGGTCATGTCATAAAGCATTGGGGGGAGAATAGTGTTATGTGCCGAGAGGCCCAGTGTGGTCAGGGGTTTTGTGAAAAACGTTCGGAAGTTGGGGAAAGAAAAGGGGTATAAAATTGTCTAAGGCCCAACCCCCCCCCCCCAAAAAAATTTTACGACGAGAAAATATATTTCTTTCTAAACGGGTTTTTTGTATGTTAAGAGGGAAAAAAGAATGGCGGAATATCAGAAGGGCATTTCGTGGGGTGACAGAAACAATTGAAAAGTTTGAATGAAGCATTGAAAATCAGCCATCAAAATATGACCAGATCTTTTGCGTTGCTCTTTTAAACCAGTTGAGAAGAAATGGTAGGACAGAGAAAGAAAAAAGACTTTGACTCTGGAAAAGACTGGTTGTCAAAATGGAATTTGAAGTCCCCCAAGAATTAAAAGGGTTTTAGGGGGAGAGAGGCTGTTTTTTTTTTGGGTCGGGGGTAACGGAATTTTGGTGAAAAAGAGAAGATTTGGGGTTTTTTTTTACGGCGGGGAGGTGGAGGGTAAAGGCAGCAGTTAGAAATTTAGAGGGCCCAGGTGGGTTTGAAAATTGATTTCGCAAATTTTCAAAAGATTAATGTGAAATTTTAAAGGTTTGTGACTAAAGAAAGAGAGGGTTTCCCCAAAAAGTCGGGGGAAAATGAGGGGGCAACCCCACCTCCTCGGGAGTCGGGGGAAAGAAAGGGGTTTTTTAAAACCGGGGGGAAGTCACTGTTTTTTTTTTGGCTCATGGCCATGGGGTTTTTGAGCCAATTTGGGTTGGGAAAGGTTTAAAGTCAATGTTTTTTTCAGAGATGAAATCAGATATGAAATCGGCTTTTCCTTTTGGGACGGGAAAGACGGCACATTAAACAAACAAATTTGAAGGAGATCTGAAGGAGGGTGGGAGGTTGAAGAAAAAAGTGGGGGAGTTTGGAAATTAGATCAGGGGAAAAGGGGACAAAGGGGAAAGGTGGAGATGCCGAAAAAGGGGAAGAAAAAAAAAAGATTTTTGGGATGGGGAACCCAGGATTTAGAAAAAGGTTGAAAAAAACTTTTGGTTTGATCAGGGGATTCGGTTTTTAAAAAACCCCTTTCAGGATATACATCATAATCACAGAAAAAAAAAAATTTATCAAGTTACAAACAACAAAACCCAATCAAAAGCGGGAAAGGGGGGGGTTGGACGGCGCATGGGGAAGAAGCGTTGCAGGGGTGACAGAATGACGTCAAAAGGTAAAGGGGGGAGAAACGGGGAGGGGAAGCCCACCGGGGAAATGACGTCCCTCCCCGGTTCCCCGTCGGGTTTTGCGGCGTTTAAATTGCCTAAGTGTTTTAAAAATTGCTTAATAGCAGGGGGCAAGGGGGGGGTATGTTTTTGAAAATTTCTCAGGTGCGAGCATAGCTCTAAATGCCCGCCGGCTCTAAATCCCAATGGTGCAGAAAAAACACCCACTAGACTTGTTTGTGGGGGGGGTGGGGTTGGGAATCACGTGCAATTTTTTTGAAGGGCCATTTGGGAGATTTAAAAAGGGTCACGAAGACCAGCGGGGTGCTTTTGCTTCCATGGCATAGAGGGCCCCGGACATTAGAGCTATGCTCGCACCCGAGAATTGTCAAAAACAGTAAAACGCTTGCTCCTGATATTAAAACACGTATAACACAATTTTTGGGATTCAAACGCCGCAAAAACCCGCGGGGAACAAGGGGGAAAGGGCCCACGTCATTTGCCAGTGGGGGGTTCCCCCTCCCGTGTCCCCCCCTCACCCTGACGCACTTCTGCACCCCCGAAAAACGCTTCTTCCCCATGCGCCTTTCCCCCCGCCCCTTTACTGTTCACTGTTCTGTTGTTTTTTGACTATGATAATGTTTTTTTTTTCTGATGATGATGATGTATTTCTGAGTGTTTCAAACCCCAGAATCCCCTGATTAGCACGTTCTTTTACCATCTTCTACCCTGATTTACCAAACCAAACTCTTGTCTATTCTTCCGCTTGCCACCCCTCTCCCCAACGCCTTCATCCTCTTCCTCGAGGGTTTTTCCCCAAAATCACCCTTTTTATCTTCAACCTCTCCCCCTCCTTCAAAATCTCCTTTAAGTTTGTTTTTTTCAATGGGGCAGTCCTTCTGTCCAAAAAGGAAAAGCTGATACAAATTTTTGATTTCATCTCCGAAAAAACCATTGTCTTTAAACCCTTTCCCCACCAAACTTTTTCTTAAAAACCCCTTTGGCCCCAAAAAACCCCCCCAAAAAATAAAAACAGCGACCCCAGATATAAAACTTTTTTCTTTTCCCCCCACCTCTCGAGGGGGGTTGGGGGTTGCCACATTCTTCCCAAAAAAACATTGGAAAAAGTCTCTTTCTTTCAGCACAACCTTTAATTTTTCACATGAATTTTTTTTGAAGTTTTTCGAAATTTAAAACTCAGCCTACCCGGCCCCTCTAATTTGTATTGTGCCTTTTTCGTCCACCTCCAGGGCCCTAAAAAAAAACCCCAACATCTTCCTTTTTCACCGAATTCCCGTCACTCCCGACCCCTACAGCCTCTTCCCCCAGACCACAATTCCCTTGGGGACTTCAACTTCCCTTTTTGACACCAGTCCCCTTTTCCAGAGGGAAAAAGTCTTTTCTCTTTTTTGTCCAACCAAATTTTCTCTTTCAACTGGTAAATGAACAACGCACATACAGGTCCCTATTTTAGATGGGTTTTTTCCAATTTCCTTCATTTAATCTTGTACATCTGTTTCTGTCACCGACGAATGCATTCTGATCTTTCCGCCATTCTTTTCCAACTCCCAAAATCAAAAACCGGGCAGAAAAAAGAAATGGTTACTCGCGCAAACTTAAGGCCTTTGACAAATTTATCCCTTTTCCCTTTACAAGCTTCCGAAACTTTTTTTCCCAAAACCCCTGACCCCACTGACCTCTCTGAAACACTATTAAAAACTATTCCCGCCAACTTCTTGATGAGCATGCACCTCCCAATGGGGCCATCTCCTCCCCTTTACAGACCCCGGCGCCATGGTATACCCAAAAACCCTGATTTGCCCAAACGCAAACGCCGGCAACTAGAACACAGTGGGGAAATCAAAAACGAAAACAAAAAACACTTTTTCCCAAAAAAAATAAACAAAGTCAAACTATTAATCCATTCAGCAAAGACAGGGCTTCTCCTTCCCAAGTTCTCTGGCTAATCCATAAAACTCTTTTTTCCCTCCCTCAAAAACCCTTGGGGTCTGCAAAAACAACCCCCTCGCCCAACACCCCCAAGCCTGTCTGAGCCCTTTCCATCCATTTTTTCTTTCCCTTTTTTTCAGAAAAGTTCGAAACCCTACGCTCCAGACGGGTTTAACCAATTCCAGCCTGGCCCTGATCCCCGTTTTTACTGGACTCCCTCTTTTCCTTTCCCTTCCCCCAAGTGAAAAAAAAATTAGGGGGAATTCTGAAAGAAATGACTATAAAAAATGCGCCTTGATTCCCCTACCAAATTTTCCCTTTTTTTCCCCACAATGCCCTTTCCCCAAAATTGTCCCCATTATCACTAAAAAAATTTAAAATCATTTCTTGTGTCAGGAAATTTTCCACAGCTTTCAAACAGCAATATTTACACCTCTAACGAAAAAAACAAAAATCCAATTTCCCCAAAAATTTTGAAGAATTATAGGCCCGTCTTAAATTACCCTTTGGGCTCTAAAGTACTAGAAAAAGTTTGTTTTTAAAAAAGCTTAAAAGTCACCTTATTTTTAAAGACTCCTTCCCACTTTTCAATCGCCTATCGCCCCAACCCAAAAGCACCGAAACCCCCCAGCCAAAACTTTAGATACACTTCTCTTTCTTCTTTAAAGCAGGGAAAAAAACTCCCTCCTTCTTCCTTTACTTTTCACAGCCTTTATACCATAATCACTCAATTCTTCTTACTCGCCCCAAAAAAGTTTTGGGATTAAAAGGCACAAACCCCCACCTGGGGTTTAATTCATACCTACGGGCAGGGTTTAGAAAATTTTTGTAAAAAACTTCAATCAAAACCTGTCCCAAAAATTTAATGTGGAGTCCCCCATGGAACAGTCCCCCGGGGCCCCCTTTTTTTTTTACTCTCTACACTGCTCCCCTTCACATTTTTAAAAAAAAAACCACCATATTTATCATCATTTCTATGCCATGATACTTTAGCTTTAATGCAGTGATACTGTTTAAACTTGCCTTCCCCCCCTGCAAATATGTCCAAATGCCTTCAAGACCCTTCCCAAAAAAGGATTTTCTCAGAACAAGTTACAATTTTTTTCCGATAAAACCCAAGCCCTTCAAAGGGGCCAAACATAAATTTTCCCCCTATCGCAAAAAACCTTTAAAAGAATTCGGCAATACGTCATTTTCCTTTTTCCAACTCTGTGAAGTATTTTGGAGTAGTTCTTGACAAAAACACTCTCTAAAAAAAATTCATCACCCAGACCTGCCGTCTTTTACAACAAAATTCGGGGCTTAAGCGCGGGTTCGCAATATCTGTCACTGATGCAAATTCCAGTTGGGCACATCTCTCATTTCTTTCCCCCTTTAGAATTCTGTAATTCTTTTGGGTGGGGCCCAACCCGCATCATCTTCCACCCTTTAAAAGCACCAAAAACTCTGCAGCTTTTTCTGGTCTTAAGAAAAAAAAAAAGTCTGAACACAACACTTCCCCTTCTTTCGATCTCTTCACTGGCTGCTTTTCTCACAAAGAACTGGGGTTTAAAAAAAAAAACTCCTTTTTTCAAATTTTCCCCCCCAAACTGCAAACCTCTTATCTCTGTAACTGTCTTCACCTGTACACTCCATCCCGTTCTCTTCGTTCAGCCGCAGATACTTTGTGCTTTCGAACACCCAGATTCAAACAAACCACTGTTGGCCGTCGCTCCTTTTCTGTTTCTGGTCCATCCACCTGGAATGACCTCCCTCTTTCACTTCGCCAAAAGCCTTCACTTGATACCTTCAAATCCAGCCTCAAAACACACTTATTTCCTACCTGAGACTTTCCCCCCTCATATCTGTCCCTAATTTTCAACAGCATCTTTCACCTTCTAAGTGTTGTTCCGAGTGCCTGTGTGTGTGTGTGAGTGTGTGTGTGTGTGTGTGTGTGTGTGTGCGTGTGTGTGCGTGCATGCGTGCATACGTGCGCGCGCATGGTTTTGAAATCTGTTGTTCATTATTTTTAAGGAGAGTTGCATGCCTGTAAATGATTGAGTGCAAGCGCTTCGATTTGTTTGTTTATTTACAAGATTCAGCGCTATATAAATTCCATATATTGTTATTATTATTATTATTATTATTATTATTATTATTATTATTATTATCCTCGTCATTATCGTCATTGCTATCGTCATTATATATCTGGTTGCCATAGCTTAAAGGAAAAGCTATCAAATTTGTTATCAATGTAATAGATAAGGAGGAAGGAGAGCAGTAATAAAAATGATAGCAATAACAGCAAGGGCAACTTGAGCGAAAAATTATGAACTAAAAGGGAGGGTTGATGGTGTTGTCATCGTCTTGCTGCTGCTGCTGCTACTGATGTTGTTGCTGCTGTTGTTTCCGTTGTTGTTGCTGCTGCTGCTGCTACTACTGTTGCTGTTGCTGCTGCTCTTCTGGTTATTTTTGTTCTTTTTCTTGTTATTTCTTTTATCTTCTTCTTTTTCTTGTTCGTCTTCTTCTTGTTCTTGTTCTTCTTGTTCTTGTTCTTATTCTTGTTGTTGTTGTTGTTTTCTTCTTCTTCTTCTTCTTCTTTTCTTCTTCTTCTTCTTCTTCTTCTTCTTCTTCTTTTCTTCTTATTCTCATGGTCCCATCATGAGCACACCATTTGTTTGCTATTCCCCTGTTTATAACAGGTAATAGACCCGTCTTTGCCTCGCTGTGTACACAAGAAAAGAATGGTGTCGTTGTCTTTGAAAATATGCAATATTTCACAATGAACGTAGACCCTCCCACATCCTACTGCTAAGACCATGGAGACACTAGGGACACAGGAGGGAAGACAGAGTGCCACGCTGACCACAATGCAGAGCCACGCACAGCCAAGAGGTGCTCCAAGACAACTGACTCTTCATCTCCACTCCTACTTCTCCTCTAAGGTCGTGCTGCAGTCAGTAGGGAGGCTGGAGAAAGGTTGCAGTGTACCATCTGCATCTCGTTCACTACCCTCCCGAGAAGTCTGTGTGACTGTGGTGACAGACTCCTATGGATGTGTGTGTGTGTGTGTGTGTGTGTGTGTGTGTGTGTGTGTGTGTGTGTGTGTGTGTGTATGCATTGATGGATGTATGAATGTATGTATGCATGTATGTATGTATGTATGTATGTATGTATGTATGCATGTATGTATGTATGTATGTATGTATGTTATGTATGTATGTATGTATGTATGTATGTATGGATGGATGGATGGATGGATGTATGTATATATGTATGGGTGTATGTGTGTAAGTGTATTATGTGTGTATGTATGTATATTATGGTATGTATTGCATGTATGTATGTATGTATGTATGTATGTATGTATGTATGTATGTATGTATGTGTATGTATGTGTATGTCATGCATGCATGCATGCATGTATGTACGTACGTACGTACGTACGTACGTACGTACGTATGTATGTATGTATGTATGTATGTATGTATGTATGTATGTATGCATGCATGCATGTATGTATGTATGTATGTATGTGTATGTATGTATGTGTGCGTGTATGTATGTATATATGTATTTATGTATGTATGTATATATCATGTATGTGTCTATGTATGTATGTGTGTATGTATGTGCGTGTGTGTAAGCTATGTGCGTAAAGGAAGTTTCGAGCATAGAATATGCAAACGGTGAGGATGCTATAATTTCTCACTTACAGGCCCCAGGCATCCTCACGTGGGAAATATGGACACCAAATGAACAGCAGATGTCAGAGAGAGGACACAGCTGACCGCAGGCCCAGAAGGGGTCACTACTGTCCCACGTGGTGCAGGCCTGGCCCTGGACACGGACAGTCACACGGCGGACCCCTGACGCTTCCATCTGTAATCCTAGACACAGACAGTCACACGGCGGACCCCTGACGCTTCCATCTGTAATCCTAGACACAGACAGTCACACGGCGGACCCCTGACGCTTCCATCTGTAATCCTAGACACAGACAGTCACACGGCGGACCCCTGACGCTTCCATCTGTAATCAAACATCTCTTTCGCCAGATGAATGACCTCACTCAGTCTGATGCCCATGCCCCAAAGCAGACATACTTCTGGGTTAGGTATGGCACGGTAAGTCTTATGGCCGATAAAATGGCTGATGTACAGATGTCACTCTCTGGCAAGGACGTTGTTACGAGCCTGCTGGCACCGCCGTGATGCTCCTGTCTCTCTCTCTGTAGTCATACATTCTGCTCCTGTCTCTATTTGTATTCATACATTCTGCTTCTCTCTCTCTGTCATATTCATACATTATGCTTCTGTCTCTCTCTGTGTATTCATACATTCTGCTTCTCTCTCTCTGTATTCATACATTCTGCTTCTCTCTCTCTGTATTCATACATTCTGCTTCTCTCTCTCTCTGTATTCATACATTCTGCTTCTGTCTCTCTCTGTATTCATACATTCTGCTTCTGTCTCTCTCTGTATTCATACATTCTGCTTCTGTCTCTCTCTGTATTCATACATTCTGCTTCTCTCTCTCTGTATTCATACATTCTGCTTCTCTCTCTCTGTATTCATACATTCTGCTTCTCTCTCTGTATTCATACATTCTGCTTCTCTCTCTGTATTCATACATTCTGCTTCTGTCTCTCTCTGCATTCATACATTCTGCTTCTGTCTCTCTCTCTGTATTCATACATTCTGCTTCTGTCTCTCTCTGTATTCATACATTCTGCTTTTCTCTTTTTGTATTCAAACATTCTTCTTCTCTCTCTCTGTATTCATACATTCTGCTTCTCTCTCTCTCTGTATTCAAACATTCTTCTTCTCTCTCTCTGTATTCATACATTCTGCTTCTCTCTCTCTCTGTATTCATACAATCTGCTTCTTTCTCTCTGTATTCATACATTCTGCTTCTGTCTCTCTCTGTATTCATTCATTTTGCTTCTGTCTCTCTGTATTCATACATTCTGCTTCTGTCTCTCTCTGTATTCATACATTCTGCTTCTCTCTCTGTATTCATACATTCTGCTTCTCTCTCTCTGTGTATTCATACATTCTGCTTCTGTCTCCGTGTGTCCTCCTGCAAGACCTGATGTACGTCAAGGGATTTTCAGGAGCAACTGGGGGCTAGGTGGATTTTCAGGAGCAACTGGCGGCTAGGTGGATTTTCAGGAGCAACTGGTGGCTAGGTGGATTGTCAGGAGCAACTGGAGGCTAGGTGGTGTAGAACTAGAGTGCCCAATCAGAGGACAACACGATTATCATCACCGTTACTCTCGATAAGTCCGTCATCTCCCACATGACCAGTATCAGTAGAGAAAAGACAGAGAGATATAGAACTCAAATCAATTGACAGGTCAAAAACACATGGTCGTAATCGTGTTATGTACTGTGTACATGTACAATATATAACACTAAACGTTTGTTTGCTTGCGTGCTTTGTGCTGTGTTTTTTTTAAATTTCACACACACACACACGCACACGCACGCATGCACACACAGACACGCACACACTTACACACACAACACACACATACACACACTATCACACACATACACCACACACTTACACACACACACACTTACACATACACACACAACATACACACACACTACACACATACACAAACACATACACACACATACTACACACACACACTACATACACACACATACACACACATACTCACACACATCACACACACACACATACTACACACACAACACACACATACACACACATCACACAACACTTACACACATACACACACATACACACACTACTCCCCACACACATTACACACACACACACACACACACACACACAATACACACACACACACACACACAGACACACACACACACACACACAACCACAAACACACACACACACACAGACACACAACACACACACACACATACACACACACACACAGACACAAACACACACACACACCATACACACACACATACACACACACACACACACACACACACAAATACACACACACACACACACACACACACACAACACACAGAGCATCCCCACAGGCCCCCACCGACAGTGTGCAAGATGGCCCCCAGCAGGACAAGGTTCCCTGAGTGCCATCCTCCCTGCGCTTAGTTCTGAACCATTGCACCCGGGGTACCCCAGCAGCCACTGTCTACAGACCTGGAGAGGCCGCTGCTGTCACTGACCCTCCTGGGACTTTCAGAGATGTTTCTAGTGATGATGATGATGATGATGATGATGATGATGATGATGATGATGATGATGATGATGATGATGATGATGATGATGATGGTGATGGTGATGATGATGATGATGATGATGATGGTGATGTATGATGATGATGATGATGGATGAGAAGAGATAGAGAAGAGAAGAAGAAGAAGAAGAAAGAAGAAGAAGAAGAAGAAGAAGAAGAAAGAAGAAGAAGAGAAGAAGAAGAAGAAGAAGAAGAAGAAGAAGAAACAGCAGCAGCAATAACAACAGCAATAACAACAGCGACAAGAACATAAACACCAACTATGACAACAACGTCACTAGGAATGAACAGAGCAAGAAGAACAGCAGAAACAAAGAAACATGACCAAAAAGTGTCATGGAGATATAACAAAGGGAGAGAATCAAAGAGTTCAAGATGTAGGCCTTACTAGCACCAAATCACCTTTAACATCCACGTACAAAGACTACTGCATTCGATATTAGAAATCTTTTGAAAGCCTAGCAAACCACATTACCGTTTCGTTTTTGTCTGAAGCCATTTGATCCCAGAGATACCGTGGCCTTTTGCTGCTATAACCAAAGGTCTTCGAGCGTAGGCTGGTCCTGATGTTGCTTTTTTAAACAAATACGTTTAGAAAAATATGTTTATTGACTCGCTTATTTACATCTTCCTTAGCATCACAATCAATACTACTGTTGTACGATTATCAAACTGTTGCTTTTTCCATTACCGTTGTTATTGTTGCCTGTTCTTGGCATGTGTCTTTATAGTGTTATCAAACAATAATTATGCTTATTTATTAAATGACAAACTTCCAAACTGATAAAAACTTAGCTGCAATTGAACGCATCATAGATAAACATTTGAGCCATAACAAGTTATTTTTTCTACCAGTTTTTAGAAATCTTAACAAAGTATATGGATTAGCAATGCAGCCGCGCGACTTGTAGTACGTTATACTCTTACGATTCGTAATTTCTGTAGCATGAGAATTGCAACACACAAATCACACACACATACGCGCGCCACACACACACACACACACAACACACACACACACACACACACACACACACACACACACACACACCATGACATCAGCTATACAGGGAGGTCAAATCAAGCCCAGCGTAATGTCGACCAGAATGAACAGCCCCATGCATAACCACACCGTTATTAGCATAAACACTACTTTCCATCCCTAATCCCAGTTCTCAGCCAAGGCACTGACTCCTTCAGTGTCCTGACGTCAGGGCTGCCAGCACTGCATCACCTCCACCTCCACCTCCACCTCCCTCTCCTTCCCTCCCCAGTGTGTCAGCAAGTCTGTACCTCTGTGGGCCTGGTTCCTGTCTATGCCTGCCTGCTGTCTTCTGGCTGTCCTGTGCCTGCTGACTGATCCCGGCACAAGATGCCAGCACAGCACAGTTCACTTGACTCCACTGCGCCTGGTCCTGTGTAGCCTGAGGTTCTGCGAAAAGTGCCGGGTTTTCTTGGCCACTATTGTTGTAGTAGTTGTCATCATTCTCATTATCACCACCGTCACTCCCACCAGTATAATCAGCATCATAATCACCATCATCATCGTCGTCGTATTCATCATTGTCGTCGTCGTCATCGCCGTCCTGGTCCTTGTTGGCGTGGTCCTCGTCATGCCCTGACTGTCCCTGTCTTCACCAGCCGTCTTCTCTTAGCCAGCGCTGTCATCTAGTTAGAAGCTTGTTGGTGCTGCTTCACTCCCCTCTTTGTCATCGACGATGTTTTCATCATCATCGCCATCGTCATGGCCCTAAATTACAGAGGTATGTGAACACACAAACCAGGGCATGACCTTCCAGCAATGCCATCATCTGCCTGCATGAGGGGGCCAGCACAGGAAGGGAGGGAGCGAAGCACAGCCCACAGTCATCACTGCCACTGAGGCTGTGAAGGAGTCACTGTCATGGCTCCCGTTGCCTGGCTCCTATGTAGACACGTGGTCACACCTTGCCCGTGGGTACCTGTCTCGTGCAGGACAGCATAGTATGCCTTTAGAGCATTCAGAAAAAACCACTATGGTCAGATTTGGTCTGCATGAGGTTTTCAGTGAAAAAGCTTCCTTCTAGTCTGCAACTAGCATCTAGCTTTACATAACTAAGACCTGACTAGACATGCACTCTTCTTTAAGAATGAAACGCTTACAAAGACCGACAAGGGTTACCTGTCATGTTTTAAATTAAAGTTCTGGTCATCAACAAAACGTCCATGCAAAAGAGCAGACACGCCATCAGTGACAAGGCTTTGAACAGAGCGCGAGCTCTCTCCCACACATGCAGACATCGACCACAGCCAGACACGAGGTCAGCCGAACGTCGCCACCTACAACTGTCCATCCGCTAAGTCCAGCTTTCGGCAAATGAATGACCCCACTTAGTCTGATGTGCACATCCCCAGCAGACGTACACCCAATGAAGGTGTACTATAAGTCTTCTGTGCACTTACAGGCCTGGATTACCTACTTCCTCCCTTTCAGGGACGGTCTTGGGCACTGGGGGAGGCGAGGGGTGGGGGGGGGGGGGGGGGGGCATGTTTCATGTTTAATGCTGGTATTTATGCTTTCTATCTTCCCATTTTCCATCCAACAAAATCTGACTTAAGTGAAGGGATTTGCAAGAAGAGATGGATATGGTGGTGTGGTGGTTTAGAAGATATGGTGGTGTGGTGGTTTAGAAGACATGGTGGTGTGGTGGTTTAGAAGACATGGTGGTGTGGTGGTTTAGAAGACATGGTGGTGTGGTGGTTTAGAAGACATGGTGGTGTGGTACTTTAGAAGATATAGGTGTCTTGGTGCGGTGGTTTAGAAGATATCGGTGTCTTGGTGTAGTTGTTTAGAAATACTTCAATCTGGGAACTTTGAGGTCTAAGTTTCCATTCCTCCAGAGTCCATTGCCCCAACCCCTTGGCATTCACTACAGCAGTGATCTGAGTGCCCATGTTCTCCTGAAGACTGGAACCCAGTGGCAATGTGTGCTTAGTCACACACAACAACCAACGAAAGAAAAAGTTTCTGAGAAAAGTGCATTGAGAAAAATCCGCTGATAATCAAACACACATGCTGGATACACAAACTAAAGACTTGGGGGCTGCTGCCGTTCACTGGCCACACCTTGATTGTTGAGGCTCTTCTTTCCTGTCCATCTTCTTGCTGCTGCCAAATGCTCAAAGAAAGATGCTCGGCCACTCGTTCATGTGTAGAACAAAGTCAGGCTGTGTGCAGCATAGCCCAAGGCAGTGGCAACACACAGGTCTATTTTCGAGCTGCTGGCAAGCCTTGTGACAGCAATGCTAATCCTTTGGCGTTTTGCTCCATGCCGAACACTAAGATAACGCACTCTAAAATGAATGTGTGTGGTGTTGTGTGTGTGTGTGTGTGTGTGTGTGTGTGTGTGTGTGTGTGTGTGTGTGTGTGTTGTGTGTGTGTGTGTTGTGTGTGTGTGTGTGTGTGTGTATGTGTGTGTGTTGTGTGTGTATGTGTGTGTGTGTGTGTGTGTGTGTGTGTGAATGAGAGCTTTGACATGTGGGCGATGTAGCCGAGTGGACATTGCCTTGCGCTGTCAGGTTACTTCCTGGGTTCAAACCAACCCCGAGATGCCCGTCAATCGGATCCCCCCCCCCACTTTGGAGCCCAATCTGCCCTGACAGTCCTCTGTGTGAGATTTTAAACCGAGGTCCCGTGTGCAAACACATGCAGAATATTTTGCAAATATTTTAAAACCTTCTTGCCCTTCAGAGCAATAGGCAATTCGTGCCCGAATAGATAGATAGAGAGACAGACACACAGAGAGACAGACAGATAGATAGATAGATAGATAGATAGATAGATAGACAGACAGACAGACAGATAGATAGATATATTGATTGACAGATAGATGGATAGATATATAGATAGATAGATAGATAGATAGATAGATAGATAGATAGATAGATAGACAGATAGAGAGACAGAGAGAGAGACGGATATAGATAGATAGTTAGATACAGGACAGACAGACAGATAGATAGATAGATAGATAGATAGACAGACAGACAGACAGACAGATAGGTAGATAGATAGATAGATAGATAGATAGATAGATATATTGATTGACAGATAGATGGATAGATAGATAGACAGATAGAGAGACAGATA
>CM054134.1:126656200-126663700 GCA_028751875.1 Rapana venosa
TGTTCCGAGTGTGTGTGTGTGTGTGTGTGTGTGTGTGTGTGTGTGTGTGTGTGTGTGTGTGTGTGTGCGCGTGCATGCGTGCATGCGTGCATACGTGCGCGCGCATGGTTTTGAAATCTGTTATTCATTATGTTTAAGGAGAGTTGCATGCCTGTAAATGATTGAGTGCAAGCGCTTCGATTTGTTTGTTTTTTTACAAGATTCAGCGCTATATAAATTCCATATAGTAGTAGTAGTAGTAGTAGTAGTAGTAGTAGTAGTAGTAGTAGTAGTAGTAGTAGTAGTAATGGTGGTAATAGTGGTAGTAGTGTTAGTAGTAGTAGTAGTAGCAGTAGTAGTTAGTAGTAGTAATAATAATAATAATAATAATAATAATAATAATAATAATAATAATAATGATAATAATAATGTATGGAATTTATATAGCGCTGAATCTTGTAAAGCAACAAATCAAAGCGCTCAGTAGTAGTAGTAGTAGTAATGGTGGTAGTAGTGGTAGTAGTAGTGGTAGTAGTAGTAGTAGTAGTAGTAGTAGTAGTAGTAGTAGTAATGGTAGTAGTAGTGGTAGTAGTAGTATAAGGAGGAGTAGTAGTAGTAATGGTGGTAGTAGTAGTAGTAGTAGTAGTAGTAGCAGTACTAGTAGTAGTAGTAGTAGTAGTAGTAGTAATAATAGTAGTAGTAGTAGTGGTAGTAGTAGAAGAAGTAGTGGTAGTAGTAGTAGTAGTAGTAGTAGTAGTAGTAGTAGTAGTAGTAGTAGTAGTAGTAGTAGAAGCAGCAGCAGCAGTAGTAATAGTATTAGTAGTATGACAATATCGATAAAAATACTAATAACAATAACACTACTACTACTACTACTACTACTACCACTACTACTACTACTACCACTACTACTACTAGTACTACTAGTACTACTACTACTACTAGTACTACTTCTACTACTACTACTACTACTACTACTTCTACTACTACTACTACCACTACCACCACCACTACTACTACTACTACTACTACTACTACTACTACTACTACTACTAATGTCATTGCCTGTGGGCAGATGATGATGCCGAAGTGAATTGTTACAATATTGTTTTACACACCCACAGCAAACGTTAACAATGCAGCACAAAATGAAGAAAAAGATAGAAGAAGAACAACTAAACAGAAGGAGAAGAAGAAGAAAAAAGATATGTAACAAAGAATGCAAAGAAGAAGAAGAAGACAAAGGAGGAGGAGAAAAAGTAGAAGGAAACAGACTAGAAGAAGAAAACGAAGAAGGATATTAAGAACAAGGAGGGGAAAAGGGGGGGGGGGATGAAAAAAGCAGATGCAGGCGGGTGAAATGGAGGGGAGAATGAAGACAGAGGAAGAAGAGAAGAAGGAATTGAAGAGGAATTTGGACAAGACAACAACGATAAATAATGACAGCAATAAACAGCTGCAACAAAAGTGACTGACGCAGCTGTAACACCATCGCTGACAACATGGATAACAATAACAACAATAGTCTTTGTAATAATGATGGTGGCAAGGAGACGGAAGAAGGTGGGCAAGAGGAGGACGGAAGAAGGATGAGGAAAAGGAAACAAGAAGATGAGAAGAACCGGATGAGCGGAAAAACATGAAAAAGAAAAAAAAGTGTTGATGGAAGCATCCTTCTTCTTCAATTCATTTAGGGGCAAAAACTTTGAAATGGCCAGTGATTTCAACTCAGCATAATGCCTGGATTTATGGCGCCTTCAATTCCAGACCTCATACCAAAGAAACAAACAAACACACACAGCCGCGACAAACGAACAAATAAACAAAGAAACAATAAATATGTTATAGGGGAGGTAATAAAGAAGTAAATCCAGTGCAGGCCCGATGGGTCCCTGGCTGATGGTAAAGAGAGTGTTTTATTGGGGTGGGAAGAGCCAGGGTCAAAATATGGCCAGGCAAAAATCTCAGGGTGTTAAATTACATTTTTTTCTTTTGTTTTGTTCTTGTTATTTTCGCCGGTTTTTTTCCTTGTTTGTTTTTTCTTGTTCTTTCTTCTATTTTATGATATTTCATTTTTGTGTTGCTTTATTTCTATTTTATGTCATCTACTTTGTTATTTTTCTGTCTTGTCCTTTCTTTTTATTCTATTGTATAACATTATTTTCCTTGATTTCTCTTATTTCATTCTATTTATATCCTATACTCTGGCTTTGTTTTATTTACTGCTTTGCTCCTTCTTTCTTTGCTTCTTACTTACTTTCATGGTTGTTGTGTTATGTTCTGTCGTTTTTCTTCTTGTTGCTGTATGTCCCTGTCGTCTCTGTTTGTTAGCATCATTCTGTCTTTTTATTGTCGTTTCTGTTGTTTCTTTCAGCCGTTATGTTCTGCACTGTCCTCTTTATCAGCTGAACTTTTCTTGATGGTTTTCACCGTTGTTTCAAAGTCAGCCTTTCCGTGTGCTCCTTTTTTTTTATTGGGTTATTTATTCAGCAATTCAATAAGTTGGATTTGTGTGTCTGTTATTTGTAGAGCTTCGTTGTTGCGCTGTGAGTGTCTGTGTGTCCGTGTGTCTGTGTGTGTTAGAGAGGTGTATGTGTGTTAGGTGTATGTGTGTTAGGTGTATGTGTGTTAGGTGTGTGTGTGTTAGGTGTATGTGTGTTAGGTGTATGTGTGTTAGGTGTATGTGTGTTAGATGTATGTGTGTTAGGTGTATGTGTGTTAGGTGTATGTGTGTTAGGTGTGTGTGTGTGTTAGGTGTATGTGTGTTAGGTGTATGTGTGTTAGGTGTGTGTGTGTGTTAGGTGTATGTGTGTTAGGTGTATGTGTGTTAGGTGTATGTGTGTTAGGTGTATGTGTGTTAGGTGTATGTGTGTTAGGTGTATGTGTGTTAGGTGTATGTGTGTTAGGTGTATGTGTGTTAGGTGTATGTGTGTTAGGTGTATGTGTGTTAGGTGTATGTGTGTTAGGTGTATGTGTGTTAGGTGTGTGTGTTCTTTCATGCATCATTAAATATTTCACGACAAAATAATATAACCAATGATCACTTCTGAGCATTGCAAGAATAGGATCCCTGCCCGCCATCCAGGCATGTCGTAAAAGGCGACTAAGGAGGCACCTTTCCCCCTAGGTAAAGGGGGTTGCACACAGGGCTAACAACCCTGCTCCGTAAAAAATCTCCTGTTACAGAAACCTTAAACAGGATCACTTTGTCTGTGGAAATAGTTTAAAAGAAAACCTAAACAAGATTATTTTGAAAGAAGCATCTAACACATTACTAACAAGCGGCAAAGATAAGCTTCATATGTTGGTTTTATGTAGAAGCAGACTGATACACTGACCGGGAAGCACAGCCATAATATGTTTCAATGTCTCCAAGGAGGGGCTGAAGAAATCACCTTTGGTGGCAGTGTGTCGCAGCCATTAGAAAGAGGAGTTTGGAAAATAACAACCCTGCATGCCAGTATTTTGCAAACAGTAACTGGGAAAATCCTGTGTGGCAGGTTTTGACAAGATCTGGGCAGCATTCTTCCACATACGGTAATGGGAAACCGCTGGTGCGGGAGAAATTCTGAAGGCACTCTTAGGGGTAAGGGGGGTAAGGGGGGTGAGGAACCAGTCCTCTAGCTGACAATGACTGGCAGGCAAACGATTGGAAACATGGCTTTGGTAGTGATGGCTCCAGACTGCTACTGAACTGTCTTGTGTAGTCATGCCTCCAGACTGCTACTGAACTGTCTTGTGTAGTCATGCCTCCAGACTGCTACTGAACTGTCTTGTGTAGTCATGCCTCCAGAGAAGGGGTTGGCAACACAGCTGTGTGTGCCGGTCCTATCCACGGACTGGTTTGGGAAAATACAAATAGAATCGATCATAACACAGCTCTCCGAAATTGGAATGCGGCTACCTTCAGGGTGGACAAAATGGTCGCATACGCAAAATCTTACCATTGTGAACCTCATAGCTCTAGCCAAAGAACGAAAAATAAAAACCCAGCGTTTTTAAAACACACATCTATATTAACAAAGGTTGTATTGACTATCAAGAAGAGTTACAATATTACTGTTTGTTGTATCTTTTTTTCTGTGGGGTTTAAGATACAGCAAAACCGAGGAACACCATCATTATTCTTCGTTTCCTTTTTTGATACAGTACAAGTTTGTCTCATGTCGTTGACTTTGGCAGTATGATACAGCTGTAGCTATGTTGCTGCAGTTATGACAAAACACAAGTAGCAAGGTGAGGGAGCGGGTGTAATCACAGAGGAAAGACACTGCAGGCCCACACGCCGCGGGAACCAGGAACCAGTGGGAAAACTAACCTGGACATGAACTAGAGCCGCTGCTTGGCATTTCCAGAAAGACGACTTGACCCGGGTCAGCATGATATACATGGACACTTTAGAAGATAACCTGCCGTTAAACTCTGGAATCATCCCTATAAGTATTCTTTGAAGAAAGCGGCAGGGGTGGAGTGGAGGTGTTGCTGTTGCTTTTGCTTTTCATTTTCGGTGGACAGAGAAGGCTTTGTGTCGCCATTTGCAGCTGTGGTTGTTGTTGTCTTCAATTTATCGTCTGTTCACTCTTAGTGATATTAGACAAGGGATGTGGAAAATGTAGTGGAAGTTAAAACAGAGAGGGGAATGTACAGAGAATTAGGTAACATGTGTGTTGGTATTTTCATACAATTAAAGGGTTGGGGGGAATCTTAAACATGAGTAAACATTTAAATTCAACAAATTGTTAACATGAAACAACTATAAAAAAAACTACAACAAATACTCTAATGGGCTGTGCAATAGACATTTAACAATGGCAAAGGCTAATTTTAGATTTTTAAAAACAGTTTCCACAGACTGCTCACAAAATGTGGGTAAAAGTTTTACAATTGAACACTCAAATATGATGTGAGTGTTGGAATTTGCAGCTATGCACAGCAGAGTGTGCAGGTAGTCATGTAGTGTAGATCTCACTGACTGCCTGATACATTCACTGGAGGGTTGGTAAACAGCCATGCATTGTAGACATCACCAGTTTTGTAAGGTAGGTAATAAATCTGTAAAGGATGATTCAACGAAAGCCTCGTGTTCTGACGCGCTGTGTCTCCACATCGTGCTTTGTCACAGCTGTGACGCAGAGTGTTCAGATCTCCGGGAAGTCACACCAGTGCCTGTCACAGCTGTGATGCAGAGTGTTCAGATCTCCGGGAAGTCACACTAGGCCTGACACAGCGCTTCTGGTCCCTGGGAAATCCCAACACGCCATGTCACAAACTGTAACACAGGGCGTTACCTCCTCAATGTAAAGAAAACTAACAAATTAGATCAAACTCATTATATTAAGTTCGATAATAATTAGCTACTTCTTCATCATGTCAAAAGCTCTACATACTTTTAGTCAAGAGTTTTTATTATTGTTGCTTTTTAAAATTTTTTACTTCACCTCCAAATGAAAATGGTGATGCTAAAACTGCTTAGCATCAAAAAATGTACCGATTGATTTTTGGCAATATGGAAACTACTATGTAGTAAAGGGAGAAATGAACTGTGCACGATCTGTTATGACGTTCCTCAGGTTGACTTTGTATCCCTTTTGTAACAGAGCGCGGTGACCATCTCGTGTTACAGTCTCAGTGCATGATTATAAAGCTGAAGTGAAGATCAACTGCAGGGACAAAGCTTGTATGAAGGTCAGGCAGCCCGCGGTGTCTTGATCTTACTCCTTCAGATCCCGAGTCCAACGTTCTATCCACCCCGCCAGTCCGCTATATTAGTGTTTCCACACACCTCAACACTCTGTTGGTGTTTCCACACACCTCAACACTCTGTTGGTGATTCCACACACCTCAACACTCTGTTGGCGTTTCAACACAACTCAATACTGTAATGGTGTTTCCACATACCTCAATACTGTAATGGTGTTTCCACACACCTCAATACTGTCATGGTGTTTCCACACACCTCAATACTGTGATGGTGTTTCCACACACCTCAATACTGTCATGGTGTTTCCACACACCTCAATACTGTAATGGTGTTCCCACACACCTCAACACTCTGTTGGTGTTTACACACACATGAATACTGTAATGGTGTTCCCACACACCTCAACACTCTGTTGGTGTTTACACACACATCAATAATGTGATGGTGTTTCCACACACCTCAACACTCTGTTGGTGTTTACACACACATGAATACTGTAATGGTGTTTCTGCATACCTCACCTCAACACTGTTTGGGTTGTTTCCACACACCTCAATACTCTATTGGTGTTCCTATACACCTCAATCTCAACACTGTGATGGCATCGAGGGAAGACAGCCTCAGTCTAATCTAGAACCTGATGTGTCATCTCTCTGCTGTCATGGCCCAGACCAAAGCTTTGTCAGTGAGTCCTGTCAGCCAAGTGTCAGGTGCCACATCAACGGCTGTTAAGTTCAGATTGTCTTTGTTCATGACACGCTCTTTGCATACCCGTTTGTATTTGTCTGTCAAAGAACGAAAACATTCTCTGAATGTGGGGTGGGGCTGCCTGTGAGGCAGATTATTGTCTGAATGACCATCAGGATGCCTAAGCTGGCAAATACTGATGACGATTCTCAGCAGCAGCAGCATCATCAATAGCAATAACAACAACAGCAGCAGCAACAACAACAACAACAACAAGACCATCTTTCTCTTGTGCTATATTTCTCCCTTCATTCGGTTGTAAACACATTCAGTCACGGCTGGCTTAAGTGTAGTAGAAAAGCACTATCCCGATTGTATTGTAGAAGCATGAAGGAGCCCTCAAAGAGCTACTTTAAAACGGTATGAAGGATTTTCTTGTTCACAAATCCACGCTAGCAGTTCCAGAGTACAAAGAGAAGATGGATAAGTGCAAGAAGGAAGAAAGGTGGGGATATAGATAGTTAGATAGATGGATAGATAGATGGATAGATAGATGGGGAGAGAGAGAGAGAGAGAGAGAGAGAGAGAGAGAGGAGAGAGAGAGAGAGAGAGAGACGCATTGACCAATTTATTGTCATTGCCCAAAGTGGCCTATTGACAAGGGGGTTATACACAACTTTCTTTTGTAAATACAAATAAATACAAGAAAAATCACATGATGCATTTAACGTAATGAAAACCAAAAAACCAAAAATGAGCTCTTATGAACGGATAGGACTTTAAGCTCTGACGTAAACTCAGTTTCAAAATGAACACAAAGTAATAACAAGGATGAGCAATAGGAACCAATAAGCAATAACTAAAATAATGAAAAGAACATTCTAGAATGCTATATTAGACCATCCATTGACATTGTATATGAAATTTTCAAAAAGTATTCTTGCTGGAGACTACAGTGTACTTATAAATGTTTCTTTATGTGTTTCACAAAATGCTGGAGTTTACATAATATAAATGTTACTTTAGTTTAGTCACAATTGTTAAGCTAATTGGAACTTAGCTGTAATTGTCTTAATTTCAGTGCTTCAGCAATAAACTTTGCAACCGATTTGATCACAATATCATCATCGGAC
>CM054134.1:126666200-126668700 GCA_028751875.1 Rapana venosa
CTTGCTCTGGGTGACATTGTCATGCTTGTGTTTACAATATTCCTTGCAATGACAATGTAATGATCTTGTTGGAGATGTATATACTAAGTGTTCTTGCTTGAAGGTCATTCATAAACATTTATCACTTTGCTAACAAAGCAAAATGCAGGAGAGAGGGACAGACAGATATAGAAAAAGAATGGGAGAGTGACTGTGTTTGAGAGAGTGAGTGAGAGAAAGCGCGCTTACAACAACGACTCAACATTTTCCCAGCAGGAGCAAAATAGAGGACAAACAGACCTGGATTAAACATGAAACTATACAATTTCATTTTCAAAAGAAAGCTGTAGAAGCAGCTGTTAGCACCGACGTGTCTTTCTTGCACTCTCGTTTATAATCCACGAAGAAAAATAACATCAATTCATGGTGATAACTCCTGTCCTCACGACCTCCTGTCAGCACTTGATCTCAAAACCTTTCGCGCTTCAACCAGAAAGATCGAATATTGAAATTAATTTTCCTAAACTCATTCACCCTGCTTTTCAAACTAAGCCATGTTACGGATCAGCAGGTAGGGGCAAAGGCAGGTCTGATCAAAACACGGCTCGCCATTCCCCTTGCGGCCAGTCAGAATGGAACATCTGTCCCTGCCTTCATCAGCAAATGGCAAAACCGTCAATGGCTCTTCTAAAAACTTTCCGATTAATTTTGTGTCCGTGTTCACTGTCAGTCGTCTGATTGTGTACAGGCATGATTCAAATGGTAAGATAGACATGGGCATTAAAATGGCAAGATAGACATGGGCATTAAAATGGCAAGATAGACATGGGCATTAAAATGGCAAGATAGACATGAGCATTAAAATGGCAAGATAGACATGGGCATTAAAATGGCAAGATAGACATGGGCATTAAAATGGCAAGATAGACATGGGCATTAAAATGGCAAGATAGACATGGGCATTAAAATGGCAAGGTAGGCATGGGCATTAAAATGGCAAGATAGACATGGGCATTAAAATGACGAGATATACATGTATGGGATATATAATGCACGCTAGAGGGACAACGTTTCTAACGGCTGCATAGCAAGCAAATAAATGTCTGAAATTCCTCTTGCCATCCAAGCACTTGTTGTCAACGCCATCCCCGAGCATTCAGATGCAGCAAAATGAAATGTGCACTTCTCAAAGTCCTGGCATCTAGCATGACCCCCCAAAGACAAACAGCGACTCTGTCAGCTCTCAGCGCTGGTCACTGAGTCCAGTGCTCACTCCTTTCTGTCTGTGCCTGCTTTTTCCTACTACTACTACTGCTGCTGCTGCTGCTGCTGCTGCTGCTATTAATGATAATGGATGGAATTTATATAGCGCTGAGTCTTGCAAAGGGGAAAATCAAAGCGCTTATATTCAAATCATTTACACTTATGCAATAATTCATGATTAAATTAAAAAGATATTACTCACGCACACAGACACACTCACACACACAGAAATACACACACCACGCACACACACGCGCGCGCCCAGCCTGCGTATACACGGTGATGGAGATGGGGGTGGCCGCTGAAGAGTATGGATAGATAGTTTCAAATGTCTCCACAAATCTGCACCATCTTATCTTTGTAACTGTCTTCACCTGTACACTCCATCCCGTTCCCTTCGTTCAGCCGCAGATACTTTGTGCTTTCGAACACCCAGATTCAAACAAACCACTGTTGGCTGTCGATCTTTTTCTGTTTCTGGTCCGTCCACGTGGAATGACCTCCCTCTTTCACTTCGCCAAAAACCTTCACTTGATACCTTCAAATCCAGCCTCAAAACACACTTATTTCCTACCTGACACTTCCCCCCTCATATCCGTCTCTACTTTTCAACAGCATTCTTCATCTCCTAAGTGTGTTCGGGTGTGTGTGTGTGTGTGTGTGTGTGTGTGTGTGTGTGTGTGTGTGTGTGTGTGTGTGTGTGTGTGTGTGTGTGTACATACACGTGCATAAATTTGAAATATGTTCTTTATTATATTTGAGGAAAGTTGCATGCGCGTAAATGA
The DNA here is from genome assembly GCA_028751875.1 of Rapana venosa. Classification (NCBI taxonomy): domain Eukaryota; kingdom Metazoa; phylum Mollusca; class Gastropoda; order Neogastropoda; family Muricidae; genus Rapana; species Rapana venosa. Next base: position 126,668,228 of record CM054134.1, read on the forward strand.
TTTGAGTGCAAGCGCTTCGATTTGTTTGTTTTTACAAGATTTGGCGCTATATAAATTCCATATATTATTATTATATTATTATTATTATTATTATTATTATTATTATTATAGTGAGATGGAAGTAAGTAAATAAATGTGTTTTGAGGCTGGATATGAAAGTATCATTCCAGATGGATGGACCAGTACAATTATCGCCATTCTCATTTCTGCCCACTATGTCCACAGCCGTGAGTACACAGTGGGTGTACAGGAGTGAGTCAGTTGTGTGTGTGTGTGTGTGTGTGTGTGTGTGTGTGTGTGTGTGTGCGCGCGCACAAGAGTGAGTCAAATGTGTGTGTGTGAAGTCAAGTCAAGTCAAATTTTTATTTCCAGATGGTGTAGTGACTAAGCAATGCATTTGCTTTTTTTCAAGCCATCTATCTAGAAACAAAAACGACTCCATCAATAATACATCTTACCTCTGTGTGTGTGTG
>CM054134.1:126673700-126698700 GCA_028751875.1 Rapana venosa
GGGGGGGGAGATAATAAAAGACAGACAGACAGACAAGACAGACAGACAGAAAGACAGACAGGCATATAGATAGAAAGACAAACAGATAGAAGGCAGACAGACAGACAGACAGACAAGACAGGCTGAAAGACTGACAGGCAGATAGACAGACAGACAGACATAATGTATTCTAGTCACACAAATGCTGCACATAGCGGTGACTATTTTTGTTTCTAGCGCTACCACTGTGGACCCTGTGAACTGGTGAACAGCACTACCACAATCCATCTTGACATCTCAGCAGTAAAGGAATACTCTGCATAGTCCATCACAAACCCCTCGAAGGCTTCAAAACGAACTTATGTTCTAAAGTATGACTTTCTGTTTTTTCAGTTCAGGATACACATTCTGATTACTAATAGTTTGTCATGGCCTCCCAACCCATTGTCTTCAACCTTCCACTTCCTCCGGGAACAATCATTTTGGATGTCGTGTTCTTTCCTCGCTCCTCTGTACTGCTTTCAAATTAGACTTTTGCTGTGGCATTACGTGGCACGTGCAGAGGACGACGTTTCAGAAAGGAAAACATGGCCGGTAATTTCCCTTGTGGACAGTGAGTCAGAATGGAGAAGCTGCCCATCTTCAGCACCCTGCAAAACCATCAATGGCCGGTCGGCAAGCTTTACCCTTCCTTCCAATTTCCCAATCACGTACATGCATTAAAACGTTCTTTATGTGGCAAGCTATACATGGGGGAATGTATGACACCCAAGCAAAAGGCTTTTTTCAGAGCGGACCTACATAGCAAGCCAATGTCCTTAATCCCTCCAGCCCTCGAATTCAACAAACCTTCATCAGCATCATCTCCAATCGTCAAAAGTCTGCATCTTGCAGAGCATTCATGGCATCTAGCATTATTGCTGGAGAAGGAACAATGATTCTTTCCAGCATCGCCGCTTCCCAGTGATTCCAGCATCTATCTATTGATCTGTGCTCTTCCCCTAGGGACGGGGCAGCTCAGTGGTCGGAGCACTCGCTTTCTCCAAGCTAATGTTTAGCAGCGATGAGCGTGGTTACCAACTACATGGGTGACCGTTTGCGCATCTTGGCTTCAGTACAGTCCCCCAATTCACCCAGCTGTCAATGGGATTCTGCCCTCTTTAGGGTCAGGGGAGGTAAAGCGGCGAGGGAGAGGAGGTGGGCGCCGCCCTCAATATGCTGGCTCCTGGAGAAGCTGAGGTCTCTGACATCTCGCTTCCTAACGACTACATTCTGGAAACGCCTTCACCTTAACTTCTCTTATCAGCGTACTTCTCTACTTCTCTTTCTGCACAACTCTTTCTCGTGTGCATGGCGGCATGTCCACTGTTGTGTATACATGATGTCGGTGAGAGAGTGAAACGTAGAGAGAGAGAGAGGGATAGAAATGTGTGTGTATTCCTGAACATAAAAATATGTGTATAGGAGGAGGGGGGGGGGGGGTCTCTGTGTGTGTGAACACAAAACACACCCTGAGTATGAGTTTGTGCATTCTTGTGTGCAAGCACAGCATGTTGTGGTGTGTGTGTGTGTGTAGATATATGTAGATAAATAGATAGATAGATAGATAGATAAATAGATAGATAGATAGATAGATAGATATAGAGTCATAGATATATGGATACTAGGTGTGTTGTTATTGAATTAAGGCAGCATACTGCTCTGTATGCAATGAAGCTCTCTCCAGAGGGATCAGGAGGCGATAGAATGGCGCCTCTCTTTTTCTTTTTCTCCGTGTCTTTTGTTTCTCCTGTCTGCATGTACGGGGGTGTTTTTGCCTCTGGGTCTGCTCATGGTGTTGTTTTGTTTTTTCCAGGCGTGTTATGGTCCAGACACGATACTGACATCACTTCAGATATCATAGGCCAGTTGTCACCTTGTTCATATAAACGTTCAGTGAATAACTATACAACCATCTGGTGGTCAAACGTGTATATATTACCCGACTGTTCAGGTGTCGGGTTCACATTGATCACGCATTGCACATAGAGAGAAGCAGACAGCGATAGAGGGGACAGGCATCCCGCCACAGCTATGTTGAGCCCCATTCAAAGCCTTAGCCAACCGCAAGGGTCACTGCAAGAAAAGGGGGTGGGGGGTATGATATAGTGGAGGAACCACTGCAAACACATAACCAAAAGTAAAATAACAGCAGAGACAGATGCCGGCAACATCACTGCGTTCCGTGTCTGTTTGTGTGCGTTCATGTGTGTGTGTGTGTGTGTGTGTGTGTGTGTGTGTGTGTGTGTGTGTGTGTGTGTGTGTGTGTGTGTGTGTGTGTGTGTGTGTGTGTGTGCCTGTGTATTTCTGCGTGCATGTGTGTGTCTGTGTTTGTACATATGTGTGTGCATGCGTTTGCATGTGTCTGCATCCATGTGTGCGTACATGCCCATGCTTGTGTGGACGTGTGTATTATTATTTCTTTTTGCTCAAATAAGCTAATTAGCCAGAAGGAAACATAACACATACACAATGTTGACACAACAACAAGCTGGCACGGTTCCTGTCTCCGCTATGAATTAACTGAGGGCTTTGATTCCTGATGTTCTTGTGTCCCAGAACCTCCTCTCCAGGAGAGATGTATTGTCTGTCTGTCTGTCTATCTGTCTGTTTGTCTTTCTTTCTCTCTCTCTCTCTTTCTTTCTCTCTCTCCCTCTCTCTCTCTCTCTCTCTCTCTCTCTCTCTCTCCTCTCTCTCTCTCTCTCTTTCTCTCTCTTTTCTCTCTTTCCCCCTCCCTCTATCGCTCTCTCTCTCTCCCCCTCTCTCTTTTTCTCTCTCTCTCTCTTTCTTTTTTTTCATGCGTAATCCTGGTGCCAGCCTTTGCCAAAAGGCAGCAATCATTCTCATGACAAAGGGCTATTTTCTAACCTTCTTTTTCTTCCTTTTTTTCTCCTTGAATTTTTAGAATAAACATATTTATTTTCCCTTTTATCTTTTTGGGGGTTCTTTTTCACGGTATGTCTTTCTTTCTGTGACTTTTTTGGGGTTTTACAACAAACACCGGAGCGAAAGACAAAACAAAAACTCAGATACGAGAGTGTGTGTACTTTTGTTTGTAGGAGAGTTTATCCTTTTCTATCATTCGTTGGTTTTGTTGTTGTTGAGCGTAACAACGTATTACTGAATGTTACAGTGGCAATAATGTAAAAACACAGGACATTTTAAATGGCCAATGTGTTTCTTCTGTCGTGAAGAATATATTTTGCAATGTGAAGCCGTGTTCTGTTTTACACTGAAACACACACGCACACAGATACAGACACAGACAGACAGGCAGACAGACACACACGCACAACGAGACAGGCATATATGCAAAGTAGCACGTACATATATACAATTATGTACAAAAAGCAAAAACAAAGAAAGAAAGAGAGGAGCAGAATGATAATAAGATGAAAAGAATTACCCAGAAACACAGAGAGACAGATGCACTCAAAGAGAACTTGGCAGAGACAGATGCTTTGAATAATGTGTTTTCATTGTCCAATTTTGCCTATAAGGATTAACACATGTATCTCTTTTGTGAATGCAAATAAATACAAAAGAAAATTACACAAGGAATTTCATGTTATGAAAAGACCAGAATTCTGTAATAAATGAATAGCGTCAACTCGGCTACAAACTGAATATGATATAAATCACTAATAAACAACTTTACGCAATACACGTCAGAAAAAAACCAAAATAAGGTCTCTCTAGAATGCTATATTCGACTACACTATCCAATTCTGTGATGTAAATTCATTAGACTTTCTTGCTGTAGCTTGCAGCGACAAGAATATTTCTTTAGTTATGTCACATCATTTCAAACTAATTGATGTTAAGCTGTGGTTGTCGTAATTTTTATGCTTCTGCAATAACTTTGCAATATGACAGAGACAGAGAACAACATAGATAGATAGATAGATAGATAGATAGATAGATAGATAGATAGATAGATAGATAGATAGATAGAAAGAAAGATAGATATATAGACAGAAAGACAGACAGACAGGCAGATAGAACAATGAACAATGAATAAACAATGAACAAATGTTATTTACAGAGGGCTATAGAATAAGCATAACAATAGCTTTCATACATCCAGCCCTCTGCGAAAAAGAAAAGCAAAAAGAAAACGAAAGTTATTAACGTGCAATACATAGAATGAAGAATAATATAAAGAAAGAAAAAATACATATATTGATGATGGACTTGCCATGCAAATTCACCCCGATCTAATTTCATACATGTAGAAAAAAAACATTGAAAGTAAACGTACACAGGAATACGTCAAGCAAGGATAGGCACGGCAAATTAATTTCATAATGCACACATATAATTATATAAAGACAAAATGATGAAGTTCAAAGAAAAGTTATTTCAATAATGTAAGTGGAAAATAAAAGAAAAAGAGAGCACAGAGAGAGAGAGAGAGAGAGAGAGAGAGAGAGAGAGAGAGAGAGAGAGAGAGAGGAGAGAGAGAGAGAGGAGAGAGAGAGAGAGAGAGCGAGAGAGAGAGAGACAGAGACAGAGACAGACAGACAGACAGACAGAGACAGAGAAACAGAGACAGAGGCATAGGAAGAGACGGACAGACACAGAGACTGACAGAGAGAGAGAGAGTAACAAACAAAGAGGGAGAAAGAGAGAGAGAGAGAGAGAGAGAGAGAGAGAGAGAGAGAGAGAGAGAGAGAGAGATAGATAGATAGATAAACAGACAGACAGATAGATAGATAGATAGATAGATAGATAGATAGATAGATAGATAGATAGATAGATAGATAGATAGATAGATAGATAGATAGATATGTAGACAGACAGGCAGGCAGACAGACAGACAAACTTACAGAGACAGAGAGAGTGAGGGAGAGAGAGTGGGTGGCAAGAATAGATAGATAGATGGATAGATAGATAGATAGACAGACAGACAGACAGACAGACAGACAGACAGACAGATAGGCAGACAGAGTAGGAGACAGAAAAACAGACAAACATAGACAGACAGATACACAAACAGGGAGACAGACAGGTTTTTCTATGAGCGCATGCAAAAAAGAAATGAAGCCTTCCATCAAGACACTCTGTCATCAACCTGCAACAAACAGTGACAAGTCCAAAGTGGTCTCTTCTTACGTCAATCTCGTTTGGGTTTTTTTCTTTTTTTCTTCCCTCTATCATCACCTCTCAGTAACCTGTTTGCAAGCAAGTCACGCATAGGCTGCAGTTAATACTTTAACAGAAAAAGCAGGGGGAGACAGCAGGGAAAAGACAGAGAAGAAAAAGGAGAAAGAAAATGTATATATGAAGAATGGCAACAACAAACAAAAAACCCACATTACAAGAGGTCAAAAAAAAGAGAAAATGATGGTGACGATGATGGAGGTTAAGACGTGGAAGAGAAGACAGAGAACGATAACTATGAGTAGAATTTATTGAGTTTCTGTCTGTTTTATACAAACTGAAGTCTTTAACAGATCGGTCGTTTTGGTTAAAAAAAAGGAAAAAAGAACATGTTTTTCAGGCATGGAAGAGAGAGGGGGCCGATGGAGCTAAAAATGCCAAAATACACACACACACACACACACACACACACACACACACACACACACACACACACACACACACACAAGATTTAGCAGCGAACTTGCAGGTGAAGTGGGTTTTGATATGGTGACATTATAACAATAGGATTAGTTGTTGTGGTGTTCATGTACCTATAACCTAAAAATATATGTAATATGTTAAACAATATGAGTTTGGGTTTTTCGTGACTTCAACCTCAGTCCTACAGACTTGGAGACTGACTACCTTTGTTCTGGTTTTGTTTGTGTCATTTTGTCGGAGGCTGGGTGAGGGGAGTTAACAACAGTACCGACTACACTCCCCTGAAACAGGCGGAAACTACAGACCCAGGTCTCATGTCCGCGCGCATGAAAAAACAGCTTGTGTACATGATTACCTTAAAGCCCGCTCCACCTTTCGGTCCACCTTTCGGTCCATCTTTCGGTCCATCTTTCGGTCCATCTTTCGGTCCATCTTTCGGAACAACAAGCCACCGCATGCTGGAAGGACTAGATGGCATTTGTGTTTAATGCACACTGGTGCCATGTTTAGACATCATCCCCGAAGTCGGAATGTGGCTACCTTTATGGAGGCCAAAAACGATTGCATGCGTAAATTCTCAACCTTTGTAAAACTTCAGGCCTCTAGCCGAGAAACTAAACAATAGAACACTGATATCTAGACCAGACTCTGCAGCCTATAATGATAGGGGTCACAGCAATAGAACACTAATATATAGACCAGACTCTGCAGCCTATAATGATAGGGGTCACAGCAATAGAACACTAATGTATAGACCAGACTCTGCAGCCTATAATGATAGGGGTCACAGCAATAGAACACTAATGTATAGACCAGACTCTGCAGCCTATAATGATAGGGGTCACAGCAATAGAACACTGATGTCTAGACCACAGTCCTGCAGCACAGCAGTCTAGCGCTGCAGCCTGTAATGCTAGGGGTCATAGTATCAGCGTCCAATTGGCAAGTCAATATTTGTTTCAAAGGAAAGGATGCTCATCCATGATCATCTGTGAAACCTACATCTACCAACCCACTCGCAAGCTCCCAACCTCTGTTTAAATTAATTGATTTTTGTTTCTTTTTTTCTCACCAAATATTCTTCGTGTTTTTTGTCCCCGTTCTGTTGTTGTGATTTAAGTATTGCTCTTTTTTTTTCTTTCCCTCTTTTTCTTCTTCACTCAGCTGTTCATTTATCTTTATTTTTGCCGGGTTTTTTTATAGTTTGGCCTTGTTAAAGTTGTTTTTATTCTTTTATCTAAATTTGTTTTCGGTCGCTCTACAGTATTTTTTGTATTATCTTCTTTTATGGTGATTCTGTTTTCCTTCATGTTTTCTTGACTTGTACGCTGTTCATTCACATGCGTGTAGATATGTATCTGCGATGTATACACCTCTCTCTCTCTTTCTCTCTCTTTCTGTTTCTATCTCTCTCTATCTCTCTCTCCCTCTCTCTCTGTATCTCATTCTCATTCTCACACAGACACACGCGCACGCGCACGCACACACGCATACACGTGTGGACACATATAACTATTCTCATCATTCATTTCTTCATCCCACTTTGTTTTGCCCACCTTTTTCCTTTCTAAGACTTGTTGTTTTGTCTTTCCTCTTCAAAACAACACACCAGACTAGTTTGCTGGTTAAATCACTCAAAAACCAAATACAATATTACGAAAAAATATTAAACTGATACAACAGCGGAGAGACAGACAGACAAACATATACAGAGGCAGACATACATACAGACGGACTTACAGACAAAAATACCGACAAACTGACAGCCATACTGACAGAGAGACAGATACCAAAACAAAGACAGAGAGACAGATTGAAAAAGAAAGGAAAGAAGAGCGGTCACATGGTGCCAATAGAAACCTAGGCAGAACACTAAGACAACGCGCTATCTTCTCGTCCTTCGGCGTTGCTAGTTCACAGGTCTGGTGTCGGGGGTCTCTAGCACTGAGCATTTCTGTGGTGGTGGATGTTTTTTTATCAGTTGCTGAGGCCTGTCCCCACAGAGATAGATGGCCACTTTAGGCAGGCCCTAATCTGAGAGTGCCACACACTGCCTGCCAGGCCATCCACTGTCTTTCTTCTCAGATAGAGAGGGATCTTCTTTTAAAATCCACTTCATCATCTTACTTTCTTCTTTGCTTTTTTTGTGTTGTTGTTGTTGCTTTTTCTAATTTTGAAAGTATACATTTTTGGTTATTTTTTTGTTTTTGTTTTTTCTTTAAGGATGTTTTTCTTTCGTTTGCTCTTTATTGTTATTTTCTTGTGTGATTCGATCTTTGGGGTTTTTTCTTTTTGTGTTGCTTCCATCTTTTTCTTTTTTTTTCTTTTTGTCTGCTTATTGCTTGCTTCTGTTTGTTTAGGGTTTTTTTGTTTGTTTTCATCCTTTTGTTGTTGTGCTTGTCTTTATTTGTTTTTATCCTTTTGTTGTTGTGCTTATCTTGATTTTTTTTAACTTTTTCCTTTCCGTTTTCTCTTCAGGGTTGTTATGGATTTCTTGTATTCAGATGCCATCAGTTTGTTAGAGAGTTAATGGATGTTAACAGGACTATAGAATGCACAACTTAACTGGCCGTATCAGGCTTTGGTAGAAAGAGGGTGTACATAAAAAACCCACTTAACACCACTGGATTATGTCAAAAGCCTCAGTATGTTGTTTTCATTCGCATACACACAGCGCGCGCTCACGAACGCATGAGCACACACACGCACAAACACATACACACACATGCGCGCGCGCGCGCAAACACTCAACAGGAAAATGGCAGGCATGCATCATAAGAAATCTCTATAATCTTATTTTAAGAGAGCAAGTGCTCCCTTGTGTTTTGCCGTTTGTTGCATGTTTTCCTTCAAGGTGGTAGTGTCTTTGGTTTTCAGACTGCAAGCCAGTCACGCAACTGTTGGAGCGCCACTTCCATATGCACTTCCGCTCCCAAACAAGCCACGCAACAGCGGAGATAAAAAACACAGAAGAAAAGACAGGAGAGGCAGAAGGAAATATGAAGGAAGAAGAGGGAGGACAGGAAGGTGGGTGGGGCAGAGACAGATGGGTAGTAACATGTGGACGCAATGAGAAAGAAATGCCAGAGGGCTCCTCTTTTTAAAAAAAAAAGTACAATAAGAAGAGAGGAGAAAGCGGAAGAGAGTTGTTTCAGAATAAAATAGTACAACTCTGCGAAAAGAAGAGAAAAAAACGGAAAGGCGTTGTTTTTGGAAAGAGTACGAAGGAAAAGAACAAACGAAATAAAGAAACAAAGACATTGACAGGTTTTAACACACACACACACACACACACACACACACACACACCACACACACGAGAGAGAGAGAGAGAGAGAGAGAGAGAGAGAGAGAGAGAGAGAGAGAGAGAGAGAGAGAGAGAGAGAGAGATTCACAGATTTTAACACACACACAGAAGAGAAAAGAGAGAGAGAGAGAGAGAGAGAGAGAGAGAGAGAGAGAGAGAGAGAGAGAGAGAGATTCACAGATTTTAACACACACATACACACACACACACACACACACACACACACACACACACACACACACACACACACACACACACGAACGAGAGAAAGAGAAGAGAAAAAAAGAAAGAGAGAGAGAGAGAGAGAGAGAGAGAGAGAGAGAGAGAGAGAGAGATAATCAAAGACTTTAACACACACACACACACACACACGCACACACACACACACACACACACACACACACACACACACACACACACACACGCACACACACACACACACACACACACACACACACACACACACACACACACACACAGCAAAAGCTGGTTCTGTGGTAAATGTCACACAGGGGTTTGTTTTTAACCCCGGCGCAGTGAGACCTTCAAGCCGCTCCACGCTTGTCTTCCCGTGCTGCCCTCCTCGCCATGAAGTCGTCTGGTTCCGACACCAGCTGCAGACCACCAAGCTCCCTTGCTTTTCCCGGTATCCCCTTTCTGGCTTCTGAGCCCATGTCCCCAGCGCAGATTGAATGCCGTTGCATTCACGCGTACGTTTGGAGTCAGCCTTGTCCGTGAGTCACTGCCTTTGGCAGATGATGAAGGGCCCCTTTGACATCGCTGTGATTTGTCTTGTTTTTGCTGGATCACACAATGTATGCAGTGTTTGCTACTTCTTTCTTTTCTTCTTGAGCTGTTCACTCTTACAGTTTTCTCTTTTACCGTTTTGTTCTTTTTTTCTGAAGGTTTGTGTGTGTGTGTGTGTGTGTGTGTGTGTGTGTTTGCGCGCGCGCGTGTGTGTGCGCGTGTGCCCTCAGCGCCTGGGGTTTATCACAGCTCTTGATTAAACCATTGACGCTGGGGGCAACAGCAAAGTGAGAGGCTGTATGACCAGTGGCTTTCTTTCCCACTCATGGAATTCCACTTTACAGCTTAGTCTTTAGTGATCGACTGTGACTCTCTGACTAGGAGGCTTGACTTGCACAGTCCTTATGTGCTGCAGCCCTGGGGGCTAGTTGGCTTTTGGAGAACATCTCCAACGCTGACTGTCCTTATGCCCACTTGGCCGAGAGAGTGGGGATGTACTGTGGGCAAGGCATCTCCACTAAAATAAAATTTCTGCCCAATTTCCGAAACAGCAGCGGCCTCCTCTGCTGTTTTGGAGGTCATCGTCGAACACGACGGACAAACATACATGTGTGTGTGCGCGCGCGCGTGTGTGTGTGTGTGTGTGTGTGTGTGTGTGTGTGTGTGTCTTTCCCTTTTCCTTTTAAAGATTTGTTTTTTGTATAAATGCGTGTACTCAAGATATAATGCCACAGTGATTAAAGGTACAACATATCATGTTTCTACATGTGGACACTTACCATGCACGTGTTTCATCTGCTATTGCACCCTTGTGGGTGCCTCTGAGTCTGCCTGTAAGATTCTGCCTGCCTCTTCTCCTAAACTACTGAAATGCTTTACTCCTAATCCACCCACTGAGTACAGTATCTCTCAATACACACTTGTTCTGTTCCACTTTCAGAACCGCAGTGTCCACAGGCGCTCTTGTGTGTGTGTGTGTGTTGTGTGTGTGTGTGCGCGCGCGCGCGCGTGTGTGTGTGTGTGTGTGATGGCTAAGACAACTTGTAGCTTCTCACCAAGGGAGTGTGCTCTTTCTCTCCTGCCTGGTCCAATCCATCCCTGCTGTTTATAGCCCCGCCGACCACAGTGGTCCTACCCGGGCTGTACTGCTGGTCACTGGTAGAGTTCGGAAGGAGTGGATGTAATTCAAAGCGCGACATGCTCCAAGGACGATAATTCACCTAAGGCCGTCACTACACCCGCATGAGGAGGACAGTAACACTGCAGCTGTGAAGCTCTCAGAATGGAATCACTCCCAGGGTGGTATCCGTCACTGCATAGCTCTACGGCAGTGTCCGCTATGTTTGAAGTGAGAGCTCTTTGCCCGGCTGTTGACGGCTTCACGTATTTCAAAGACATGACGCCAGTCACTGTGCTGCAGCAGTACCACCCTCCCTCCCCAACACTGACTGTCAGGGTCCAGCTCCCTGTGCTCCTGCTCGGCAAGGCTGCCTGCATCTGCATCCCCAACACCCTGCTTCAGACACCACCAGGCCCATGGGGACTTCCATCGTTGAAATACACAGTCCAATAGTCGCTTGTTATTACCACAAATTACATTTCATTTGTGATTTTATGCCTTGCTGGTTTTTTTGTACTTTCATTGATTTTGCCTTTTTTTCTCCATTCCTCTCAGTCTAGAAATGAAAGAATGTTTTGTTTCATTTTTTTAGTTCTAAATCTTCTAGGATTTGTTCTGATTTTTTAAAAAACTTATTCATGTTAACATTTTAAACTTTTTTCTACACCAAGTATTGGTGACGGAAAGATTTGTTTTAGACGAATGATAGTATTGTTACTGTTAGAGAGATAAAAGTATTGTTGCTGTATTAGCAGAATAGTAGTATTGTTACTGTGTTAGAAGAAGAATAGTATTGTTACTGTGTTAGAAGAATAATAGTATTGTTATTGTGTTAGAAGAATAATAGTATTGTTACTGTTAGATAGATAATAGTATTGTTACTGTGTTAGAAGAATACTAGTATTGTTACTGTGTTTGAAGAATAATAGTAATGTTACTGTGCTAGAAGAATAGTAGTATTGTTACTGTTAGATAGATAATAGTATTGTTACTGTGTTAGAAGAATAATAGTACTTTTACTGTTAGATAGATAACAGTATTGTTACTGTGTTAGAAGAATAATAGTATTGTTACTATGTTAGAAGAATAATAGTATTGTTACTGTGTAAGAAGAATAACAGTACTGATACTGTGTTAGAAGAATAACAGTACTGTTACTGTGTTAGAAGAATAAGAGTCTTCTCACTGTGTTAGAAGAATAACTGTATTGTTACTGTGTTAGAAGAATAGTATTGTTACTGTTTTAGAAGAATAATAGTATTGTTACTGTGTTAGAAGAATAATAGTATTGTTATTGTGTTAGAAGAATAATAGTATTGTTACTGTGTTAGAAGAATAATAGTATTGTTACTGTGTTAGAAGAATAATAGTATTGTTATTGTGTTAGAAGAATAATAGTATTGTTACTGTGTTAGAAGAATAATAGTATTGTTACTGTGTTAGAAGAATAATAGTATTGTTACTGTTAGATAGATAATAGTATTGTTACTGTGTTAGAAGAATACTACTATTGTTACTGTGTTTGAAGAATGATAGTATTGTTACTGTGCTAGAAGAATAGTAGTATTTTTACTGTTAGATAGATAATAGTATTGTTACTGTGTTAGAAGAATAATAGTACTGTTACTGTTTGATAGATAATAGTATTGTTACTGTGTAAGAAGAATAATAGTATTGTTACTGTGTTAGAAGAATAATAGTATTGTTACTGTGTTAGAAGAATAACAGTACTGTTACTGTGTTAGAAGAATAATAGTACTGTTACTGTGTTAGAAGAATAAGAGTCTTCTCACTGTGTTAGAAGAATAACTGTATTGTTACTGTGTTAGAAGAATAATAGTATTGTTACTGTGTTAGAAGAATAACAGTACTGTTACTGTGTTAGAAGAATAACAGTACTGTTACTGTGTTAGAAGAATAAGAGTCTTCTCACTGTGTTAGAAGAATAACTGTATTGTTACTGTGTTAGAAGAATAAGAGTCTTCTCACTGTGTTAGAAGAATAACTGTATTGTTACTGTGTTAGAAGAATAGTATTGTTACTGTTTTAGAAGAATAATAGTATTGTTACTGTGTTAGAAGAATAATAGTATTGTTATTGTGTTAGAAGAATAATAGTATAGTTACTGTGTTAGAAGAATAATAGTATTGTTACTGTGTTAGAAGAATAATAGTATTGTTATTGTGTTAGAAGAATAATAGTATTGTTACTGTGTTAGAAGAATAATAGTATTGTTATTGTGTTAGAAGAATAATAGTATAGTTACTGTGTTAGAAGAATAATAGTATTGTTACTGTGTGAGAAGAATAATAGTATTGTTATTGTGTTAGAAGAATAACAGTATTGTTACTGTGTTAGAAGAATAATAATATTGTTACTGTGTTAGAAGAATAATAGTATTGTTACTGTTAGATAGATAATAGTATTGTTACTGTGTTAGAAGAATACTACTATTGTTACTGTGTTTGAAGAATGATAGTAATGTTACTGTGCTAGAAGAATAGTACTATTGTTACTGTTAGATAGATAATAGTATTGTTACTGTGTTAGAAGAATAATAGTACTGTTACTGTTTGATAGATAATAGTATTGTTACTGTGTAAGAAGAATAATAGTATTGTTACTGTGTTAGAAGAATAGCAGTACTGTTACTGTGTTAGAAGAATAACAGTACTGTTACTGTGTTAGAAGAATAAGAGTCTTCTTACTGTGTTAGAAGAATAACTGTATTGTTACTGTGTTAGAAGAATAATAGTATTGTTACTGTGTTAGAAGAAGAATAGTATTGTTACTGTGTAAGAAGAATCATAGTATTGTTACTGTTTTAGAAGAATTATAGTATTGTAACTGTGTTAGAAGAATGATAGTATTGTTACTGTGTAAGAAGAATAATAGTATTGTTACTGTGTTAAAAGAATAATAGTATTGCTACTGTGTTAGAAGAATATTAGTATTGTTACTGTGATAGAAGAATAATAGTATTGTTATTGTGTTAGAAGAATAATAGTATAGTTACTGTGTTAGAAGAATAATAGTATTGTTACTGTGTTAGAAGAATAATAGTATTGTTATTGTGTTAGAAGAATAATAGTATTGTTACTGTGTTAGAAGAATAATAGTATTGTTATTGTGTTAGAAGAATAATAGTATAGTTACTGTGTTAGAAGAATAATAGTATTGTTACTGTGTGAGAAGAATAATAGTATTGTTATTGTGTTAGAAGAATAACAGTATTGTTACTGTGTTAGAAGAATAATAATATTGTTACTGTGTTAGAAGAATAATAGTATTGTTACTGTTAGATAGATAATAGTATTGTTACTGTGTTAGAAGAATACTACTATTGTTACTGTGTTTGAAGAATGATAGTAATGTTACTGTGCTAGAAGAATAGTACTATTGTTACTGTTAGATAGATAATAGTATTGTTACTGTGTTAGAAGAATAATAGTACTGTTACTGTTTGATAGATAATAGTATTGTTACTGTGTAAGAAGAATAATAGTATTGTTACTGTGTTAGAAGAATAGCAGTACTGTTACTGTGTTAGAAGAATAACAGTACTGTTACTGTGTTAGAAGAATAAGAGTCTTCTTACTGTGTTAGAAGAATAACTGTATTGTTACTGTGTTAGAAGAATAATAGTATTGTTACTGTGTTAGAAGAAGAATAGTATTGTTACTGTGTAAGAAGAATCATAGTATTGTTACTGTTTTAGAAGAATTATAGTATTGTAACTGTGTTAGAAGAATGATAGTATTGTTACTGTGTAAGAAGAATAATAGTATTGTTACTGTGTTAAAAGAATAATAGTATTGCTACTGTGTTAGAAGAATATTAGTATTGTTACTGTGATAGAAGAATAATAGTATTGTTACTGTGTTAGAAGAATAATAGTATTGTTACTGTGTTAGAAGAATAATAGTACTGTTACTGTGATAGAAGAAGAATAATAGTACTGTTACTACTTTAGCATGACATTATCGTACACTATTTTCTCGCTATCCTTTGTTCTTTTTTCCTGATGACCTTTCTTTTTTATTTATTCTTCGTTATGCTGTTTTGTTTCAGTAGTGCGGGGTGTTTATACTCTTGTTCTTGTCGCTTCATTTGTGGTATTATTTCAAGTGTTGCTGACTGTTATGTGTAGATGAAGCTTACTGTTGGTGTTGTTTTTCTCCACATGTTTGCTGATGTTGCTGCTGATGGTGATGACGATGCAGATTTTACTGTTGTTTTGAGGGTTTACTTGGTCATTGTGTGTTACATATTATACTGTTCATTTAAAACCTGTCCTGAACTTCTCAACAAAACAACAACTGTCAGTGATCAGTGACAACAAAAAAACCAACAACTGTCAGTGATAAGTGAAAACAAAAGACAACAACTATCAGTGATCAGTGACAACAAAAGACAACAACTGTCAGTGATCAGTGACAGCAAAAAACCAAAGACTGACAGAGGCAAAAGAGGACGTAAATGACGCAAGCATCTATTTTAGATTGCAATGTGATAAGTACAACCACGTTTTTCATTTAGGGGGGAGACAAACAGACAGACAGACAGACAAACAGACAGACAGACAGACAAAGACAGAGAGAGAGAGAGAGAAATATACAGAAGGGAAGATACTGACATCGAGACAGACAAACAAAGAGACGGATAGGCAGGCAGACAGACACACAAGAAGAAGACACACAACCAGATGATTGCAAAGCCAAAAACAAGTCAATACTTTTCCAAATCCTTACCAAACTTTCAGTGACGGTGGTATTTCTGGAATATGTTTTTGTATTTCAAAGAGATGGTTGACCTTTCTGCTTCTTCTTCATCTTCAGGGCTGGTAATGAAGGATGGCAGACGAGGCTTCGCTGACTACTGTTATCTGGCTCTACACTATCCTCCTATCTTAATGCCTCTAACCATCAATCGTTAAGAAGCCACCCTCACGTGACTCCCTACCCATCCTGTCACTGTCTGTCTGTCTATCTGTCTCTTTCAGTGTGCCAGTCTGTCTGTATGTTTGCTTGCCTGTCTGCGACTTTGTTAAAGTATGCCTGTCTGTCTGTCTGAATCTCTCTCTCTCTCTCTCTCTCTCTCTCTCTCTCTCTCTCTCTCTCTCTCTCTCTCTCTCTCTCTCCACCCCTCTGTGAAAACACATTTCTTATCAAGGCTAACCAACATCGGAAAACAATCATGGTATTCTGAACGGCAACAAGAAAGAACAACTTGAGCCTAGCATGCTGAGCACGCCCGTTCAGGCAAATAGGAATAACAGCATTGCAAGGGTGCCTCTAGGGGGACATGAAAGAGAGGGATGCAAATGTGCAAGCAACACCAAAATTACTGGCATCCCATCAGTGCCACAATGTGTTAAGACAGGAAAAGCAGTGACCAAAAAAGGAAATAAGATCGAGTTGCCACAGGTTATCACTCATGTCACAGGATAATTTGGAATTTTTATCTTGAAAAAAATGGAGATGTCTAGGAATTGTCATCTTAATTTAGTTCTGTTCTAAAAATATTGATGTCCGCATAACTCCATTGGGTAGAATGCGTAGTGCAAAGTCTTCTCTCTCCTCCTTCTCCTGTGCCAGTCCTCTCTTCTCCTCCTAAGCCATTCCTTCTCTCTTCTCCTCCTGTGCCAGGCCTTCTCTCTTCTCCTCCTGTGCCATGCCTTCTCTCTTCTCCTTCTCCTGTGCCAGTCCCTCTCTTCTCCTTCTCCTGTGCCAGTCCCTCTCTTCTCCTTCTCCTGTGTCAGTCCCTCTCTTCTCCTTCTCCTGTGTCAGTCCCTCTCTTCTCTTTCTCCTGTGCCATGGCTTCTCTCTTCTCCTTCTCCTGTGCCAGTCCCTCTCTTCTCCTTCTCCTGTGCCAGTCCTTGTCTCTTCTCCTTCTCCTGTGCCAGTCCCTCTCTTCTCTGTGCCAGCCCCTCTCTTCTCCTTCTCCTGTGCCAGTCTTTTCCTGATTCTGCAGGAGGTCTGCCCGCTGGCCTCAGCCGACACATTCCCACTTTAGGGCAGCTCATCAAAGGTTCATGGGGTAAAAGGTCAGATTTGCTTGAACACGCGTATCAATGTGCCTATCAGTATTGTAGTTGCCCTTCATGGGATGATTAAAGTGCTTTTCACTTGACTTTTGACTTGACAAATTCAGAGCTGTGGAGGGAGAAAATATTTAAGACAGGCAGACAGAGAGACAGAGGGAGACAGAGAGAGACAGAGAGACAGAGGGAGACAGAGAGATAGAGAGAGACAGAGAGACAAAAATAGACATAGAAAGACAGAGGGAGACAGAGAGAGACAGACAGATAGAGAGAGACAGAGCGATAGAGAAAGACAGAAAAAGACACAGAGAGACACAAGACATAGAGACATACAGAGAGAGACACAGAGACAGAGAGAGAGAGAGACAGAGGGAGACACAGAGAGACAGACACAGAGACAGAGACATAGAGACATACACAGAGAGAGACAGAGAGGGAGACAGGAAGAGATATAAATATGGGAGTGATTGAAAAGGGGAAGTTCCTGACGCAAAAGTTCTAGAAAGTGCGAATGCTAGTTTTGCTATGCGTGCAAAAGAGTCACCAGCATCCCTACAATCCAGAAATATATCTCATTAATCTCCATTCTGTCTACTTTGTTCCATGTCTCAGTGCTTCCAGACAGATCTATCCGTTTCTTGTTATTCTTATCTTGACATTTTTTTTAAAATGCTGTGATCTTGAAGAAAATTATTGCATAAAAAAAAACTTGAACCAGTTTGTATCTCGATAAAGTATCGGTATAAATCTTCGTGCAGAGCCCGTTTTTCTGCATTAGCTGTGTACGACACTCCTGCTTTTTGAGAGAACGATATCTCTGCAGTGTAGTATTTCTTGTTTAAATTTCTCTCCTTTTCCAGTCAAGCAAAATGTAGTTGAAAAAGACAAATAAAGGCAAAATGTCCTTATGCAATGTAACATCTTTGTGATTGCCTTCGTGGCCCACTCTGATGTATTGTAAACCTCTTTCTTTCTTTCTTTCTTTCTTGTTATTCTCTGTTTTCCTTTTTTTCTTTTCTTTCTTCCTTTGCTGGTTTATTTCTTTGCTTCCTTCCTTTGTTCTTTTTTCATTTTTTTTCTTTATTCTTTCTTTTCTATCATGATTTTAAAGATATCTATTTTTCGTTGGGCTTTTTGTGTTGGTTTTCTTTTGAAACTCTCTTCAATGGTGAAACATTTCACACACACAAACACACACACACACACACACACACGCACGCACGCACGCACACACACACACACACACACACACACACACACACACACACACTCCTGACCATTTTTCTTTATGCAATCTGTTGTGCACTTCAGTGTGCGAGCTGTGTATGCAATTGTGTGCTCAGGTGCGCGTCTTACATCTATGGCCTCCAAATGAATTCTATTTCAGGAAAAGAGCAGCACTAACAAATACAACACAGAGACAGAAAGGAAAGGAAGACAGGAAGAGGGTCAGGCAAAGGGAACAGAAGAAGGAAAGAAGGAAAGAAAGAACGAAAAAAGACAAATAGACTGACAGACACACACTATCAAAGACTGGCAGACTAATTGACAAAAAAAGAAGAAAAAACGGACAAAAATACAAAATAAATGAATGGATAAAAGAATGGATGAAAGAAAAATAAATCAAGGATGAGCGAATAAATGCAGACAGCCAAAAGGCATGCCCCCCCCCCCCCCCCCCCACCTCCCACAAACACAAAAGGGGGATAATCGAGAAGCACATATCCTCATAAACACACACACACACACACACACACACACACACACACACACACACACACACACACACACATTAAAGTGGACGGCTAAACAAAAGGAAACACAAAGACAGGAACAAAAGCAACATTTAGTTTATGATTTGCATGCAACTTTGCGAGTGACTCTGAGTATAGAACAGACTGGGTTTTAAAGCTTAAAGTGGAGAGGCAAAAAACCCACAGATAAACGCTCTTGTGGGAGTCTTCCTCTCTCTCTCTCTCTCTCTCTCTCTCTCTCTCTCTCTCTCTCTCTCTCTCTCTCTCTCTCTCTCTCTCTCTCTCTCTCTCTCTCTCTCGCTCGCTCGCTCGCTCGCCTCTCTCTCTCTCTCTCCCTCTATCAACCATGACAAACGCAAAAAAGGAATAATCGAGAAGCGTATCTCCACACATGCAATGAAATAATTGTGGGAGTCTTCATCTCTCTCTCTCTCTCTCTCATCTCTCTCTCTCTCTCTCTCTCTCTCTCTCTCTCTCTCTCTCTCTCTCTCTTCTCTCCTCTCTCTCTCTCTCTCTCTCTCTCTTTCTGGTTTTATGGCAATGCTGAAATTAAAGTAACAAACTTTTATACATATTTAGGCCTTACCTTCACAACAAAACTTAGTTTCAAAAATGCAAGGAGTGAAAGTTGCCAAAAATGTAAAAGGGGAGCTATGGAAATTCTAAGGTATTTAAGGAAACTAAACTGCACTGAATTTTCAATGTTCTGGAAGCTCTTTTATTCTCAAATCGAGCCTATGCTAATGTATGGAGCAGATATTTGGGGATTATTTGTTAATAATGAAATGGAACAAGTGCACACCTATGCAATGAAAAGATTCCTTTCAGTGCCATTACACTCGTCTAACAAAATGTTGTATGGTGAAACTGGCCGCTACCCTCTATTTATAAGATCACAAGTCAAGTGTATTAAGTATTGGTTAAAATTAACTCAACTTCCTATGTCAAGATTGTGCAGACAAGCGTATGAGATGCTGTTGATCCAACTAGAAACAGGGAAACAGAACTGGGCATTTTTTGTCAAGCAATTACTAACAACGTATGGATTTGGTAGTGTGTGGATGTGCCAGGGAGTTGGATTTGAGCAAGGATTTGTGTGGGAATTTAAAGACAGGATGATAGCTTCCTACAAACAAGACTGGCATGCTTGCATAGAAGAATCAAAAATGTATAACTGGTACTCTTCCTTTAAAAGAGTTTTTCAAACAGAAAAGTATGTTACAGTTGTAACACAGAAACGGCATAGGAGTAATCTTGCTCGATTCAGATTAAGAACTTTAGGCCTAAATGCCTGCAAACATGGTTTTCCACTGACAAATCTGCACAGCTTCCATGCCCCATGTGTGGCGCGCAGACTGAAGATGAAATGCATTTTTTGTTTGATTGTAGTTCGTACAATGATATCCGTCACAAATGCCTCATATTTAATGAAGAAATCTTAAAAATCAGAGATTTATTATCATTCTCTTGATTGAAGATAAAGAATTTTTAAAATCACTTGCAACATTTATCTCCCTTGCTTGGGACAGCAGATAAAAGAAAACTGCAGCTAATTGATATATATTTTCAATGTAACACTTTTTTGGTTTTTGTATATTTGTGGAATATGATTGCCATTGGCTAAATTGCCTTATTCGAATGTGAGGGTCGGGTGGTCGATTTGTCATACACTGTTGATGATTTGTAGGTAACATGACACAGTGTGTGTGTGTGTGTGTGTGTGTGTGTGTGTGTGTGTGTGTGTGTGTGTGTGCCTGTGCGTGTGTGTGTGTGTGTGGTGTGTGTGTATGTGTGTGTGTGTGCAAGCTTGGGATACTAATTAATGTATGATAACATTTAGTTCATTCGGTTGAATATAGTAGTTGGAGATGCCTTTTACTCCTTCAGTTTTCATTATTTTCTTGTTGCAAAAAGCATATTGCTTAAATTGTGTTTATACTGTGCAACTTGCCAAAAAGACTGTATTGTTAATGGCAATAAATTACTTTCAGTGTTCAGTGTTCAGTGTTCTCTCTATCTCTCTAAACACGTTCAAACACGTTCAGAACACACGCGCTCTCTCTCTCTCTCTCTCTCTCTCTCTCTCTCTCTCTCTCCTCTCTCTCTCTCTCTCTCTCTCTCTCTCTCTCTCTCTCTCTCTCTCTCTTTCTCTTCTCTCTCTTTCTCTCTCTTTCTCTCTTGTTTCTTGCTGTCTCCCCTCTATTTTATTCTTTCCATATTACTTAATTATAATTAGTTTATCGGTTTTCATGTTAATGTTAGATTCGTTAGAGAATTATACCGTTATTAAGGCATATCTCTTTTCTCTAAAACAATTATAATCTATGTATCTCCTGACATTAATGTTCAGATCAGTTAGGGATTATGTATTGCTAAATACACGCTTATCGTTTTTTAAATCATGTTGTCGTTGTTGTAGTAGGAATTTCCCCTTGTTTTGTTGACAGTCCCTAATAAGGGCAAGGGCAGGATGAAAAAAAGTATGCGTATGCTTATTCTGTTACCCTTAAAAGAATTACAGATTCGTTATTTCGTTAATTTTCTCTCTCTTATTTACTCATGCACAGTCAGCCGTTTTTACTGCCCTCCATTACTGCCTGGCTGATAGATTCAAAAGAACGGTGATGAACACAATCGTGATATATTCCTCTGCCCATGTCCACACACACACACACACACACGCGCGCGCGTGAGCGAGTGAAGAAAGAGGAGAGGAGACTGATCACACGAAACCTTACAGTTTTTTTAAAAATAGGATCCCACTCTAGGATTTAAAAAAACGAGACAGTTCATGTTTATCTTGATTCCATTCTGATCCCGGCTATATTATCTTTCTGGTGTACACAATGGATTCAGCCGCTGGCAGGGTCACACAAAGTCCACAGATGATATCCGACATAAACATGGACAGGAAGAAAGGAAAAGACACGGTAGTGTAGGACAAACACACACAGAGAGAGAGAGAGAGAGAGAGAGAGAGAGAGAGAGAGAGAGAGAGAGAGAGAGAGAGAGAGAGAGAGAGAGAGAGAGAGCAAACGTAGATATAGACACATACAGAGGTGGAGAGGCAGAGGGACACAGACAGATAGGAAAACACACACACAGTGAGAGACTGAGAGAGACACAGACAGAAATACAGAGACAGATACATAAGGAGATAGAGACAATGTATTCACAGCGAGAGAGAGAGAGAGAGAGAGAGAGAGAGAGAGAGAGAGAGAGAGAGAGAGAGAGAGAGAGAGAGAGAGAGAGAGAGAGAGAGAGAGAGAGAGAAAGAGAGAGAGAGTTAAACAGAAATGTGGAGTGAGCTCAGACAAAGTAAAGTTACACGGAAACAGATGGAGAGACAGGCAGAGAGAGCTGTAGGCAGTGAGAAACAGGGGTGGGAGCAGACAGCGAAGAATCCACAGTAGCAGCGAAGAGAACAGGGAGGGGGAGGGGAGTGGGGATAGGGGAAGGGGGAGGGGAGGCAGGTAATATCATAAAGGCGAAACATGGGCAGAATATGAATGCAACCTGAGATCTCTTCGTCTTTCTTTCTGAGCAGTCAAGAAGTCTGAGGTCTGGGTCCTTTGGGATTAACTCGTTATTTACTGATTCTTTTTTAACTCTGCCGGACCTGTCCCCACAGAGATAGATCGGCACTTGAGTTCTGCCGTAATCTTCAGGCTCCAGACTGCCTCCCAGAGCAGCTTCTCTTTTCTTTTTCGTTCTGAGATGAATGAGGTTTTTAAATTTACCCTTCATCACCTTTTTCTTTCTGCTTTCCTGAGTACATACCTGTCTGTGCCTTCTTTTGGGGTTTGGGTTTGTTTGTTCTTGATTGCGTTTTTTTCCACTTCGCTCTTTCCTTTTACTACGTGTTCTATTTTTTTCTGTTTGTCTTGTCTTTTCACCTGTTTGCCTTGCTTTTTTTCTTCTCTTTTTATGTGTACACATTCAAGAAGAAGAATTGAGTTTCATCATACATACTTTATATAAACATTTTATTTTAAAATAACAACAAACAAACAAAGCAAACAAGAACAAAAAACAATGTCACATTTGTGGGTGGTTTTTAGTTTTTTTGCAGCTTTCTTTGTTTTCCTCGTTGTGTACAGTTGTGCATATTCTTCCCTAATGTTAAGCCAGTCACGCCCATTTTTCAGCGTCACTGTCACGGGAAACACTGCTTCCAAACAAGTCACGCAAAAGCAAAGATAACACTCGCTTTCCGGGAAAAAATAAGGGAGGATAAAGAAAAGGAGTGACTGGGGGGGGGGGGGGGGGGAAGGAAGAAACAGAGACAGGACAGAGACAGATGAGCAATTGACAAATGGATTGAAGTTAGAAGTGGGGGAGGGGGAGAGAGAGATGTTGCTGGAGGGGCTAGACAGAGAGGGAGAGACAGAGACCCCTAAATAGAATGTCTATCAAAACCTTGTTCTTGCGAAACGCAATTTGAAGTAAACACTGCATACAGAAACCTGATGTCACAGTTTGGACACTCCTGACCTGTCTGTGTGGCTGCCATTCGTTGTGTCTGTCATCAAGTGGCGCTGGCCTGTGTTCCAGGACACCTGGAGAACTGACCCCACGTGTCCCTGTTCTCCCCTCTCCTCCCGGAGCTGCTGTCCAGCAGTGATGGATGCATGGCCGCTTCAGCCAGCAGCGTGCAGCCAGCCCTCCTCGCACATAACTCTCTTTTTTGCTGACATAAAAATGGCGCTCTTGACATTATTATAACAGTTTTTGTCGATAAATTTCAGAATATATTGAGTATACTGCTCTGTTTTTCATAGCTTATTTCTTTTCTTGTTCTCCCTTTGTCTTTCTTTTTCTTTCTTTGATTTTTTAAATCTTTCTTTCCGTCTTTATTTTATGTCTTCTCTCTTAGTAAAGATTTTTTGTTAAAGTTTTCTTATTGCTTTCCTTCAGTTTCTGAATGTTTTACTTCTAAATGTGTGAGGGTGTGTGTGTTCCACGTATAATGGCACAGAAAACAGAGAATACATGGGTTTCATGCACATCGACTGTTCTTTGTTTTCCTCTCCAGGGTGTTTGTCATCAACTACAGTAATGGGCGGGCAGTCCTGTGTCTGCCTGTGGACGTCAGTCTGTCTGTCTGTCTCTCTGTCAGTCTGTCCGCCTGTGGGCGTCAGTCTGTCTGTCTGTCTGTCTGTCTGTCTATCTGTCTGTCTGTCTGTCTGTCTGTCTGTCTGTCTGTCTCCGCCTCAGTACCTTGATGTGACTCTAGTTTCAAATCAATCAATCAATCAATCAATCAATCAATCATCATCATCATCATCTTCATCATCAATAATCAGTGATTAATAATAATTCATAAAGCGGTGAATTTTGTAATACAAAAGAAAATCGGAGCGCCTGCATTCAGAACATTTACACGCATGCAACCGTCCACAAATAATAGGACTACAGATATAAAACACACACAATCTCTCTGTCTCTGTTTCTCTCTGTCTCTGTTTCTGTCTGTCTCTCTGTCTCTCTGTCTTCCTCTCTCTCTCTCTCTCTCTCTCTCTCTCTCTCTCTCTCTCTCTCTCTCTCTCTCTCTCTCTCTCGCTTTACTTCTTTTTTAACAACAAGAGTGTGCATAGGGAGCTGTCACTCTCTAACCACTGCAGTTACTTGTATAAATTCATCATCTTTTCATTGTATTTTGCGCCACTTTAAGTCACGGCAGATTTCTCTGTGTAACATTTCGGGCTGCTCTTCCGGAGGAGAGCGCGTCGCCCCAAGAGCAGCGCAGCACACTATTGTTCTGTCCTGTCTGCAGCTGTAACTGTTTTCCTATCAGTGGGGCTTGGTTTTACGTAGTTTTGTCAGGGACAACTCTCTTGTTGCCGTGGGTTCCTTTACGTGCACAAAACAAGTTTGCGTAACACACTGGACGTCGGTTTATCGTCTAGTCTGAAAGACTAGCACCCAGACCACCACTCATGGTTTAATGGATAGTGGGGTGGGGCGGGGGGAGTTTCTGGTCCAAACAGGGAACAAGCTACTACACCCTTTTGGCCCGGACTGTTGGCTCTGTAGGCAGGTGCGTTAGCTCTAGACCACTGAGCCACTGCTGCTGCCTGGTCACTTTGACACAGGGCCATAAATACTGTTCTGAGCCAAGCATGTCTATTTTCCAGGATGCCAGTACTTGTAACTCACAGGATCATCAGCTACTTAGTCCCCATATGAAGGCTGATATACAGCTGAGCATTGCCCGACTTAGCGACATGTACTGCTAAAGAATGGTGTGCCTCAGTCATCGCGCTGCTATCATCAGGATGCCGTGTACTTTGGGACTGATGAAGATTCTACCCAGACTCAGCACAAGAGTGACTGTACAGGAGAAGACAACCGTGAGATTATTCTCATTCCTAGGGGAGAGCACACACACACACACACACAGACACACACACACACACACACAC
>CM054134.1:126703700-126706200 GCA_028751875.1 Rapana venosa
CTTACTTCTTTGCATAATTAGTGTGCCTCTTTCCTGCCTCCCCCTCCCTCCACACATATACAGTGTGTGGACTGTAGAATTTCTAGTCTCAGTAAGACATACTTGAATTTTTGTTGTAAGGAATACCATTAGTGCTGGTAAATGTAAGTATGGTTGATTTTGCCGTATTAATCATGGTTGATTTGCCTTATTAGTCAATTCCTAGGCATTCATGCATTAGATGGCTTTTTAGCTCTGTCTTGAACTGATTTTTGTTTTTGATACATTTTAAGCGTTTTGGGAGCTTGTTCCATAAGTCACTACCTGAGTACAAGAAGCTTGTTTTGTAAAGATTATTTCTTGGTCTCGGAAATGTTAGTAGATGATTATGTCTGCGTTCATTGATTTTGAAGCTATTGGTGATCTTTGGAGGGGCATTTCCATTGACAACTTTCTGGACAAATAGAGCTTTATTTAGATAAAGTCTGTTTTTGAAGGTTAGGATATTTGTTTCCTTATAATCGTTGATGGTTAGGGAGCTTGATTTTAGTAGAACAAGTTTCAGTGCTCTTTTATATAATCTATGAATCAATTTTAAATTTGTAGCACTGCAGCTGTCCCAAAGAGATGAAGCATAGTCAGCTATAGGCAAAATATGGCCGCAAAAAAGAGTTTGCGAGAGTGGTTATTCAGAAAATGTTTTATTTTTGATAACTGAAGTAGCTTGTAAGAAAGACGTTTTCCTAGCGCCATCACATGGTCAGTCCAAGTAAGATTTTTGTAAATTTAATTACACCCAGAATTCTGTGGGAGTCAACTTCTTCAATTACTTTTTTTACCTATCAACAGAGGTTGGAATTTATCTTTCATTTTTTGTCTTTTTGTCTTGCTAGTACATACATACACTTAGTTTTTTCGCGTATTTAGGGACATATGGTTTAGCTGAGTCCAAGAAACCAATCTGTCAATATTGTGTTGAAGTTTGATTGTAAGTCTGTGGGGGTCAGAGTCACTACAATAGAGGGATGTGTCATCAGCAAACATTTCACAGCTACATTCTAGAAATTGGGGTAAGTCATTTACATAGATTGAAAATAGAAGTGGACCCAATATTGACCCTTGTGGTACTCCATGTTTAATAGGTATTAGTTCTGATGTTTGATTATTTGCAGTTACTAGCTGCTGCCTATTCGACAAAAAGCTTTTCAAAAGATTTATTGTTTCTGGTGTTAGTTTATACAAGTGAAGTTTACGCAATAATAAGGAATGATTGATTACATCAAATGCTTTTTCAAAGTCAACAAAAAGAAGGCCTGTCTATTTATTTTCATTGATATTGTGTAGGAGACTGTCTGTAATTTGTGTAAGAGTTGTGTGACAGGAATATTTTTTACGAAAACCTGACTGATCTTCATTTAATAGATTGTTGTTTACAAAGTAGGAATATACAGATTTTTGGATATGTTTTTCAAAGGGTTTAGATAAGACAGACAGAATTGAAATTGGTCTGTAATTTGAAGGACAAGCAGTATCACCTGATTTGTGGACTGGTATGATTTTTGCCTTTTTAAATATGACAGGAAAGTTGTTTTTCTCTATGCACAAGTTATACAAGTATGTCAGTGTTCCAGCTATAACTTGACCACAAAGCTTGATTATTCTTCCATCTAGATTGTCTAAACCACGTGTTCTGGAACTTTTTTGAAGAGACAGGCTTTCCAAGACGTCTGTGATTGTCATTGGCAGTAGTTTGAATGGGAATTTTATTTCTTTTGATTTGATATATTGTTCTAAATAATGGAGATCATTTTCATTTGACTTGTCATTTGATATTACTTTGTCTGCAATGTTTGAGAAGTGGTTGTTCAATTCATCAGCTGACTTTTTGATATAGGTTTATTACATAATGTATTGATGGCTTTCCATACTTGGCGAGAGTCGGTAGTTGTAATTAACAACTTTTGAATGTAATCACGTTTTGATTTGCGTTTTAGTGAAGTTACTTTGTTTCTTTGTGCCCTGAACTGCTCATTTGAACCATGTGTTTTCAAATAGTCTCTTAGGTGTATTTCGGATTCTATGTCTTTTGTTATCCAAGGTGGTTTGATTTTTTCTTGAACTCTTTTTTTTTATGAAAGGGGCGTGTTTGTCGTATACTGAAGTAAATGTCCTAATCCAAAATTCAGCAGCTTCATCAGGGTCTCTGATTTGGTATATGTCATGTAATGGCGAGTTTGACAAGTCTGAAAGGAAATCTTGCTCGTTAAAGTTTTTAAATTTCCTGTAAAAAATAGTTTTATGCCCTACTTTTTGGTATTTGATACGATTTTTAACCAAGTAAAGCACACTGGATTATGATCACTGCATCCACATGAGGGAGCACATACTTCTGTTATGTGTTGTTTTGTAGTAGTGTAGATATGATCTATTAATGTTCTAGAGTTATTTGTTATCCGAGTTGGTCTATCTATTAGTTGATCTAGGCAAACATAGTAATGTTGTGGCTCCATTTGGTTTAGGT
>CM054134.1:126711200-126721200 GCA_028751875.1 Rapana venosa
CCATCCTGCTGTCAGTTTTGAGCTGCTGTGAACAAGGTGTAACAGCGTGCAGCAGGTATTTCATTGACACTACGCTGCATCTGGCAGGCAATGCATGCAGCAGATGTCTGGTAACTCGCATAATCCAGTGTTGCCCATTCAAGCCTTTTGTGGTGCTGGGTAGATTTCTGTTTCTGTGGTGCATACACTGTTGATATGGTTATAGAATCTTTAATATTTATGCAATAGCGCCGATGGCAGTTTTAATGTTTATGCAATAACGCCGATAGGACTACGTAAGATTTAATGCTTATGCATTAACGCCGATAGAATAATGAAAGTTTATGCTTATGCAATAACGCCGATAGAATAATGAAAGCTTTAATGTTTATGCAATAACGCCGATAAAATAATGAAAGCTTTAATGCTCATGCAATAACTCCATAGAATAATGAAAGCTTTAATGCTCATGCAATAACTCCATAGAATAATGAAAGCTTTAATGCTCATGCAATAACGCCGATAGAATAATGAAAGCTTTAATGCTCATGCAATATCTCCATCGAATAATGAAAGCTTTAATGTTTGTGCAATAACGCCGATAGGACTATGGAAGCTGTAATGCTTATGCAATAACGCCGATAGAATAATGAAAGTTTTAATGCTTATGCAATAACGCCGATAGAATAATCGAAGTTTTAATGCTTATGCAATAACGCCGATATAATAATCAAAGTTTTAATGCTTATGCAATAACGCCGATATAATAATGAAAGTTTTAATGCTCATGCAAAAACACCGATCGAATAATGAAAGCTTTAATGTTTGTGCAATAACGCCGATAGGACTATGGAAGCTTCAATATTTTTGCAATCACGATGACAAAGTGGTGACAGTAGTAGGCTACTTATCTCTTTGTTCTAAAACCACACATTGGAATCTCTACTATTTCTTGTTGACTAATGTCAAATTAAAAAAATAGAATTAGTGTGAGGATTTGTTTTGTCATAAATGATACTGTATTCTCTCTTTGGACTGCTTCGCTATATCCCTTCTGTCTTTCTTCTAATTCTACATTTACATGCTTTCTCCTGTCGCTCTATGATTTCTGTTGCCCTATTTTGTCGTTTGTTTATTAAAAATGGTAACAAAATAAATTGGCCTACACGCGTACAGAAACACGCGCGCGCACGCACACACACACAGCCGTGTGCGAACGCACGCAGAACATCTTACGCGTACAACTCCTGTCCCGCTTTTCGTAAAAGTAGGCCATTGTGTACCGGTGGGAACAGATGAAAGAATTTACAAAACCGCATACACACGGGGAATAGAGGTAAAAAAGCACAAAAGTGCTTATTCTATTAACATCGATATAACCAAAAAGAAAAGAATAAAGAATAAATAAAAATATAAAAAGAATAAATAAAAAAGCATAGTTTTTCGCCTTTCATCCTTTCTTACTTACGTTAGTATGTGGTTTCTGCCTCCAATGTTGCACGCCCAAAGAACCTTTCGTGCCTGCGTTCTTTTAAAACATGTATCTGAAGAATTGGAAACAATACACCAACAAAACACAATAAAATATTTCACACAAGCAAAACATTAAAAGGACAGGAAAAGGAAAGACAAAGGAAACAATAGAGAACAGGCACACACACAAAACAGAACAACGGCAACACAGGCAAGAAAGCAATTAGACAGAAAGACTGAAGAAAAGAAAACAGTAAAACAACGACAGCGAAATTCTAACAATTACAGCTAAAAGCAGGAAAGAAAGAAACAGACACAAACTCACAACACACAAACTTAATACCAAAAAAACAACAACAACCGAACAATAAAATGAATGGGCAGCTGCATGGCGCCAGAATGAAAGCAAACGCGAAAGGAAAACAACAGATAACAAACGTCAGCGCGTAAATGCATGCACATAGATTTGGTCACCACCCAAAGACAAAACAAACAACAACAAAACTATGAAGATAACCAACAACACTTTGTCTTTAAGTCAGCAACCAGAAATCGGTAGGTGTCTGTTTGTATTGTGTTGGCTGTGCTTCATTCATGTACAGAAGTACAAAAGAAGTGGAGGAAAACGTCAACTTTTCAAAACAAGGGAGACAAAACAGAAGGTCGAATATCCTGATGGGAGTTGTTTTCTCCTGGACTCGTCGCCACATGGTGATCTGTTCCCCCCCTCCCCCCCCTCTCTCTCTCTCTCTTTCTCTCTCTCCTCTCTCTCTCTCTCTCCTCTCTCTCTCTCTCTCTCTCTCTCTGCGCAATCATCTTCAGAAAGACTTGAAATGTGTATGCCCTGAGGAAATTACAAAACTATGTCTGCCAACTGTTGTATAGAAACTGAGCATGCAAACACGAAAGGAAAATGTGTTTAAAAATTAAACACCCCCCTCCCCAAAAAGTGCTTAAAACATTGTCTGTAAACAAGAGCACACAAACACGGAGATACAAGGCAGACGAACACGCACACATGCGCGCGCACACACACAAAGACACACACCACACACAAAGACACACACACACACAGACACACACACACAAACACACACACACAAACACACACAAACACACACACACAAACACACACACAACACACAAACACACTATTACTTACTAAATGTTTAGATATCAGAAGTAAGGATGTTCACCTTACATGAAAGTATATGATTAAACGTTGTTCCTATGGGCCATATGGCCTGCAAAAACTGAATTAAAATTATTGTTATTGTTATTGTTAAACACACACACAAACACACACACAAACACACACACACAAACACACATACACACCACAGCAGGTGGACAAAAAACACGAACAGTCTTAGGTTCAATTCCACCCAACATACACACACACACACACACACACACACACATTCACACTCTGTCTCTCTCTGTCTGTCTGTCTTTCTGCCTCTCTCTCTCTCTCTCTCTCTCTCTCTCTCTCTCTTTTCTCTCTCTCTCTCTCTCTCTCTCTCTCTCTCTCTCTCTCTCTTATATATATATCCCTAAGGGCGGGGACTGGATGTAGAAAAGCACATGGGTGCTAATTCATTATCCTCGAAATTAAAAAAAATTATCATTGTCATTGTCACACACACACACACACACACACACACACACACACAACACACACACACTTGCACACAACACACACACCCACATACACGCACACACACACACTCACACACAAACCACACACACACACACACGCACTCGCACACAACACACACACACACACACACACACAACACACACTCGCACACACCAACACACACACACACACACACACACCACACCCCACACACACACACACACACACAACTTGACATTTGACAGAGGTCCTCAGACTGTCCCCCTGGACAACTGCAGTCAGACTCTCAGGCCAAGGCCCATCACCCCTCCCTTCTTTCCCTCCCCTACCCCCACCCTCCACCCCCATCCCGCATCCCACAACCTCCCCCCTCCCTCTCCCCCTGTGGACTTTGGTGATTGCTTTCTTCTTCTTGAAAAATGTCAGGTAATGGTTTGGTGTGGTGGGGCTATAAATTGTGTTGGTGTTTTGGTATTTTTTCTAAAGCAACACCATCAGGCTTTGCCCTTTGAAAACCTTTGAAAAAAGATGGAAAGATACAACTCTAAGTGTGTGTGTGTGTGTGTGTGTGTGTGTGTGTGTGTGTGTGTGTGTGTGTGTGTGTGGTGTTTAGGGAAAGAGAGAATACTTCAGGTACCGAGTGGCAGTCATCTTCCTTGTGCTGTCTTCCAGCCCACCTCCCTCCTGCACTCCTCGGCAGTTGACGGTACAGAAGGTGACCACAGTCCCCATGGACTGCTGTTGTTCCCCCCGTTTATTGAGGCCCAGAGCACAGAGGAGTAGGTGAGTAGGAGAGAGAAAGAAAGAAAGAGACAGACAGACAGACAAGGAGACAGGCATACTGACAGGCAAACAGACAGTCTGACAGGTGTATAAAGAAACGAGTTTGCCGACAGAGAGATAGATTTTTTAAAAAGACTGACTCATTGACATACCATTATTACTTATGCTATTCTAAAAGTGATTACTTCTAATTTTGTGCTCCTTTTTCCCTAGAATTAATGTTCCCTTCTCCAAAAGATAAACAAGCTAAAAATAGAAAATAACGCAAATATAAAATGAACTGATATTCTTTTATAATAACACCCAGCTAGTATTTGTCAATCAGAAAAAAAATCCCAAGAGAAGGAATTTTAAAGGGGGGAGTGAATCGTTAGCCCTACACCGGTTCAAAGCTTGCTTTGCAAGTGTAAATAGCCGTCCTTTGATGACATAGGCGGTGCCAGAGTTATGCAAATGGCGGCACTTTGTGGACAACAGTAGGTACCAAGAGAGACTGCAGTTCGGCCAGGGTGGCCCAGAAGACAGATGCTGAAGTTTATTTCACTGGTCAAGTGAACGTACCCTGCTGCAGCCACCAGCGGGGTGAGTTCAGTGATGCACTGGTTCCTGTCGTAGCTGCCTCTCCTCCCGCCATCTTGGGGCAGGGGAGCCTCACTCTGGTCCAGTGCTGTCCCCCATAGGGCGTGTGCGATATAGGGACAGATGCAGTCTGTCTGGTAGTGGCTTGCTTCCTGACCGTTTTCAATAAGAATTGCAAAACAGCCTGTGGTATGTGGTATTTGAGCAAGTCACATAGAATGAATAAGGAACAGCAGTATTCAAGGCATGATTCCTCTTCTGACAAAAGTCCCTGAGGCAAGCAGTTTGAATGCACTTAGCAAGTCACACAGAGTGCATCCTTAAGTGGGATGGCATTACTGTCAGTTCTCATTCCAGTCCTGTGCAGGGTCCCGTGCAATCCTATGGACGCACACAGAGTAGTAGTAGTAGTAGTAGTAGTAGTAGTAGTAGTAGTAGTAGTAGTAGTAGTGGTAGTAGTAGTAGTAGCAGCAGCAGCAGCAGCAGCAGCAGCTACAGCAGCAGAAGCAGCAGCAGCAGCAGTAGTAGTAGTAGTAGTAGTAGTAGTAGTAGTAGTAGTAGTAGTAGTAGTAGTAGTAGAGAAGTAGTAGAAGTAGTAGTAGTAGTAGTAGAAGTAGTAGTAGTAGTAGTAGTGGATCGGTGGATCGGTGGTCTAGAGGTAACGCGCCTGTCTAGAAAGCGAAAAGTCCGGGTCTGAAGTGTGCGGCGGTTCGTACCCCGTTTGGACCGGAAATTTTTCCCCCATCCATTAGACCATGAGTGGTGGTCTGGGCGCTAGTCTTTCGGATGAGACGATAAACCGAGGTCCGTGTGTTACTCGTAATTATTTAAGCGCTCGTAAAAAAACCCACGGCAACAAGAGAGTTGTCCCTGGCAAAATTTCTTAGAAAAAAGCCACTCTGATAGGGAAACAAATTACAGCTGCAGAAAAAAAAAAAAAAAAAAAAGAAAAAAAAAAAAGGGTGAAAGGGTGGCGCAGCGCTAAGTGGCGACGCGTTCTCCCGCTCTCCCCGGGGAGAGCAGCCCGAATTTCACGGAGAGAAATCTGCCGTGACTTAAAGTAAAATCTGAGCGCTTTGATTTGTTGCTTTACAAGATTCAGCGCTATATAAATTCCATAGATTATTATTATTATTATTAGTAGTAGTAGTAGTAGTCTCCAAAATCTGTGAGAATTCTGGTGTTCTGGGTCACACTGCCGCATGTGAGCTGTGGTCTTGGTATCAACTTGTCTGGTGTCACGATACACCAAGGTCTTTTGTGCAACACAGTGTTAACCTCACGAGAACAGAATCCACTCTGAGAAGACAGTTGTCCCTGGCAAAATCATGTTGAAAAAAGGCAATCTCACAGGGAAAAATTATAGGTTAGGAAAATTAATTATAATGAATGGCGCTGGTCTTGTGGCGATGCGTCCTCCCAGGAAAGAGTGACTCGAATTCCACACAGAGCAAATCATGATCTGCTGCTGGTCAAAATGGCACACCAGCACCGCTATCCCTGTGTATGTAGGTGCAGCCAGTATTGCTGCACGGCGAGACTGATGCCACTTCTGCACTGTGCCAATGACAGCGTCCTTGCGAGGACAGTTTCCACCCAGACACACACCCTCTCACCCCGGGTGGGCTCACAGACGGATGCTGTTAGTACTTTTGCTGTACAAGCGTGCCTTCAGCGTACGTGTCAATGACCTTTGTTTGTAGACATAGTGCAAATACACCTGAGGTACCTGAATCTTGTTTTTTAACTCCTGAACTTTCTCTTCAAGGTACGCTTGTCCACTGTTCCTGTACTCGGCTAGCGGTGTAAGCTCCAACAATGGTGATGGGGTTTGTATAGGCAGCCGTTCGCCGTGAGGCAGCAGCCCTCCGATTTCGGGATGCTATGTGAAGACGACACCTGTGTGCAAGTGGGTGTCTTGCCAGTGCCATCCCTCCCTACCTCCTGGTCTTGCCAGTGCCATCCCTCCCTACCTCCTGGTCTTGCCAGTGCCATCCCTCCCTACCTCCTGGTCTTGCCAGTGCCATCCCTTCCTACCTCCTGGTCTTGTCAGTGCCATCCCTTCCTACCTCCTGGTCTTACCAGTGCCATCCCTTCCTACCTCCTGGTCTTGCCGGGAAAACAACGCTTCCACTCTGGCCAAGATGG
This sequence comes from Rapana venosa, assembly GCA_028751875.1. Classification (NCBI taxonomy): domain Eukaryota; kingdom Metazoa; phylum Mollusca; class Gastropoda; order Neogastropoda; family Muricidae; genus Rapana; species Rapana venosa. The sequence goes on from CM054134.1 coordinate 126,717,802, forward strand.
CCGGCCTGTGTCGTGCTGGGGCCTGGCCTCGGTGTTTCGTCTTGGCGGAAGTGCTTTCGGGGCGGTGGAGTCGACACTGATGTTCTGATGTTAATGTTCGCTCAGAATGCATGCCTCTCTGTCTCTGTCTCTGTCTGTCTGTCTCTGTCTGTCTTTCTCTGTCTCTGTCTGTCTCTCTCTCGCTCTCTCTCTTTCTCTCTGGGAGTGTGCGTGCGCGCGCGCGCGCGGTGTGGTGTGTGTGTGTGTGTGTGTGTGTGTGTGTGTGTGTGTGTGTGTGTGTGTGAGTGTGTGTGTGTGTGTGTGTGTGAGTATGCGCGTGCGTGTGTGTGTGTGTGTGTGTGTGTGTGTGTGTGCGCGCGCGTGTGCTGTGTAGAGGCAGAGTGCATGCACATACAACGCCTCTAGCTGTGTGTCACAATCCGTGTTACATGATAGTGGTGATGATGAAAGGGGGTGGAGAGGTGATGCTGAGGGTGACAGGCGGGGTGGTGGACAGTGGGGGGAGGGTAATGGTAGTGTCAGGGATGGTGGTGATGATGATGGTAAGAAGCGTCCTGTGAACAGGAGGGGCAGTGATGGTAATGATGGCAATGGTTGTGATTGTGGAAATTAACACGGGAAGACGAGAAGCAGCAGCATCAGTATCAGCCACAGAAATAATGATAACCCCATCAATAACAACAATCATTCACAAGTTGGGTTTACAACTCTAAGCGATCTTCTGCTCCCTCTTGTGCTACTACACTTCTTAATCCAGAACCTCAATCTAATACACAACTTTACACGAAACCCAAACAAGTGCAAGCACGTCACTATTCCAGAACCCCAACATACAAAAACAGAACATTTTGGTAAGGAGATAGAGAGGGACAGAGAGAGAGAGAGGGGAGAGAGAGGAGAGAGAGAGAGAGAGAGAGACAGAGACAGAGACAGAGACAGACAGACAGACAGACAGACAGAGACAAAGAGACATAGAAGGCGTCGCCAAGAGTAAAAAGAACTAACGTGTTTTTTTAAAGAACTAACATCATGGCAGTCTCTGCAATACCTGTCCCTGAGGATCTGCCCATCAGGACATGATGCTGAAGGAGATGCTGCATTACCACAGGAGCAGCGGCTGGTGATGACCACTGCCTGCAGCCTCCAAGGCCTCCCTCCACTCACTCACTCACTCACTCACAGGGGCTAATGTTTCCTCTGACCCGGACAGGCAGATCTGTCGGTATCTCACAGGAACAACACGGGGCTGTAAGTGTGTTGCCTTGCCCTGGTCGTTAAGGTGGCAGTCTCTCTGTCTCTATCTCTCTGTCTCTGTCTGTCTGTCTGTCTCTCTTTCTCCCCGTCTGTCTGTTTGTCTCCCTCTGTTTCTCTCTATCTATATGTCTGTCTGTCTGTCAGTGTGTCTGTCCATCTATATATCTTTCTCTCCTCTATCTTTTTTCTCTGTCTCTTTCTCCCCCTCTCTGTCTCTCCCCCCCTCCATCCATCCATGTCACTCTCTGTTTTGTGTGTTTCTCTCTGTCTCTCTCTCTTTTCTCTGTCTCTCTCTTTCTCTTCTCTCCCTCTTGCTTTCTCCGCCTCTCTCTCTCCCCTTGTCACTCTCTCTCTCTCCCTCTCTCTCTCTCTCTTTGTCACTTTTCTCTCTCTCTCTCTCTCTTGTCACTCTCTCTCTCTCTCTCTCTCTTTGTCACTCTCTCTCTCTCTCTCTTTGTCACTCTCTCTCTCTCTCTCTCTGCACTCTTTCTCTCTCTCTCTCTCTCTCTCTCTCTCTCCTCTCTCTCTCTCTCTTTGTCACTCTATCTCTCTTCTCTCTCTCTCTTTTCTCTCTCTCTCTCTCTCTCCTCTCTCTCTCTCTCTCTCTCTCCCCTTTCTTCTCTGTGGTATTGATTGTACTATGCATACCCGCATCCATCAAAATGGAAATGGAAATAATGCGATGGCCATGAGTGGGATTGCTAGCAGAGATCAGAATACATTGCGTACTCTTTGCCCTCCATTGATCAAATAAATCAAATGATCCTATCGGAATGAATGTATATATTCTTCACACTTTTAGATTCTATCTTCACTTCTTCACTTTTATATCTACGAACAACCGCAGAGTAAACATACATTAAATGATAACAGCTCCCTCCCCTCTCTCTCTCTCACTCTCTCTCTCTCACCTCTCTCTCTCTCTCTCTCTCTCTCTCTCTCTCTCTCTCTCTCCCTCTCTCTCTCTCTCTCCCTCTCTCTCTCTCTCTCTCTATCTCTCTCTCTCTCTCTCTCTCTCTCTTCTCCCTCTCTCTCTCTCTCTCCATGCACATAAGAAGAACACATGTAAAAGAAACACTAGGGCAAAATGCAAAATACGTTGTAGACATAATAGTTTTTTCACTGATAAATATGTAGGGATTTTTGTACTGAACAGAGATAAAGTCAAAACCACGTACGCGCACGCACGCAAACACACACAAACATTCACGCACGCGCACACGTACGCACACACACACACACACACACACACACAACACACACATTACGCACGCGCACACGCATGCGCACACACACAGCTTGCCCACTGCTGTCATGCTTCTTTACTTTCAAACTTATTTCAGATTTTCGTTCCTTCAACAGATATGACTGTACACACTTCAACACAAAAAAGCAAATGTATTCACATAACTGTATCAAGCTGACTTGTGTTTAATCAAAAGGCTGTGCACGATATCTCAGCTACAGTTAATTCGGGGACATCGTTCTCCATCCATGAGTTAACACTGATGATGATGTTCTGGCTGCTGCTCCTTCTCCAGCTGACCAGCCTGGGGTTCACCCACAATCTGCACCATGACTCACCCCCCACCCCCCCCACATTGACCATCAGGGCATTGTCAGGGGACTGGTTCTCCTTGAAAACAAAGTGCAGATTAGTATGCTAAGAGCTCGTCCTGGCTGAATACAATCTCAACATGACATGCAGGTTATTCTGATCATCAAGCGCTTGCCAAGGCTAAACACAATCTAGCATGCCATCTCAATGTGAGCATATTCTAATAATTATCACTCTTGGGGACGGGGTAGCTCAGTGGTCAGAGCACTGCTCTCCAGAAGCGAAAGTTCAGCAGTTTTGAGCGTGGTTATCTCGGATGAGTGATCAGTCGTGTGCTTTGATTTCAGTACAATTCCACAGTTCACCCAGATGTAAACGGGTACCGGCCCTCTTTAGGGTTAGGGAAGGTAAAGCAGCGAGGGAGAGGAGATGGGCGCCGCCCTCATTATGCTGGCCCCTAGAGAAGCTAGGGTCTCTGACACCTCGCTCCCCAACGACCACACAGCTTACGGGAGACCTTTGGCTTCACTGGATACTGAGCTACTGACATCACTAGCTGACCAGCTGTGGCCTGGGCCAGGAACAGG
>CM054134.1:126726200-126731200 GCA_028751875.1 Rapana venosa
CACAGACATAGAGACAGAGACAGACAGAGACAGACAGACAAATTGACCGACCAACAGACAGAGGACCTACAGACAGAGAAGCAGACCGACAGAGAGACAGGGAGCTACTGCAGCTATTTCCACAGGCACCAGACAAGCAGGGCGTTGTTCTTTAGGTAGACATTGCCGGGCAGCCTGCTGGAGGCTGTGCAGAGTTAGGACAGCAGCTGTTGTCCCGGTACTGACAGGCTGTGCAGAGTTAGGACAGCAGCTGTTGTCCCGGCACTGACAAACAGGTGGCAGAGTTAGGACAGCAGCTGTTGTCCCGGCACTGACAGACAGGTGGCAGAGTTAGGACAGCAGCTGTTGTCCCGGCACTGACAGGCTGTGCAGAGTTAGGACAGCAGCTGTTGTCCCGGCACTGACAGGTGGTGCAGAGTTAGGACAGCAGCTGTTGTCCCGGCACTGACAGACAGGGGGCAGGCAGTACAGAACAATGATGAGGACACACAACAAGAAGACAGCAGTTTCCATCTCAGAATATGCCAACAGACATAACACAATGCTCTACCATCACAAGACATACACAGAATCTCTCACTTCAATCTCGGGGTCTTTTTTTACCAGCTTTTTGTCACGGTCAGAGAAAACACTCATTGATTTCCGAGAGAATCAAAAGCAGTTTTGGTTTTTTTAGGGTCAAAGTTTAACAGCCGACACCAAAAGTTTCCCAGACTAAATAGTGTTTAAATCTTGTTCATCCCCCTTCCCCCTCCTTTCCAAGATCCTAATTTGTTTCACAGCGAAGAAGACAGCAGCTTCATCTTGAGGGATCAGCTAAACTGATGGGGCTGGTTCAAACGATTCAAGCTGGCTTTGGTGGCGGGCGGCAGTTGTGAGGTTTTGAACAGACGGTAGAGATCAGGTTTCCCCCAGCTGGCTATCTTCACAGTTAGCACGGCTACAGTTTACAGACAACAGACTCCACAGGCCACAGCAAGGCCAGTTTGGCCGGTATTATTTTCATGCAATCTCTAGAATCAAATTGCATGGATGAAAATGGTAATTTTTGAACACCAGCGCTGTTTAATCGCCAAAGTCCTGCAGTCAGTTTTGGCAATGATGTACGTTCCACACAAATCGTAGAAATGAGACTAAAAGGTAAAGGTGTTCCATAAACTGTAAGATCGTAGGGGAGCGAGGCGTCAGAGACCTCAACTTCTCAAAGGGCCAGCATATTGAGAGCGGCGCCCATCTTCTCTCCCTCTCTGCTTGACCTTCCCTGACCCTAAAGAGGGCAGGTACCCATTGACAGCTGGATGAACTGGGGGAACTTTACTGAAGCCAAGTCGCGCAAACGGTCACCCATCTAACTGGTAACCACTCTCAATGCTGCTTAACTTGGCTGGGGAAAAGCGAGTGTTCTGACCACTGAGCTATCCTATCCACTGCCCCCCACCCCTCATTAGACTACAAGCATAGTTATGTTTATCTTCAGATTCAGTAAGATTTCTTGTATTGACAACATGTTTTAGAGACTATATCACACAAATTTGACATGTATCAATCTAGTAGAAAATATAAAAGCAAACTGCATGGATGAAACTGTAGTTTTTACATAGTGATGCCATTTGATGGTCAGACATTTCATTTGTGTTTTGTGAATCTGTGTACAGCGATTTCTTATAATTTGCTTGTCATGCTTCCAGATGACATTCAGATAAAAGATATTCCATAAATAAAAGATTGATAGACTTTTTCAAAATCCTTAACAGACGGAATTTAAAAGGTCATCTTTACCACAGGCGCTCCTCGCACAGATCAATAACCCAAACTGCATCAATAAACGTTATGAAGTACTCAGCTAAACACATAAACATACACATCATTTTATTTCTGCCTTGTACACCACACCTGGTGAAAATATGGGTCTTCCACAGATGTCGCTTTATTAGCAGGACTAACGCACAGCAGCAGGGCAGGGCAGTGTAGTACAGTACAGGGCAGTGTAGTACAGTACAGGGCAGTGTAGTAGTACAGTACAGGGCAGTGTAGTACAGTACAGGGCAGTGTAGTGTAGTGTAGTATAGTGTAGTGCAGTGTAGTACAGTACAGGGCAGTGTAGTGCAGTGTAGTGTAGTGCAGTGTAGTGTCGTGTAGTGTAGTGTAGTACAGTGCAGGGCAGTGTAGTGTAGTGCAGTGTAGTGTAGTGTAGTGTAGTGCAGTGTAGTGTAGTGTAGTGTAGTGTAGTGCAGTGTAGTACAGTACAGGGCAGTGTAGTGTAGTGCAGTGTAGTGTAGTGTAGTGTAGTGCAGTGTAGTGCAGTGTATTGCAGTGTAGTGTAGTGTAGTGCAGTGTAGTAATAATAATAATAATAATAATATATGGAATTTATATAGCGCCAAATCTTGTAAAACAAACAAATCGAAGCGCTTGCATTCAAATCATTTACGCGCATGCAACTTTCCTCAAATATAATAAAGAACATATTTCAAATTTATGCACGTGTATGTACACACACACACACACACACACACACACACACACACACACACACACACACACACACACACACACACACCACACACACACACACCGCGAACACACTTAGGAGATGAAGAATGCTGTTGAAAAGTAGAGACGGATATGAGGGGGGAAGTGTCAGGTAGGAAATAAGTGTGTTTTGAGGCTGGATTTGAAGGTATCAAGTGAAGGTTTTTGGCGAAGTGAAAGAGGGAGGTCATTCCACGTGGACGGACCAGAAACAGAAAAAGATCGACAGCCAACAGTGGTTTGTTTGAATCTGGGTGTTCGAAAGCACAAAGTATCTGCGGCTGAACGAAGGGAACGGGATGGAGTGTACAGGTGAAGACAGTTACAAAGATAAGATGGTGCAGATTTGTGGAGACATTTGAAACAGAGGGTATTGATCTTATACTTCAGTCTTTGTGAGACTGGCAGCCAGTGAAGAGATCGCAGAAGAGGAGTGATGTGTTCGGATCTTAGTACAGTACAGGGCAGGGCAGGGCAGTGTAGTGTAGTGCAGTGTAGTGCAGTGCAGTGCAGGGCAGTGCAGTGCAGTGTAGTACAGTGCAGTGTAGTACAGTGTAGTGCAGTGCAGTGCAGTGTAGTGCAGTGTAGTACAGTGTAGTGCAGTGCAGTGCAGTGTAGTATAGTGTAGTGTAGTGTAGTGTAGTGCAGTGTAGTGCAGTGTAGTGCAGTGTAGTGTAGTGTAGTGCAGTGTAGTGCAGAGCAGGGCAGGGCAGTGCAGTGCAGTGTAGTACAGTGTAGTGTAGTGCAGTGTAGTACAGTACAGGGCAGTGCAGTGTAGTGCAGTGCAGGGCAGTGCAGTGCAGTGCAGTGTAGTACAGTGCAGTGTAGTACAGTGTAGTGCAGTGTAGTGCAGTGTAGTGCAGTGTAGTACAGTGTAGTGCAGTGCAGTGCAGTGTAGTACAGTGTAGTGCAGTGTAGTACAGTGCAGTGTAGTACAGTGTAGTACAGTACAGGGCAGTGTAGTGCAGTGTAGTGCAGTGTAGTACAGTGCAGTGTAGTGCAGTGCAGGGCAGTGCAGTGCAGTGTAGTACAGTGTAGTGCCGTGTAGTGTAGTGCAGTGTAGTACAGTGTAGTGCCGTGTAGTGTAGTGCAGTGTAGTACAGTGCAGTGTAGTGTAGTGCAGTGTAGTACAGTACAGGGCAGTGCAGTGTAGTGTAGTGCAGTGTAGTACAGTGCAGTGTAGTGTAGTGCAGTGTAGTGTAGTGTAGTGTAGTACAGTGCAGTGTAGTGTAGTGCAGTGTAGTACAGTGCCGTGTAGTACAGTACAGGGCAGTGCAGTGTAGTGTAGTGCAGTGTAGTACAGTGCAGTGTAGTGTAGTGCAGTGTAGTACAGTGCAGTGTAGCACAGTGTAGGGCAGGGCAGTGCAGTGTATGTACACTGGGTCTGTTGGGCACCACCCAAACATCAACTGTTGTCTTCGTGCAGTCATCACATACATTTTTATGGATGCAATATGAGGGAAATGGTTACTGTGGCTATTAGGAATTACTGTGCCAAAAGAGAACGCAGGAGAGTGACCACAGAAGAACAGTGAGGCAGACAGGAAGGGGACAGAAATGAAAAGAACATCACTGGGGATGGAGAGAATGAATGAATGAATGAATGAGTCAATCAATCAATCAATCAGTGAACGTTCTGAAGGGAAATAATAAACACAGGGGTGTTTTTGTCATCCAGAAATCAGTCAAAAATGCTAAATCAATCAACCAATCATACAATTGAACATACAATGATGAAAGATCTATGGGATTAGAGGAAATGGTAAAACGTAAATATGCAGAAACAAGAATATATATATATATATATATATATATATATATATATATATATATATATATATATATATATATATATATATATATACACACACACACACACACAATTGATATTCCATGCAAATTCACCCCAGCACCATTTCACACATGTAGAAAAAGCTGACAAATATAAAGTACACGTACACGGCCAGGAATAAGTCAATATGTGAAAAGATTGCGAGAAAGAGAGAGAAGCAGAAAGACAGGGAAAGACAGAGAGAGAGAGAGAACCAGAAAAGAAACAGAGAGACAGACATAGACAGACATAAGAGAGAAAGACAGACAAACAGAGACTGAAGCAAAGTTGTCTTTGTTTTTGTAAACAAAAACTGACACAGTACTACAACAAAGATCACATAAAGAGTCAAGTCAAAGTCAAAGTCAAGTCAAAAACACTTTAATCATCCCATGAAGGGCAATTACACTGCAGTGTCAGTAATAACAACTACCTGTATTCCACAGTACACGAACAGCCATTCCTCCATTAAAGAGGCCTTGATAATTATGTAGGGAGGGCGGAGTGTGGACGATACTTTGGGAGGAAGACAACACAGCCATTCTTCTTTACACAGCCGTTATCTTGGATGAAATGACTTCCATAAAAATAGCAAGTCCCTGAATGGAGGGGTAGGGGGCAGGAGAGCGAGGATGCA
>CM054134.1:126736200-126748700 GCA_028751875.1 Rapana venosa
AAAGGGGTAATTAACATCTTCAGAACTCTATGGAAACTGGGAGATTTTTCAACAGAGATTTTTGTCAAACTGTTTGACTCACAAATTAAACCAATTCTATTGTATGGAGCAGAAATATGGGGCCTGTCTCAACAGAAAGCAGTGGAGAATGTCCACACATTTGCTCTTAAAAAACTGTTAAATGTAAGCCCCCGCACTCCAAATGACATGGTTTACAGTGAAACGGGTCGCTACCCATTATCTGTTTCTAGTTATGTATGTACAATCCGATATTGGCTGCGGCTGACCGAACTAGAAGAATCCAGACTCCCACGAAAGGCCTACAATATGCTTTTGTCTCTCCATAATGATGGTAAAATGTGTTGGGTATCACATATTTGTAAAATGTTATACGAGACTGGTTTCGGCTTTGTATGGGAAAACCAAGGTGTCACTAATCATAAAGCTTTCATAAGCCAGCTTAAGCAAAGATTGATCGATTGCTTCTATCAAAAGTGGAATGAACACATTAACAATAGCACAAGATTCAGTGTATATCGTACATTACAATTATCTGTATCGATGGAAACGTACTTTTCCTTGGTGCCTAATAAGCATATCCGTGACATTTTGATCAGATTTAGATTAGGAATATCAGATCTACAGACGCACAGAAAACGCTACACAGCCGTTTCTGAGCAAGATCTTCAGTGTTCACTTTGTCATAGTGCTATAGAAACAGAAATACACTTTCTTTTTCACTGCAGTTTTCTCAGTGACTTACGACTGAAGTTTATCCCGAAAAAAATATAGTATGTATCCTTCGCTAACTTCATTTCAAAGATTAATGCAAGATGATACGTGTGTCCATGATCTTGGCAGATATGTTTATCATGCCAACAAACACCGCTAATGTCATTAGGAAACCCACTGTTGATTCCTTTGATTTACTGCTGTTTCCTTTACAATGTGTTTTTTCTACTGTAATGCCATATTCAACACATCCAGTCATTCCTGATTGCCCACATATTTGTAACGGGTTGTATGGCCTATACAATTAAATTCTTGAGTTCTCTTGAGATTTCTCTCTCTCTCTCTCTCTCTCTCTCTCTCTCTCTCTCTTCTCCTCTCTCTCTCTCTCTCTCTCTCTCTCTCTCTCTCTCTCTCTCTCTCTCACACACACACACACACACACAACACACACACATACACACACAACACACACACACACACACACACCACCACACACACACACACACACACACTAATACAAGAAGCAGAAACAGAAGCAGAAGCAGAAGAAGAAGAAGAAGAAGAAGAAGAAAGAAGAGAAAAGAAGAAGAAGAAGAAGAAGAAGAAGAAGAAGAAGAAGAAGAGAAGAAGAAGAAGAGTAGCAGCAACAAGAACAATAACAACAACAAAAACTAAACAAACATTTGGTACATTGCAGTTGAACGATAACATTAGCACGTATACACCACGACTTTCTTTTCTGGACGCTGCGTTCCCTGCAGGCTGCGGCAGGAGCAGGGATGGTGAGTGGAGCAGGGGACTGGGTGATGTGAAGGCAGCTGTCTTGTGCCGGGGGGCAGGACACTGTACCGTCTGCGTGAGGGGAGCTCCAGCTAAACAGACACCTACATCATGTAGGTCAGCGTCTTGCAGACTCCTGCTTCCACCTGAGATTGTCAGGCCACGTGATATGTAGGTCACGTGGAAGAGACAGAAACAAATGGAAGTTTGGGGGGAGGAGGGGGGTGTTTTTGGTTTATACTGCCCACGTCTTCGAGAAAGTTATGAAAAGTTGATACATCTCATCTATATATTTCCAACATTGTTACTTTGTTAACTTGAGTTCTGGATCTCTTTCCAGACCACGGCGTACAAGATTTATCATCATTATTCAACGTGAGACAATTCGTTTGAGATAGCAATGCTGTGGCGTTACAACATGGCCCCTAACTGCAGGTTTCATGTGCTTCTGAACATGGTTCCGCGTTTTCCGCTGAGTTGTCATTGTTGCTTCTATTTTGGTTTTTGGTTGGTTGGCTGGCTGGTTGGCTGGTTGGCCGATTGGTTGGTTGGCTGACTGGTTGGCTGGCTGATTAGTTGGCTGGTTGGCTGGTTGGCTGATTTGTCGGTTTTGTTTATGAGCAGAACGCATTTGTGTTGTATTTTAATTCTTTTGTTGGTATGATATGTCGCTTACTTGCCCGTTTGAAGGGGGCATCGCTCTCTCTCTTCTCTCTCTCTCTCTCTCTCTCTCTCTCTCTCTCTCTCTCTCTCTCTCTCTCTCTCTCTCTCTTCTCTTCTCTATCTCTCTTCTCTTTCTCTCTCTCCTCTCTCTCTCTCTCTCTCTCTCTCTCTCTCTCTCTCTCTCTCTCTCTCCTCTCTCTCTCTCCTCTCTTCTCTCTCTCTCTCTCTTCTCTCTCTTCTCTCTCTCTCTCTCTCTCTCTCTTCTCTCTCTCTTCTCTCTTCTCCTCTCTCTCTCTCTCTCTCTCTTCTCTCTCTTCTCTCTCTCTCTCTCTCTCTCTCTCTCTCTCTCTCTCTTCTTCTCTCTCTCTCTTCTCTCTCTCTCTTCTTCTCTCTCTTCTTCTCTCTTTTTCTCTCTCTTCTCTCCTCTCTTCTCTCCCTCTTCTTTCTCTCTTCTCTCTCTTCTTCTCTCATCTCTCTTCTCCTCTCTTCTCTCTCTCCTTCTCTTCTCTCTCCTCTATTCTTTCTCTCTCTCTCTCTCTCTTTGTCTCTCTCATCTCTCCCTTCTCTCTCTCTCTTCCTTCTCTCCTCTCTCTCTCTCTTCTCTCCCTCTCTCTTCTCTCTCTCTTCTCTCTCTTCTCTCTCTTCTCTCTTCTCTCTCTCTCTCCTCTCTCTCTCTCTCTCTCTTCTCTCTCTTCTCTCTCTTCTTCTCTCCCTCTCTTCTCTCTCTCTTCTCTCCTCTCTCTTCTCTCTCTCTCTCTCTCTCTCTTCTCTCTCTTCTCTTCTCTCTATCTCTTTCGCTCTCTTTTCTCTCCCTATTCTTCTCTCTCTCTTCCTCTCTCTCTCTCTCTCTCTTCACTCTTCTTCTCTTCTCTTTCTCTTCCTTCTCCTCTCTCTCTCTCTCTCTCTTCTCTCTCTCTCTTCTCTCTCTCGCTCTCTCTCTCTCTCTTCTCTCTCTCTTCTCTCTCTTCTCTTCCTCTCTCTTCTCGCCCTCTCTTCTCTCTCTCTCTCTCTCTCTCTCTCTCTCTCTCTCTCTCTCTCTCTCTTCTCTCTCTCTTCTCTTCTTCTCTCTCTCTCTATCTCTCTCTCTCTCTCTCTTTCATCTCTCTCTCTTCTCTCCACTCTCTCTCTTTCTCTCTCTACCTTCTGTCTCTCTCTCCTTCTCTCTACTATTCTCTCTCTTCTCTCTCTCTTCTCTCCTTTTCTCTTTCTTTCTCTATTCTTTCTCTCTCCCTTCTTCTCTCTCTTTTCTCTCTCTCTTCTCTCTCTTCTCTCTCTCACTCTCATCTCTCTCTGTGCTTATGAAGATTTGAGAAATAATTTTCGTAGAATTTTAAAATGTTTTCCTCTGTACGTGCTGCCCAAAGCTACACTATCTATTAGGCAAAGGTAAAGGCGTATGTCCCATAACCTACGTGGTCGTGGGGGTGCGAGGCATCAGAGACCTCAACTTCTCAAGGGGTCAGCATATTGAGGGCGGCATCATTCTCCCATTCCTCACTGCTTTACCTTCCCTGAAATTGATTCTTGTGTTGATGAATGCTACATTTAAATCATTGTTGATTATGATGAACGTGAATTGTGCTATGGCAAATATCAAGAATATCCCTGATGTAATTTTCTTGTTTTAAACACGCGTGTGCGTGCGTGCGTGTGTGTTTGTGTGTGCATGTGTTTTTTCTCTGTGTGCATGTTTGTGTGTGTGTGTGTGTGTGTGTGTGTGTGTGTGTGTGTGTGTGTGTGTGTGTGTGTGTGTGTGTGTGTTTGTAGTCTTTCTTTATAGCTCATGTTTAGTTTTTTTTCTGTTTGTTTTCTAGTCTGTTGTATAAATGGCCCTCCGTTGTTTTAAGTTTAAAGCAATTCATATGGTATATAGATAACTGGTTTCATGTTTTGAGTTTCTCTGTATGTTGGTTTTCTGTTTAGATCATCATCCATCCATCCACCATCCATACATACATACATACATACATACATACATACATGTATGCATGCGTACGTACATACATGCATACAGACAGACAGACAGACAGACAGACATACATACACATACATACATGCTGCACAGAAGCTATTTGTCAAAAGCTGATACCTCCAAACGAAAGTTGATTAGATTTTTTCTGTCCTCAGATTTCTCCTGTACTTTGAAAATATCGATCGTCTTTCACACATCTCCACTGGCAATGATTCGAACTTCAACATTATGTTTTAAAAAAGTAGGAACAATGACAACTTGTTGAAACGTAATTCCTCTTGATCTGTAAGTGGAGAATAATTAAACTTGCAAACTATTCCTTAATCAATATTTTTTTGCTTACAGCATACAATTACGTATAACGAAATTAACCCAAGATCATTTACAGAATATTCAAATGACAAATGTGAAATGGCTGCAATCGGCGATACCAGCTGTTTATGAATGTCATCAGTACCAAAAAACTCATCTTGTATTTTATGCTTATGAAAAGTGGACATACAACTAGTGGATATTTCTCATTGAATGCAAAACGTCCATGAGAAGAGAAATGTAGACTCCCGATAAGCTTTAAAACGAGAGAACAGTTGGAGATAACTACAGAACGCAGTTTGCGATGGGAAATGTTTGATAGGTTGAATCCCTGAGGTAAGCCAACGTCTTTAGTGTGAGACATTCACTCAGGTCTCTTCTTTCTTTCTTCTTCTTGTGTTCGGTTATGAAGAGAAATACTATAGATAAGTACTGTCTAAATCATAATCGGTGGCTTTTAACAAGCTTATTTTGGAAACTCCAGAGGTATTCCGATCAGACCATAGTGCATTTCTGTGTGCATGTTCTCCAGAGACTTGAAGGCCCGACGTCTTGACATACCCGCCACCTCAGCTGTCGTGTTTATAGTCTTGCGTTTGCTTGGACTTTCCATCGTACACCTGTTCGACTATTTCCCGGTATCAATGGCCTCCTAATGTCGCGCTAAATGACCGTTTGAACTACCTCTTGTGCAATGCCGTCCACATTTCCGTCTTCATCAGTCTTCTGTCGGACTTCTGTATCGAGGGCTTGTAGCACTAGTTTCTGCCACTTATGCCGCTGTAATGGCAAGCTTTAATGGCCTTTGGTGCTTTTTGTGCGCAATATGTCTCAACTAGCGAGCTCTGACAACAATTTTATGTGAAAAAGTGAAGCAGTTCCTGTTCCTGTTTGACCTTTGTCATCTTTGCTTTTCTAGGCGCAGAACATTCTATCTTTTATGACTCACGTTTTTTTGTTTTATTATGCAAGAAGTAATACACAAGGTCAAAATCGATACTGTATTCTCATAACTGTTTCCAGCCTTCTCTCTGTATCAGTCTCTGTCTTTTGGTCTGTCTGACTCCTCTCTCTCATTGCCTCTCGCTCTCAATGCATGTCAAATACACACACTCACGCACACGCACACACACACACACACACACCACACACACACACACACTCACACACTCACACACACACTCACACACTCACACACACACACACACACACACACACACACACTCACACACACACTCACACTCACATGTACACTAGTCGAAAAACATGCTTGCTCGTACAGGCTTTCATACATGCTGCTACACATACACATGCGCACTCTCAGATAGTCCATGTACATTGTTTTTCTTTCCTATGTGTCTGATCTCACTGTTATGTGAAGAGATCTAAACATTGAAGACCAGCCAAACATATATTTATTATTTGTTTACTTGGCCACGTACTTTTTATCTCTTGTTCTTTTTACGTTCTTTTGACGTTGTTTTTGTGTTGAGGAAATGTTAGGTTTTAAGAAGACTTTTAAATCTTAGAGTTGACAACTATGTGGGTGTATTCTAAGATCAAGCTTGCACATGGTGTTTGCTTGTTTGTTTTTTGTTATCTATTAATTTATTCTGCTAATTGTACTTGTTTGTTTGTTTGTTTGCTTCCTTGGTTTTTTTTATTGTCTATTAATTTATTCTGCTGATTGTACTTGTTTGTTTCTTTCTTTCTTCATTGCACCTCTGTTTTATTATTGCGTTTGCTTTTGCTTTATCTTTCTCCTTTGCTTTTTAGAATTGCTTTGTTGCTTACTTTCACACACACATCACACACACACACACATATTGTTTGTTACCTGATTACTTAATTATGTAACTTGTCATTTAGTTTGTTCAGTTATTTTGACTTCTCCTTTGTGGAACTGTATCTCTGTATCTGTTCGTTATTTTCTTTCTTTCTTTCAATCTTTGTCACTTCTGATCATTCTTTTGTGTGCTCTCCGTTTGTTCCTCTGTTATTTCTTTTCTTCTTTCTTCTATTTCTCCTACATGTTCCACTTTCTGTTCATGCTGCTTCACTTCTCGTACTTCAGACATTAGCAACACAATTCAGTCAGAGCAAAACATGCGGCTAATAAATACTTCTTTTTAATTATCGAACAAGATTCCAGGCTAGATGGCGACACTGGCTATGTTTGGCTTCTAGCGACCTTTCTCACTGGGCTATGTCAAGCTTTCTGGGCACGCTCGCTACAGGGAGAGGGTTTGTCTATTCGCTTAAACGTGTATGCTCATTTGGTTCAATGGCCGTGCGTGGTGATGGTGCACTGCTGCAGACCACGGCCCGGTATTGCACATGTCAAACACACCCTACCTTAGAAACGCTTTCAGGGTCACTGTACTCCCTAAGAGAAAGTTGAGAAGGCTTACGTACGTGTGTGTGGCCTTTTGTACACTTAATTTATTATTATGAGAGACTTGTCCACAAAGGTTTGTGAAAATCGTTGTCAGTGGTTGCCTGCACTTGTTTTACTCCACTGCAATTTTCTAAATAAAAGGTTTGTGAAAAGCTAAAAGAAACAGCGGAGGAAGTTGGTTGCAATAAATTCAGTGGCGCCCAACGGTCTGCTGGACTGCGAGGTAGGTGAAGGTGAAGGTAGAGGTGAAGGAAAAACAACTTCTTGACCTGGCTGGACAATAATCGATCATCACCAACTTTGAGAAAAACAGTGTGGGTAAACTGATCGATCATCACCCACTTTGAGAAAAACAGTGTGGGTAGACTGATCGATCCTCACCTGTCAGTATTGTAATTGCCCTTCATGGGATGGTTAAAGTGTTTTTGACTTTGACTTTGACTTGACCCAGTTCATTGCAAGAAACAGAAAACAGCGTTTAACCTGTCTGCAACAGGATCGATCCCAGTCCAGAACTGCTGTCTGCCGCACTGGTGTCACGGGGAACTCACTTGGCAGTGCCTGGTGTGGCCAGACTGCTGCTGGACACAGCTTGTTGGGGTCACAGGCCTGACCGGCTGCTCCCGCTGTCGCTGGCACATGTTGCCTTAGCACCACTGAGACCACTCCCCCTGCCCCTTCCATCCTCGTGTTTCCTTGTGTTTGTTTTCTTGGAGTGGAAGTCTGCATGTGTGTGTGTGTGTGTGTGTGCGTGTGTGTGTGTGTGTGTGTGTGTGTGTGTGTGGTGTGTGTGCGTGCGTGTTGTGTGTGTGCGTGTGTGTGTATGTTGTGTGTGTGTGTGTGTGTTGTGTGTTGTGTGTGTGTGTGTGTGTGTGTGTGTGTGTGTGTGTGTGTGTGTTGATGTGTGGACGTGTGTTTGTGGAGGTGTAGGAGTTGTTCTGTTAGGATGCTATGAAGGAATGCCGCCCAGTTCTCTTCAATCAATGTTGAACATGATTGTCTTCTGTACTGAGGCTGGTGATTGTGCTGACTGTGCTGTCTTGTGCTGTGCTGTGTTGTACTGTGCTGTGCTGTGCTGTCTATGGCAATAAAGCCCATTCAGTCTCTGTCTGTCTGTCTCTCTCTGCCTGCGTGTCTGTCTGTCGGTATGGTCTGTCTGTCTGTTTGTCCGTCTCTGTCTCTTTTTTTCTCTGTATCTCTCTATGTCCCTCTCTGTGTCTCGCTGTGTTTTCCTGTCTCTCTCTTGTCTCTTCTGCTTTGTCTGTCTCTCTCTCTCTCTCTCTCTCCTCCACCACCCCTCCCCCTCCCCTCACGTAAGTAACATGTTTAGTTCATTTCCTTGTTGGTGCACGTGTCTACTGCAGTGACTGGTGCAACAGTTTAACACAGAACCTGCCTCTAAACATCGGCTCTGTGCACTGAATACACACACACATAAGCAGACCACCTCATACATACAACTCAAAGCGTAAACAGCCACAGTATTTCAATAAAAACACATACTAAAATGCTTTCACATGAAAAAGACACGGCCATATGCTTATGGCTGGAACCACGGCCAGAACACAAGCTATTCAATCGTGTCTTTTAAAGCCCTAGTCACCTTCCAATCCAGCGGAATAAAGACTGTCAAGCTTCTTGGTACACAACATCCTAAAAGCTGGACCCCTCCTGTACCTCTCAGGGCATTCGTTAATTCAATATGTCTGGACTAGTCTACACATTCTTCAGTGTTGTTTTTCTGAACTCAGTGAACCCTCCCTTTCCCAATCCGTCATCTTTACGAACAGTTTTGTTTTCTGGTGAAAAGTCGGTCATGAAAACACAGTAGGTCATTACACTTGGCACTGAACTGAGACTGGTTGCTGCAGCGTGGACAGAAGCCTCCTGGAAACATTCAGTGATGTTGGCCGTGCTCTATCGCCTGACGTGCAAATGGCGACGACCTTTATTCCGATCAGTTTCACATATAACCTTTAACCCGACAGTCATGTCCTCAGTTTTATATGACAAGTTTTGCTCGAGTTTTGTCAGGAATATGAGAGACGATTGTGTGATAGCTGTGTGAACACGATGGTTCGGCTATGCTAGTGATGTAATTGCTTATTGCCGGTCGTTATTGTCCCTAATGGCAGTATTCACAGGCAGCTCCTTTGGCTCGGACTGCTAAGGTCAGAATGAAGGCACAGTTTGTGTCTGTCATGGCTCCGGAACTGCTGCTTACATTACTGTCGGTAGACGTTTAGTATATGCCGCTGCAGAAAATGCAGCTTCCGTTTTCTCGTCAGGCTACTTCAGTTTTGGGGACACCTTAGGCAAAATGCGTTAATATGTCCATGTTTTGATTGAGGGTGAGCACGTGATCAGAGCCATTCTGAAAGTACGCTCTTAGAATTGGATAATCAAGGTAGAGTTATTTGTGTCAAAGACAAACAGATCTTCTGTACTCAGACCAATAGATGTGCTATGCTGTATTGTGCTGTTGTATGCTGATGTGTACTGTACTGTTGTATTGTGTTGTGTTGTGGCACACTGATGTGTTATGCACTTTGTTCTGCTTTGATCAGAGCTCATTATGTTGTGTAATGCTGCGTTTTATCTTAACACACGACGACAATTATCATGTTGTGTTCTGTGGCTCTTGCCGAGTCTCACAATTCCCCTTTGTGTTCACATCCTCAGTGTCCTATGCTGTGCTGATTGTTTTATGCTGTGCTGATTGTTTTATGCTGTGCTGATTGTTTTATGCTGTACTGATTGTTTTATGCTGTGCTGATTGTTTTATGTTGCGCTGATTGTTTTATGCTGTACTGATTGCTTCATGTTGTGCCGTTTGGTGTTTTTTTGGAGAGGGGTGGAGGTATTTTATAGCACTTTACGTCACGGCAGATTTCTCTGCGTGAAATTCGGCCTGCTCTCCTTGGGAAGAGCGCGGCGCCACAAGAGCTGACGGTCCAGTAGTTGTCGTTCTTGTCCTGTCTTCAACTGTATTTGTTTCCTCTCAGAGTGGCTTTTTTCTATATACATTTTTCATGGACAACTCTCTCGTTGCGCGGGCTGTTTCACGTGCGCTAAAAATTGCTGTGTAACACACGGGGCCTCTGTTGTCTCATCCGAAAGACTAGCACAGACCACCACTCATGGTCTAATGGATGGGGAACAAGTTTTTGACCCAAACGGGGATCAAACCACCGCACATTTCCGATCCGGACTTTTCGTGTTCTCGGCAGATGTGGTACCTCTAGATCACCGATCCACATAGTTATGTTTCTGTCGTGTAAGGCACATGGAAAAACCTTTCTATTTGTGTTTGGTAACAGAAGGAGAAGAAGGAGGAGGACGCACACACACGCACGCAAGTAAGCACAGAGATACACACACACATTGTTCACGTCCATTGTCCATTAGGACCTACAGGTACAATTATCTATTTTCATTGTTCCTTGTAAATGTGTCCATCATATCATGGGTGAACTGCCTCAACATGCTTTATGCATCCTCAGCCATACTTCTATGTTATGTGTACAGAAAAACATTCAACCGACTGGTATTTTTTTTAGGTAAAAGAAAAAACACAGGCAGCCAGAACATATGAATAAGAAACAGATACATAATCCAGTAACAAACATCACAGTGCGTTTTTGAGGACATCCAAAGAAAGAAAAGAAGCTGATTTTTAATCTAAATAACACAATAAGTCTGAGCGTGACTGAGAATTACTAGAAGCTGTGTGTCCTAAATGTAGCACTAATGGTGTCCATAAATTCACCTCAGACAGTTTTACAAGTCTAGCTGAAGTAATCCTTCTTTACACCCAACTTATCTCCCCTGTCAACAACGATTCTTTGTACAAACCCTGTCACTGAATTACTAGAGAATGTAATCATGCTACACTAAACCGAGACCATTTTTCACAATAGTCTTCCTTTATCCCACTCTCTGGTTGGTCGTATTCTAGGGATCAATTTCCAAACAGCCACACCATTTTCCACGATCCGTTTCGCAATAAGTCTTTATTCTGTCAGCCATGCCCAAAGTTGTGTGCGTGTGTGTGTGAGAGAGAGAGAGATTGTGTGGTTGTTTCGTCCTGTCTGCAAAACAATGGATGGCTGGCTAGTTCAGAGGACAGAATGGTTTGAATGCTGTCTGGACCATGACGGATCACCCTCCAGCACTGGTGTCTTTGGCTGCTGGGGTCACAGGGAGCAGGTCGGCCTCTGCCTCCCTCTGGCCGCAATGTGGACACAGTGTGTGTCTGCCTGGGACACAGGGGCCTGATGTCAGTGGGGTCAGAGGTATTTTACCACAACACGTTTAAACAAAGAACAGAGTTGGTTTTTTGTTTCGTATACATAACAGGCTTCTTTTCTGAGCAGATTTATTGATTTGCTGTGTGGGGGCTTCTCTCTCTCGCTCTCTCTCTCTCTCTGTCTGTCTGCCTCTCTCTCTCTCTCTCTCTCTCTCTCTCTCTCTCTCTTCTGTCTCTCTCTCTCTCTCTCTCTCTCTCTCTCTCTCTCTCTCTATATATATATATATATATTTATATTTAGAGAGAGACAGAGATACAGACAGAGAGACTACAACATTAAAAAGTTTTGAGTTACACATGTAGAACAGCTGATATACATAACATGGTTTCTTGAAAATCCAAATAATTATATTGCTGCTACAACGGTAAGCTATTGTTGTTACCTTAGCCTACACTGTGGCAATAGTTGACTCTTTTGATCTGAGAGAAACAAGCCCTCTGTGCTCTGCATCTATCTTCCTGTAAGCAGAAAGCTTGGGCACCGCTGTACACTTGTCACGATCACCAGAGTGTCTTCCTGAGCGTGACTGCTACACTGGCACTGTTTGTCACGATAACCAGAGAGTGTCTTCCTAAGTGTGACTCTGCTCATATTACACGGAGGCTGTCACGATCACTAGAGAGTGTCTTCCTGAAACTGATTGTCCCGATCTAAGTGACTGAATTCTGTGGCTACAGCTAGACACAGCTATAGTCTTTCCTGGCATCATCCATTTCAAATAAATCTCTGATCTCTTCTGCATTTCGTGTCTGTGAGAAGAGAAAAAAGGTTATGTTTACAGAATGATTCATCATTACAAGTCAGAAACTTGTCGTTTTAATCCTGTCTGCATCATGATAGATCACAGTCCAGAGTGTTGACTGTGGTGTTGGCAGTCACAGGGGAACTCCCCTGGTCCTGCCTGACTGCTGTCGTCAGAATGTTCGACACCGTTTGTTTTGTATGGGAGGCTTTGGAATGCTGTCTACACTGTCGTTTGGAGTACCCTGGAAAATAGCACCACGGAAACTTCCCCTCAGCTCTCCCATTGTCTTGTGAGCTATCTCGGTCTCTGCCTTGGGTCAGGGACAGCTCAGTGGTCAGAGCGCTCGCTTTCCCCCAGCCGATGTTAAGCAGCGTCGAGCGTGGTTACCAATTGATAGGTGACCGTGTGCACACCTTGGCTTTAGTACAGTCCCCCAGTTCATCCAGCTGTAAATGGGTACCTGCCCTCTTTAGGGTCAGGGAAGGTAAAGCAGTGAGGGAGAGGAGATGGGCGCCGCCCTCAATACGCTGGCCCCTAGAGAAGCTGAGGTCCCTGACGCCTTGATCCCCTACGACCACATAGGTTATG
>CM054134.1:126753700-126756200 GCA_028751875.1 Rapana venosa
TGCTGGCTGCCACAGGGCCACAGCTTTGGTCACAGTCTGTCACAGGGGGCTACCCCACCACCCGGGCTGCTTCTTCCACAGCTCTCTACCGCACTGTCCTGGTGTCAGGCTCTCTCCACGTCAGGGGCGGTGAAACAGACATTCATCTGGACCCTGTCTGTCCCTCTGTCCGTCTGTCCCTCTGTCTGTCCCTCTGTCTGTCCCTCTGTCTGTCCCTCTGTCTGTGGCGGGGCCGGCCTGGGACTGTGGCAGCAGCAGCCTCTGCAACAAGAGCACAGAGGGGCTGGGGTTAGGAGGAGGAGGAGGAGGGCGGCAGGGAGGGAGGGAGGGCATTAGGCATGCAGAGCAGCCTGCTTCTCCTTGTTGTAACCACACACCAGGGCCAGCAGCCCCTCCCTCCCCTTTTTCTAACACGCACACTTGCACGCGTGCGCGCACGCGCGCACACACACAAGTGCGCACACATGCACGCACTTACACACGCACACACAAGTGCGCACATACCAACAAAGATGTGCAAAAAACACGCACACACACTCACAAACACACACACATGCCTCACATGAAGGTCATCAACATTATCACGGCATATTTTGCTATATTATAGCGATAGCTTTGTGTATCACATTTCACACACATACGAACGCACGCACACACACACTTACACACGAATACACATACGCACACGCACACTAATACACACATACTCAGCGCGCGTGCGTGTGCGCACACACACACACTTACACACACATACTCGTGCGCGCGCACACAGACACACACACACATATTCATGCGCGCACGCGCACACACACATGCACTTACACACGCGCACTCTCTCTCTCTCTTTCTCTCTCTCTCTCTCTCTCTCTCTCTCTCTCTCTCTCTCTCTCTCTCTCTCTCTCTCTCTCTCTCTCTCTCACACACACACACACAAACACACGCATACTTACACTCTCTCTCACACACAGGCACACACACAAACACTCACTTACACTCTCTATCACGCACGCACACACGCACACGCACATACACACACACACACCCACACCCTCACACCCCCCCCACACACACACACAAACACCACACACACACACATACACACACACACACTTGATATCTGATGACAGCTATGTATGTATGCATGTATGTATGTATGTATGTATGTATGTATGTATGTATGTATGTATGTATGTATGTATGTATGTGTGTTTGTGTTGTGTTGTGTGTGTGTATGTGTGTATGTGTGTATGTGTCTGTGTATGTGTGTATGTATCTGTGTATGTGTGTATGCATCTGTGTATGTGTGTATGTATGTATGTATGTATGTATGTATGTATGTATGTATGTATGTATGTATGTATGTGTGTTTGTGTTGTGTTGTGTGTGTGTATCTGTGTATGTGTGTATGTATGTGTGTTTGTGTTGTGTTGTGTGTGTGTATGTGTGTGTATGTGTGTATGTATCTGTGTATGTGTGTATGTATGTGTATGTGTGTATGTATGTATGTGTGTGTATGTGTGTGTATGTGTGTGGCGCAGCGCGGCCAGTGCAGCGATAGCATCCTCCTCTCCCTCCCCCCTCTCCTCCCCCTCAGCTGTTGCACGGGACCCCAGTGCCTGCGGCCTGTCTGTCCACCTCAATGCTGCCTGGGTGTAGGTGTGTAGGTGTGTAGATGTGTAGGTTTGTGTAGGTGTGTAGGTGTTTGTGTGTAGGTGTGTAGGTGTGTGTGTGTGTAGGTGTGTGTGTATGTGTGTGTGTGTGTATCATACAGGGTGTTACACGTATCTGAAATTGGGTGAAGGAGAGACAGAGACAGAGAGACAGAGACAGACAGAGAACATGTAGCCATTTTCAAAAGAAGGGAAGAAAATACCACACAGGGTGCTGTGCGTCTGTCTGAAGATGGAGAGAGAGAGATAGAAAGACAGAGAAAGACAGACAGAGACATGGAGAGAGAGAGAGACAGACAGACAGAGACAGAGATAGAAAGAGACAGAGTGAGAGACAGGAAGTCAGAGAGACAAACAGACACAGACAGACAGAGAGACAGAGACAGAACACTGAACACTGAACACTGAAAAGTTTTATTGTACTTCGGCCTTAGGCCACTATACAAAACATGTTTCGGGCAGGGGGTAGGTATAGATCACAGCAGCAAGCATTATATCCATTTGGCATTCCCACTTCTACAAGCATACAGAATCACACTCTTAGTCTTTTAGTTATCACCATCCCCATCACCTTCTTCAGCATCAACATCACCATCGCTATCAGCATCTTCATGTTTCTATAGCAGCATCTGCAGCAAGAATATCAGCATAACCACAGAGACAGAGACAGAGAGACAGAGAAAGAGAAAGAGAGAGATTGTGTGCACAGTCTCTCTACTGAAAACTGTCAGACACAGACAAATAGAAAGAAAGTTGACAGCACTGGTGAGAAAGAATGTGATGATGTTAGGTCCTTCTCTGTAGCTGAAATGTTATTTGTTCCCCAACTT
>CM054134.1:126761200-126776200 GCA_028751875.1 Rapana venosa
GTGTAGACAGGCAGTCAGCACCACTACACACGTGTAGACAGGCAGTCAGCACCACTACACAAGTGTAGACAGGCAGTCAGCACCACTACACACGTGTAGACAGGCAGTCAGCACCACTACACAAGTGTAGACAGGCAGTCAGCACCACTACACACCTGTAGACAGGCAGTCAGCACCACTACACCTTCACGTTCACCCACACCCTGCCTGTGTGTCCTTCCTCGGCTACAGCTCGAGGCTGACCAATGGAGAGCTGCTGTCTATGCAGCCGTGTTTGCCCTGCACCGTGAAGGTAGCCGCATTCCAACTTCTGGCGATGCATGCTGGGTATGATCATGTTTCCGTAACCCACCGAATGCTGACATGAATTACGGGACATGTAACGTGCATATTTGATCTTCTGCATGTGTACATATATAAATGTATATATAGATATATATAGATATATATATATATATATATATATATATATATATATATATATATATATATATATATATATATATATATGTAACAGCTATCTGTCAGAAGATTTGGGAGACAAAACAGTGGCCAACAGAATGGACACAATCACTCATCATACCCCTGCCTAAGGTCTAGACTGCAATACTATGAAAAATTACAGGCCGGTTTCCAATCTTCCTTTCATTTCAAAAGTTCTGGAGAGAGTCGTCCTCAAACAGCTTCAGAAGCACCTAGCTTGTAACCACCTTTTGGAAGATCATCAGTCAGCGTATAGGGCTGGTCACAGCACGGAGACTGCCGTACTGAGTGTCACCAGCAGCCTGCTTTTGCAGAATGACGACCGCAGAGTGTCAGTCATGGGCTTGTTGGACCTCAGTGCGGCATTCGACACGCTTGACCACTCTATTTTGCTCAAAGACTAGAATACTCTTTTGGAATAAGAGGTGTTGCCTTGGCATGGTTTACCTCTTATGTCTCTGATAGGTCGCAGAGCGTGCTGATAGAGGGAGTTAAATCACAACCTGCCCCCCTCCTGTATGGCGTACCTCAAGGTTCTGTTTTGGGTCCCGTATTGTTCACACTATATTCTCAGCCTCTGTCTAATGTGATGACCTTACATGATTGCCAGTTTCATAAATATGCAGATGATACAGAAATTTCGGCAAATGCAACACCTCAAAATTTTTCAGACGCCACACGCACACTGGCAGATTGCACGCACAGTGTCCTTCAGTGGATGGACAGCAACAAACTCAAATTAAATACAGACAAGACAGAAGTTATGGCAGTTGGTTCACCATCTAGTCTTATGCGGGTGTCGGAGAGTTCTGTGGTCTTGGGTGGCTGTGACATAGCTTTTCAGAGTTCTGTGCGGTATCTGGGTGTTCAGCTAGATCCTACTCTCTCAATGAAAGACCACATTAGTAACGTCTGCAGAGCATGCTTTCTAGAGCTGCGCCGTATTGCACACATTAAGAAATTCTTGCCTCGCGATGCAGTGATCAAGCTTGTTGCAGCGACCGTCTTGTCGCGACTGGACTATTGCAACTCCTGTTTTATCGGTATAAGTGATGACCAGTTTACACGCCTGCAGCGAATTCAGAACTCTGCTGCCAGGCTCATCCTTGGAAAGAGCAAAAGGGACCATGTGACTCCCATGCTTAGGGAGCTTCATTGGTTACCTGTAAGGGCACGCTGTCAGTACAAAGTTGCGGTCTTGGCATACCGTCACTCTGAAGGCTCGCTTGCTCCATCTCTGTCAGATGCCTTGCAATCACGCACCACAACTAGAACCCTGCGGTCTTCGAATGATAACTTACTTGTTGTACCCCATTACAACCTCAAAACCGCAGGTCGTAGATCTTTTGGTGTTGCTGCGCCCACGATCTGGAACTCTCTGCCACCAGCCGTCAGACATGCTCCCACTTTATCCCAGTTTAAGTCTTCATTGAAGACACATCTCTTTAATGTATTTCTTAGCTAGTTAATATATTGTGCTTGTCTTGACGGTCGCCGTTTGTCACACTGTAGGCTACTTCATGTGCATGCCTGGCTGTTGGTTATGGGTTTTTGTTTGTTTGTTAGTTATATTATTGCTAGTGCCTTTTCTCTTGAGTGTACTGTTAATTGCCCTGCTAGTGTGTGCCCCGGATGCAAGTGTGTGCCTCTACAGTGCGATAGGTATCTCTGGTAAATTTATTTGCGCTTTAGAAATGCTCATTATCATTGTTGTTGTTGTTGTTGTTGTTGTTGTTGTTGTTGTTGTTGTTGTTGTTGTTATTATGTGCTGTGTGTGCATGTGTATAGATGCGCATGGTATGAAAGCGCATTGAGTCATTGTTTTGAGAAATGTGCTATATAAATGCTATTCATTATTATTATTATTATTATTATTATTAAGAAGGGGAATTTACGCCAATGCCAAAACTATAGAACAATCAGCCTCATCAGCCACGCCAGCAAGATCATACTCAAAGTTATTTTGAATCGACTCAAGAAGGAGTCAGAAGAACATCTTGCAGAGGAACAAGCTGGGTTCAGGGCAGGCAGGAGCACAATCGGACATATTTTTAACTGCTCGACTTCAAGAAGGGTTTCGACAGAGTATGGCACGAAGGCCTGTGGCAGGTCCTCAGAATGTTTGGCATTGAAGACGGACTAGTGCAAACCATTCAAGCACTATACAACACCGCAAGCAGTGCAGTCCTTCTGAACAATCAGGTCGGAGACTACTTCAAAACCACAGTTGGGGTCCGACAAGGATGCCTGTTATCTCCCGTCCTGTTTAATCTGTTCTTGGAAAACATTATGAGAGAGACCCTCCATGACTTCCACTCTACCATCTCCATTGGCGGCAGACCCCTCAACAACTTGCGGTTTGCCGATGACATTGACCTCATAGGCGGAAGTAACACAGAGCTGCAAGATCTTACGACCAGACTTGAGAACAGAGCTGGAGCATATGGGATGGAGGTGAGCTCGGAGAAATGTAAAGTACTTGTGAACAGCACGAGCAACGCCACTGCTAAAATTTACATGAACGGCCAGCAACTGGAGAAGGTAGACGCTTTTAAATACCTTGGCGCTACACTCACAAAGGATGGGCGATCGACGACAGAAATCAAAGTCAGACTAGCCATGGCAACATCTTCCATGACAAAACTCACCACCATATGGAAAAGTAAAGAGATCAGTTTCCCAATCAAACTAAAGCTCTACAAAGCCCTAATTCAGAGGGGAAGACAGAACAAGTCATGGATGGACAACATCAGAGAATGGACCAGGATGAATGACTCGGCAATACTGTGCAGAGCCGAGGACCGAGATTGATGGAGGCTTACCACGGCATCGTCTTTCGTGTCTCCTCCACGACTGCCAAGGTCACGGGACTGACGATGATGATGATGATATTGATATTATATATATATATATATATATATATATTTATATATATATATATATATATAGATATATATATATAGATATATATATGTATATATATATGTATATATATATATATACACGGAGAGAAGTCAGGCACTGGCACGTCCGCACTTGGAAGCTGACCTGAGAGATCGTCATAACCCCAGCCCTGCTTCACCACACGCCGCCCAGACCCTCTCTCCCTCTCTCTCTCTCTCCCTCTCTCTCTCTCTCCCTCTCTCTCCCTCTCTCTCTCTCTCTCTCTCTCTCTCTCTCTCTCTCTCTCTCTCTTAACCATGCATTCTTCAAAGCTGTCTTTCTCAAAAGTCTTAGCCAGATAGACTTTATTTTTCGTGTCTAGAATCTCTGTAAAACCTGACGCGTAGTTTGTGAAGTGTTCTCTATAGTCTGCTGGTAGCGGCTTCAGCGTTTGTGTCTGCAGACTGTGCGTGCACTCTCTGCCCGTGTGGGTCTGGCAGTGTCCTTCCTCTGGTTACAGGACTTAGCCGTGTGTCCGGAGTCTGTGTAGACCTTGCGACTGCTGCTCTTGTAGAAGTGTCTTCTTTGATGCTTCTTTTTGTTTTCAATGTGCATTTGCAGAAACCTGTTTGCTGTCTGAGAATGTGTGGTAGTAGAGGGGTCCAAATGTGTGTGTCTGTGTGTGTCAGTGTGTTGTCTCTCCCTCCCTCCCTCCCTCCCTCTCTCTCTCTCTCTCCTTTCTGTTTCTCTGTGTGTTTTCTCTGTGTTTGTATGTGTGTGCTTGTGTGTGTTTGTGCATGCATATATACATGTGCATGTGTGAGTTTGTGCATGCATAATATACATGTGCATGTGTGTGTGCATGCGTATATACATGTGCATGTGTGTGTGTGTTGGTGCATGCATATATGCATGTGCATGTGTTTTTGAGGGTAGATCTGTACATGCCAGCATGCTTCGCACGTGCATGATTGTATGAGTGTGCATGTATGGGTGCGTGCGTATGTGTATGTGCATGTTTATACATGTGTGTTTGTGAGTGGATATGCGTTTGCATATGCATTCCAACTCATACATGTATGCAAACGTGAACTGGATGGTATGCTTGACTATATCGAATATACTTTATTTTTGTGCTGTGATGTCTGCCTGAGTTCACAAGCGCCATGTTTTCCAAACTGACGTCAGTGTGCACACTTGTCACTGAAGGACATGGCAGTACTAGGAAACTGGCCTGCTAACGTTGCACACACTGATGGCTAACGCTGCGCTTTGGCCGTTACGTCTGCATACATAGTTCACCCACTTCAGCTTGAAGGCAGCCTGTTGAATAGAAACGACACTTCCACTGATGCCATGCTCTCTCTCTCTCTCTCTCTCTCTCTCTCTCTCTCTCGCCAAGCATTCTTCACAGCCGGGTTACTGAATCACGACTGATTCTGTTTTCATGTGTCCAGGGTGTCTGTAAGATTTACCTCTGATCTTGCCTCTGTGTAAGATTTACCTCTGTTGTTTTGAAAGTTTGTCCGGGGAGGAGGGAGGGGTTAGGCTAGGGCTTAGAGGAGTTGAGCATTACACCCCGTGATGTGAGGGTGCGGGGGGGAGCCACCACCACGTGCCCAGTTTGGCTACACATAAGGGCTAGCTTCCAGGGTAAGGTAGTATCTTTTATAGAGTACCAGAGTGAAAACCGTTTGCAGGTTTTAACAGATTTTTTGAAGTATGAAAAAAATGCACTGTGTACTTGTTTCGGGGATTGAGGCCATAGATTAATACCATATAGTGATGATAAAGTTGGGCATAATCATCAAATGAGGATTGTTTGTATTCCTACTGTGTTGACCCCACGCACGCATCTTGTAGTGAGAGAGCTAGCCGACGACAATGGACTGAGGGGGTACAATGTTTGCTGAAATATATTTTAAAGTTCAAACCTACCAAAGTTGTTCATATTGCCCTTAATTTTGAGTCAGAGGCCAGTCTTTCACAAAAAGTTGTTTTTTTTTTAATTTTATTTCTGTGGATGCCTTAGTACGCGTAGTGCGAATGCAAGAGTGATTTCTTTTGTTTTTCCTTTCTTTTTTTAAAGTAAGTAGTTAGCATCGTATTCCTTCTCTTGTTCATACTAAAACTTTCATTCTACTTTTTAAAAGTGATTTCTTTAAAAAAAAGAAGAAAACTGCAATAAAGTAACTGTGACGTGTAACTTGTATCAGGGACTTTTACTCCAGAGTCAACTTAGAGATGACTCCACTCCCCAAAAAACTTTCAGATGACACAACAAACCAAGGTTCTGTGTGCAAACCCACTCAAAACATCAGGCGCACACATCAAAACCCGCTCCGCCTTTGGGAAGGGTAGACACATGTGCAGGGCTTCGTGTTGACACACCCTGCCCCAAGTGGGGGTGCGGCACTGTGGGGACGGGAGGAGGAGCCAGGAACAGGGGCACACACACAGAACAGGGGCACACGCACAGAACAGGGGCACACACACAGAACAGGGGCACACCACAGAACAGGGGCACACACACAGAACAGGGGCACACCACAGAACAGGGGCACACCACAGAACAGGGGCACACCACAGAACAGGGGCACACCACAGAACAGGGGCACACCACAGAACAGGGGCACACGCACAGAACAGGGGCACACACACAGAACAGGGGCACACACACAGAACAGGGGCACACACACAGAACAGGGGCACACCACAGAACAGGGGCACACCACAGAACAGGGGCACACCACAGAACAGGGGCACACCACAGAACAGGGGCACACCACAGAACAGGGGCACACACACAGAACAGGGGCACACCACAGAACAGGGGCACACCACAGAACAGGGGCACACCACAGAACAGGGGCACACCACAGAACAGGGGCACACCACAGAACAGGGGCACACCACAGAACAGGGGCACACCACAGAACAGGGGCACACCACAGAACAGGGGCACACCACAGAACAGGGGCACACACAGAACAGGGCACACCACAGAACAGGGGACACACCACAGAACAGGGGCACACCACACAGAACAGGGGCACACCACAGAACAGGGGCACACCACAGAACAGGGGCACACCACAGAACAGGGGCACACCACAGAACAGGGGCACACCACAGAACAGGGCACACACACAGAACAGGGGACACACAGCACACACAGAACAGGGGCACACCACAGAACAGGGAGCACACACACAGAACAGGGGCACACACACAGAACAGGGGCACACACACAGAACAGGGGCACACCACAGAACAGGGGCACACACACAGAACAGGGGCACACCACAGAACAGGGGCACACCACAGAACAGGGGCACACGCACAGAACAGGGGCACACGCACGATGCAGAACAGGGGCACACGCACAGAACGGGGACACCACAGAACAGGGGCACACGCACAGACAGGGGCACACGCACAGAACAGGGGCACACGCACAGAAGGCCAACAGGGGCACACGCACAGAACAGGGGCACACGCACAGACAGGGCACCCCCAGAACAGGGGCACACGCACAGAACAGGGGCACACGCACAGAACAGGGGCACACGCACAGAACAGGGGCACACGCACAGAACAGGGGCACACGCACAGAACAGGGGCACACGCACAGAACAGGGGCACACGCACAGAACAGGGCACACCCAGAACAGGGGCACACGCACAGAACAGGGGCACACGCACAGAGTGTGCAAAGGGGCACACGCACAGAACAGGGGCACACGCCAGAACAGGGCACACGCACAGAACAGGGGCACACGCTCAGACGGGGCACACTTTCGGAAGATGCTAGCGCACATGACTGATGTTGGATACGTGCATGGAGTCCAGCACTAGATACCGAGTTTGTGATAGAACTGGTAGCAGTCAGTTCTGTCTGTTGGAAGTTGTGCCTTGCCACTGTTGTCTGAGATGTGCTCTGTATTACACATGAGTTACCTGTATGTTTGATGATAGAAAGGTGACTGCAGTGTGTGGTGTATGTGTGTGTAGTGTTGTGATGTTGTGTGTGTGTGCGTATATGATTGTGTGCTTGAGTGCGTGCATGCGTGTTTGCATGCGTGTGTCTAAGCGTTTATGTAATGTGTACACTTTGTGAAAGGTAATCTTGGAACTGGACATTTTGCAGCGAAATAAGCCTTCTACATTGGTAGTAAGAGAAAAGACACGACAAATACTATAAGCATAGGATTAAAACAATAAACGCTGGAGTTTTCTATAGAAGAAACAAAACTCCCCCCAGTCATTTGCCTGTGAAAGAAAAGAGATGGCAATAGATGTAAAACCACAACCATAACAAGAAAACCCATCTCCAACAATACCATCACCTGCAACAAGAAGTAACAAGACAAAACTCCCACATCACAACGGTATAATAGGCCAAAGATCAAAATGCGTTTTGGAGTGAAGATGAATGAGCAATAACAGTTGTGTTCTCGTTCTCTCTATTTTTCTTTTTTTCCAGCTGACTGTTTCTATTCATTCCCTTTTCCCCTTCATTTTATTTCAGTTCGTTCCATCTAGCTTACCAACGGTCACGTCAGCAATATAACAGACAGTGATAATTATCCTAGGGCAGATATAAGAAGGAAGAGGGGTGTGCTAGTCATTTTTAAAACTACATGGCTTAACCCAAACAGATGACTCAACACGACCCTCCTACAGGGCGACAAGAAGTGAACATGGGGGCAGGAGAGGGAGGGTGTCCTATGTAAGCGCTACACGGCGTTGCCAACAAGAGATGACTGAAAACGACACTCCTGTAGGTGGACTAGAAGTAGATGTCACAACCAGTACACGTTAGAAGCTCTATCAACCGAGCTATCCGGTGACCTTCACCTCCGTCCCTGAACCCCCACCTCCTACCCCCTCCCCCTACTTCCTTCTCACTTTCGAATCGTTATTGTGACGTTGATAGCGCGTGCACGCACGCACACACACGCACGCACACACACACACACACTGTTACCAGAAGATGGGTGATTGCGTGGATGCCAGTATCTTCACTACACGACCACTAACTGGAGGTTAGTGTGCACTATAGGTGACATCAACCACCTTGTATATGGACAAGAAACAGAGAAGAGAAACGGAGATAGCTATGGCAACAGAAAGTTGACTCTGGCCAATTTTATCAGCCAATGCGAAAAGGTAACAACCCAAAATGGCTGGCACTACATTCCTGGCACCATTTGTTAACGGAAAGAACAAGCACCATCTCTTGCACAGTTAGCAAACGCCGAAAGCGGGAACACTGAAAAACAATACAATACAATGCAATAATGTGCTATAAAATACAATCCAATACCAGACCATGGTGTACATTACAATACACTACCGTAAAATACAATGCATATATAATGTAATGCAAAACAACGTTATACATCACTATTGATTCATTATTATACAACTTCTGTGTTGTTTTCTTCAAAAAACCTAAGACAATTTGCTTGTTTACTTTCCAGTTTATTCATATTCCTTTTATATAACAAAAAACTACCTTTTATGCCCGCCATGTGCATTTAACACGCCACCCAAACGTCATGTTTTTCCCGGCCTCCCCCCGCCCTCCGTCCCCCCCACCGTCCCCCTCCTCATTTGGAGTCTGCCCCCTCACATCACATTCAACCCGACTTCATGTTGTTTTGCTCTTCAAGAAAATCTGCTTGTATCATGTCAAGTTACGAAAACAAACTAATCTGAGATGTAGAGTGGGATTTCAAGACAAAGAAGGAACACCAGAAAGGTCAGTGGACACAAATGAGCGAATTTTCGAAAACAAGTTGTGTTTTCTTACAGAGAAGCAATTGACCAATTTCATTGCATGCTGAATATAGCTACGTAATCAGGTGATCTGCAGACAACTGCTGTCTGAACTATTTTTCTTATATTCTGTTTGTTTCTTTCACTCTCTCTCTCTCTCCTTCCTTTTTCATGCCCCTTTGATAACCCAAAGAGTGAAGCACCACAGCAAACCGCCATGGTTAACTAAAGAGATTGAAAAAGAAATAAATCTTCGTAACTACTTGAAGTCAACAAATGACAACAAATTTAAAGAACAAAGAAATAAGGTGACTACATTGAAGCGTAAAGCAAAATTAAAATATTATCAAGATTTAGCAACCAATAATAAAGGGGTCAAGTTCAGTCTGAAAAGTAATACAAAAATTAACCAACAAAGACTATTCTGAAGTACAGACAAATGTAAATGATATAACTCCAAGCACAATCAACGATTACTTTGTAAATGCATTGATAATTTATTATTAAATAATGACTGTTCAAAAAAAAAAAAGAGACCGTACAAATCCATCCAATTATAGGCATGTATCAATTTTGTCTGTTTTGTCAAAGCCATTCGAAAAATATATTAGACTACATTTAATTCATCATCTGAACAAATACAACTTGATACACCCAAAGCAATCAGCTTACAGAGAAAACCACTCTGACCATACAGCATTGCCCCAAATGATTGATAAATTGGCTTCTAAATATAAATAAGAATGAATTCACTGGCACTGTTTTCATTGACTTTGCTAAGGCATTTGATGTCATTAATCATATTCTTCTTTTAAATAAATTAATAGCATATGATTTTTCAGATTCCACAGTCCAACTAATTTCCTCCTTTTTATCAAATAGAAAACAGTTAGTGTGTGTGTGAACTTTTCTGTTTCAGATTTCAAAACTATTAAACATGGAGTACCTAAAGGATCCGTACTAGGTCCCCTGCTATTCATATTGTGTATTAATGATTTACCGATGCACCTAGCAATAACTTGTGAACTATTTGCAGATGACAGTTCCGTGCATTGTAACAATGTTAGCCTTTGTAAATTAACAACTTACCTCCAAAATAGTATTGAAAAATTAGTTCGTTGGACAGAACTCAACCATATGTGCCTTAATACACTAAAAACAAAATGCATGTGTATAACTACTAGACAGAAACGACAAAATGTATTAACAAATTTGTTTTCTATTTTAGTTGCCGGACAATGTGTTGAAATAGACAAATCGCATCGTGTACTGGGTATCATTATTGACAATAACCTGTCATGGACTGACCACATTTCCCATATTTGCAAACGAATCTCTAAAAGAGTGTTCCAGCTGTAAAAAAGTAAAAACTTTTTAAATATTCACGCCCGTTATCTGTTTTTTCAAGCACACATTCAGTCGATTATGGACTTTGCCTCTACATTGTGGGAATCTGCAAATACAAATGCTCTAAAACATTTATTGAGGCTACACAAGCAAGCTCTAAAACTAGTTCTCCTCAAGTCAAGTTCATTGACCATAAATGATTATAAAACATTGGGTATTTTACCATTAAAGCAGAGATGCTGCTACAACAAGGCACTGTTGATGCATACTGTAATTAATGGAGCGGCACCTCCTTCTATTTCAGATTGTTTCCATATAAACAACAACAGGCATCATTTCAAAATAGCAGTGCCTCTCCCAAGAGTTGATATCTTTAAAACAAGTTTTATCTACAGTGGTGGTTCCTTGTGGAATCAGCTTCCATCATCTCTTAAAGAGATTTATAGCCATAACTCCTTTAGAAGCTCTTTAAAAAAATCACCTTTTTGATGTAATGAGCGTTATATGACAAAACATTGCAAATGAACAAGTAACGTATATTATGAAAGTTTGCACAGCATTGTTTATTAGTAACTTTCTTTGCAATTGTACATATACTCTGTGTGTGTGTGTGTGTGTGTGTGTGTGTGTGTGTGTGTTTGCAAGCAAGCAAGCGCGAGCGAGCACGTGTGCGTATGTGTAATGTATATGTGTTAGGGTATGTATGAGTATGGTATGTATTGTGTACGAGTATGAATTGTAATTAGATTGTATTGTATACCGCTTGGGATCGCGGCAAGTTTCTCTGCGTGGGTTTCGGGCTACTCTTCCCGGGGAGAGCATATCGCCACAGGAACAACGCGCTATTATCATTATTTTTCATATAAGCATATGAGAGTATGCGTCCATGTGGCGTGCACGTGAATTGAGCGTAGGTGATGGCGAACGTATGTCCCCGTATGATTGCGCGCTTTATGTGTCCATGCGAGAAAAATGAATGAAGTGGATGGAAGTAGCTCTTTCTCTCCCTCTCTCGCTCTCTCTCGCTTCGCTCGCTCGCTCTCTCTTTTCTATACATTTATTGTCATAGATTTTGTTCCCTTGGTTGTGATTGTCATATTTAGTAGAAATTATATGATCTGTATTTTGGATGCAAGTATTCTTCACATGGGTTTTGGGAAGCTGGGAGTGTGTATTTGTGTGTGGGTTTCTTTTTCAAATGTTGCTCCAAGGGCAGGTGGTAAGCAGGATTCACGAAGATATCCATTCCTATGGCCATCATGAAACAGAATATGATGTGCCTTGCCTTGCCTTGCCTTGATTTCTTGCCATCCATTCTCTCTCTCTCTCACTTTCTCTGACTCTGTCATTCTGTCTGTCTGTCTGCCTGTCTGCCTGTCTGCCTGTCCATCTATCTATCTATCTATCTATCTATCTATCTATCTATCTATCTATCTATCTATCTATTGCTTTGTTTGGTTCTGTTTTGGTTTGGATTTGGGGTTGTTGTTTTTTGAGGGGGCACTATTTGGCTGTCCCCTCTGCCCTTCTTGTTGTTGCCGCTTTTGTTTTGCTCTTGGTTCTTGCTATTTTTTCAGTTGTTTCTGTGTTTACTGTTTTGCTTTCTTTCTTACTTGTCGCTACTTTTTTTCTCTCTCTCTCTCTTCGGTGATTTTTGCGGGGATTTTTGTGTAGATATTTTTTCCGTATACTGCGTAAGTAAATTGCTATGGGCTTTATTTAATTTTATTATCATATATATCCTTAAGGGCGGGGACTGGATGTAAAAAAGCACATGGGTGCTTATTCATTATCCTCGAAATAAAAGAATTTGTCATTGTCATTGTCATTGTCTCTCTGTCAGTCTCTGTCTGTGTCTGTCGTGTCTCCCTATCTCTCTGTTTTTCTGTCTCTGTCTGTCTGTCTGTATTTCTCTTTCTCTCTCTGTATGCATTCCTTTTCTTCTAATTTCCATTTACATTATTGAAATAACTTTTCTTTGAACTTCATCATTTTGTCTTTATATATATGTGTGCATTATGAAGTTAATTTGCCGTGCCTATCCTTGCTTGACTTATTCCTGTTTACGTTTACCTTCTTTTTTTTTTCTTCATGTATGAAATTAGATTGGGGGTGAATTTGCATGGAAAATCCATCATCAATATATGTTTTTTTCTTTCTTTCTTTCTTTCTTTATATTATTTTTCATGCTATGTTTTGCGCGTTAATTACTTTTGTTTTCTTTTTGCTTTCCTTTTATCGCAGAGGGCTGGATGTAAAAAAGCTATTGTTATGCTTATTCTATAACCCTCTATAAAAACAATGTCTTCATTTGTTCATTTGTTCTTCGTTTATTTGCATTTTCGTTTTCTTGTAAAGGTTTCCCATCCTAACCGTGTAGAACTAGCCAGCTTTAGTGGTAAAATCACCAATTCTATTAATGCTCTTCATATCGTCAGTTTCATATGGATTATTGCTGTTTAAAATAAAGAGCGAGATAGTCAGTGAGCAACAGAAAAAAATATATACACATGTTCAAGGGCAGTGCTGAATCCTTTTATAGAAAACAAACAAACCCGTGTATGCACATAAACGAAAGAAAGGGAGAAAGAATGAAATTAAAAAAAGAAAAATGGGGAAAAAGAATGAAGAGAAAAAGGCCAGAGTATAGGCACTTTAACGCTGTTTCGAAAAACACGTAAATCAATATTTGTGTCTGTGTGTGGGGTTGTTTTGGGGTGGTATTTTTAAACACACACTCTCTCTCTCTCTCTCTCTCTCTCTCTCTCTCTCTCTCTCTCTCTCTCTCTCTCTCTCTCTCTCTCTCTCTCTCTCTCTCTCTCTTTCTCACAAAGGTTTAGCCTGACTAATGGTGTCTGTCACAGTATTTCAAGAAAAGACATCTTTACAGTCAGACCCAATGTCTTTCTGATGCACCAAGTCTGTCCATTGTCTACAGTCTGCTGGCTGAAGCAAGCCGGTCTAGAAAAAGACAGCAAAGATTAACTGGCTGACTGGCTGGCTGACTGGCTGACTGACTGACTGACTGGCTGACTGACTGACTGACTGACTGACTGACTGACTGACTGACTGACTGGCTGCCTGCCTGCCTGCCTGCCAGCCTGCCTGCCTGCCTGCCTGCCTGCCTGCCTGACTCGGTGTGTTTTAGTGTTTTTTTACAAAGAGATATTTGCGGTGCAGGTATGTGATAAAATACGTTGAAAAAAAAATCCAAATTTTAACTTTGAAATAGAAATAACACTTTGTCTTCTCGCAACGAAATAAATTCTCTTACTGATCTTCTTCTTCTTCTTCTTCTCTTATCTTCTTCTTCTTCTTCTTCTTCTTCTTCTTCTTCTTCTTCTTCTTCTTCTTCTTCTGTTCTTCTTCTTCTTCTTCTTCTTCTTCCTCTCTCCTCCTCCTCCTCCTCCTCCTCCTCCTCTTCTTCTTCTCCTCTTCTTCTTCCTCTTCTTTTTTCTTTTTCTTCTTCTTCGCATTCTTCTTTTTCTTTGCAATTCTTCTTCTTCGCAATTCTTCTTCTTCGCAATTCTTCTTCTTCTTTGCAATTCTTTCTATTAATCTTTTTCTTCTTCGCAATTCTTCTTCTTTTTCTTTGCAATTCTTCTTCTTCTTCTTTGCCTTTTCTTCTTTTTCTTCTTCTTCTTCTTCTTCTTCTTCTTCTTCTTCTTTTTCTTTTTCTTCTTCTTCTTCTTCTTCTTCTTCTTCTTCTTCTTCTTTCTTCTTCTTCTTCTTCTTCTTCTTCTTCTTCTTCTTCGCAATTCTTCGCAATTCTTCGCAATTCTTCTTCTTCTTCGCAATTATTCTTCTTCTTTTTCGCAATTCTTCTTTTTCGCAATTCTTCTTTTTCACAATTCTTCTTCTTCGCAATTCTTCTTCTTCTTATTTGCAATTCTTCTTTTTAATTCATCTTCTTTCCAATTCTTCTTCTTCGCAATTCTTCTACTACTGTTTCTGCTTCGTTGTCGAACGCTCAGACAGCAACTATTGGTGCGTGTCAAAGGAGCAACAATGCCTCACTCTGCCGTTAGGCGCCTGACGATTCAGGCCCGGCCTATTCGGCTTCGGCATCGAAAAGAACTGTTATCGGCAATAAGTCTGTCCCTCTATCCACTGTAGTGAAATGTCTAGGAGTAGTTATCGATAACAAGCTCTCCATGCAAAAATTCATCACCCATACCTGCCAATCGTGCTACTATCAATTACGGCGCATTAGTGCAGTTCGAAAGTATCTGTCCACTGATGCAACATCCAAACTAGTCACATCTCTCATTCTCTCACGTCTGGACTATTGCAATTCTCTTCTGGCTGGTCTGCCAGCATCATCTATCCACCCTCTTCAACGTATACAAAACTCTGCAGCTCGACTAGTCCTCAGAAAGAAAAAATCTGAGCACATTACTCCTCTCTTGCGATCTCTCCACTGGCTGCCTGTGCCACAGAGGGTAAACTATAAGATCTGTACCCTCTGTTACAAAAGTCTCCACAAAACAGCACCTTCCTACC
>CM054134.1:126781200-126831200 GCA_028751875.1 Rapana venosa
TGTACAATACACATTTTAGCACATCTTTAAGAACGTGCGGCAATAAAAGTTGTCTGTGATAAAATGATGTAGCAAAGGTCATTCTCATAGGGGAAACGAACACAGCAGCGGACTGTTCTGTTGGTGATGCTGCTGCTGCTGCTGTGGCGACACGCTCTCCTCGGGGAGAACAGCTTCAATTCCAGGCAGAGACTCTTCTTCTTCTTCTTCTTCTTCTTCTTCTTTTTCTTCTTCTTCTTCTTCTTCTTCTTCTTCTTCTTCTTCTTCTTCTTCTTCTTCTTCTTCTTCTTCCTCTTCTTCTTCTATCTTTCTTTCTTTCTTTCTTTTTTCTTTCTTTCTTTCTTTCTTTCTTTTACTACTTTCTGTTCTCTATTTTCATCACTTATTTTCCTCCTTCTTCCCTTCCTTCCCTCCTCCTCTTCTTTTTCTTCTTTGTTCCTCTATTTTTTATTTGTCTGCATGCTGATTAAAATGATGGTGTGTAAACCACCTAGCCTGCGTCTCTGTGTTACAACAAGCATGACTGGTTTTTACTGTTCACAAGCTGCACCAAACTCTGTTTACATTCTGTCCCGGGAGATGGAAGGGAAACTTGGAAAAGGGATTGGGGATGACATCCACCTAATAGCGCTCACGTGGATGAAAAATAACGAATACACTTTAACACACACCGATCGTGCGCTGTGGGGTAATGTATGAATACAACTAGACGATACTGGAATCACAATTAACAACATTGTCTATGTCGCTAAATACTAGAGGAGAGAAAGACAGAAGACGAGCAAGCTTGATATCGGCACAGAATGTGACTAATTCACAGAGCGGATTCCCACTAGTGTCAGTATTGCCAGTCTCAGAAAGGTCACGGCATCACGGACGTGCTGCCCTGTTAACAGCAGCCAGCTACAGTTTAGCATGAGAACATGTTGTCCAGTGGCAGAGCGAACATGCATGTCACCCATAAGCAATACTGCTCCCAATTAACACCTTACGTGTGAAGCTACGCATTGCTGTAGAAACTACATACATTATGTTTGCAGCATCTGTGCAGCCACCCTGGTATGATTCAACCCAGAGGACAATTCAATAGCCTAAGCTAAATGAAACACCAGCTTGAAGTCGTTAATGTCCACAGCAAAAGCTCGTAAATGCTGTAGTAGCGGTTGACTGTACGGTGAACAGAGTGACATATTTTGATATTCAAGAGAAGTCACATTTAGAATTAATTAGCTAGCTGTTGTAAAATGTACCTGCAAGAAATATATTTTAAAAAATACATCCAAGAAACAGGTAAAATGTATGTGCAAGAAATAAATATATAAAATGTATATGCAAGAAATAAAGAGATAAAATGTATATGCAAGAAGAGGACGGGATAGCTCAGTGGTCGGAGCACTCGCTTTTCCCTAGCTAAGGTTAAGCAGC
The DNA here is from genome assembly GCA_028751875.1 of Rapana venosa. Taxonomy (NCBI): domain Eukaryota; kingdom Metazoa; phylum Mollusca; class Gastropoda; order Neogastropoda; family Muricidae; genus Rapana; species Rapana venosa. Next base: position 126,782,626 of record CM054134.1, read on the forward strand.
GCCGAGCGTGGTTACCACTTGGATGGGTGACTATTGCGCGCCTTGGCTTCAGTACAGTTGCCCCAGTTCACCCAGCTGTAAATGGGTACCTGCCCTCTTTAGGGTCAGGGAGGGCAAAGCAGCGAGGGAGATGAGATGAGAGCCACCCTCAATATGCTGGCCCCTAGATAAGTGAGGTCTCCGACGCCTCGCTCCCCTACGACCTTATAGATTATGGGACACCCTTTACCCATTTTTATATGCAAGAAAAATATATATAATGTATGCGCAAGAAATATCTAAAATATATATGCAAGATGCTTTGTTTCACCTTTGCCCTAATAGTTATCTCCATCTTTGTGTTTGGCTCTCCATGATTCTCCATCTTTCTGTTTGACTCTCCATCTTTCTGTTTGACTCTCCATCTTTCTGTTTGACTCTCCATCTTTCTGTTTGACTCTCCATGAATCTCCATCTTTCTGTTTGACTCTCCATCTTTCTGTTTGACTCTCCATCTTTCTGTTTGACCTCTCCATCTTTCTGTTTGACTCTCCATGAATCTCCATCTTTCTGTTTGACTCTCCATCTTTCTGTTTGACTCTCCATGATTCTCCATCTTTCTGTTTGACTCTCCATGACTCTCCATCTTTCTGTTTGACTCTCCATGACTCTCCATCTTTCTGTTTGACTCTCCATGAATCTCCATCTTTCTGTTTGACTCTCCATCTTTCTGTTTGACTCTCCATGATTCTCCATCTTTCTGTTTGACTCTCCATGATTCTCCATCTTTCTGTTTGACTCTCCATCTTTCTGTTTGACTCTCCATGATTCTCCATCTTTCTGTTTGACTCTCCATGATTCTCCATCTTTCTGTTTGACTCTCCATCTTTCTGTTTGACCCAGTTCCATCTTTATGTTTGACTCTCCATGATTCTCCATCTTCTGTATGATTCGATGATCTGGCGACTCTCGTTAACGACTCTACATGATTCCAGGACTTCTGTTAGATTAGACATGCTTCTGTGACTCATCATCTATTCTGTGACCTATACCTGCGATCTTCTTGCACTACAGCTCCACTGTAGTAGCTGTGACTCTCCATGCTTTCGGTATGATCCCATGGACTCCAGCAAGTTCTGTTGACATCCCAGTCAGTCTTATCGCCATCTTCTGATTTGACTCTCACTTTGTGACTCTCCACGATCTCCACTTCCTGTATGATTTTCATGAGCTGGGGCCAGTACAGCTACAATGTCCGATGGAGAACAATCAAGTCAGGTGTGACAAGCTTGCGATTTATCGCTAGACACTCTGGCGACTTGCCTAACACCCTTCTCTGATAGTCCTGACTTGCGTTTTTTGGCTGATGAAGGAGCAGAGTGAGAACAAAGACTCAGAAGCTCTTGGGATCGGCAGAGGGCCTCCTTGACACTGAGGGCGCTCACCGATGATCGGGCTCCGGCTGCTGCCCAGTCAGTGCAATGTCCGCATGGCTGACAAACATGCACCTGCGAGTTTAGCCCCTGTAAGTCTGCACTTCCTTTTCTCCACACCGCATTATACGGTTCATTTCTTTGCAGCTGTGCGCAGGGAGAAATAGACCTGATGCTTGGTGATCAGGGCGTCAGACTCTTGGACAAGGCGCCGTTTTGATTCGCTACCCAGCTGTCTGAGTGAAAGAGTCTTGGCGTGAAACCAGCACCTGTTCTGAGTTTAGTCCCCTCTGTAAGTTTGGTTTTTTTACATCCAAGGATAAACCACGGTCTGGTTTGGGATGGTACACAGAACACCTGGTGTCTCACCTGGGGGCATCACCCAGTTGGGTGCTACACGGCGTGCCCCATGATAATGCATGATCCTCCTTCTCTACCTGCTGCTGGTGCACACCTTTACACACTCATCCATGTTTCTGGCCGATTACAGCCAGCATTGTCGACGGTTCCATAGCAATGGTGCAGCAGGCGTCTCAGGCTTTACTTCACCTATCTGGCTTGGGTTGCCAGTCAACGTCTGAGCAGAGACACATGCTCTGTAGACTATAGCTATGACACGTTCAGCTTGTGGTTATCCCTAGGAAAAACGGACATTCATTTTAAGCTGAAACTGGTGTGGCAGATTTGTTACTGACTGTGGGCAAAGCAACGCCCTTTGTTGGGCATTCCACAGCCTAAACACCTTGCTTGGTGCACAGAAGGTGTGCTTACTCTCGCAACCTCGTAAGATTATGAGTACATAATTGTTAGATGAAAAGATAACATGAATGGCAGTTTTTGAAAAGGAGGTACTCGCCGTTTCAGTCACCAAGATCCGACTGAAGCTTTCTCTTTTCTTTTCTCACAATAGAATAAAGGCTGTCATCATTAGGGTTTGCGCTGAATAAGATAGATTTTATCAAACGATGTCACAGCTGAACAATATTTTTGAATGGACTTTCAGCTCTGTTTACAGGAATGACTTCCAAAACTTTTGCAGAAAGCCAAAATTAAGGCTAGTGACTTTGGCCGCCAGACTTCCCTTTTATGACAGACAAAGTCGCCTTTGTATGGGAAAACAGATGACAAGACCAGTTTCAGGACAAACTCTTTGCATTAAGAACTTAAGACAAGTTATGTAAAAACAAGTGCAAAGAGGTGTACATGATAGCACAGGCCACTACTCTAAAAGAATAGTCTTTTACTAGTGTCGACAAAATGAATGATTCATTCCTCACCATCCATAGTCTGCGTGCCTGGCTGTTTGTCTGTCTGTCTGTCTGTCTGTCTGTCTGTCTGTCTGTCTGTCTCTCTCTCTCTCTCTCTCTCTCTCTCTCTCTCTCTCTCTCTCTCTCTCTCTCTCTCTCTCTCTCTCTCTCTCCTTCTTGTCACGCATCAGACAGGGTACGAATCTATTGCAGTAAATCTCTGCTGTCACACCATGTCTGTGCTGTGCACTGAGAGACCTGGCCACCTCCTTGGGCAGACAGAGCAAGTCACTGTGCTAGACACAGAGGGGGGGGGGGGGAGCTGGCAGGCTTCTTCACTTTCATCCTGTTCCATTTGTGTTTCAAATAGAAAGACCAATGGAAATCTAGCTGTGCATTAGCTAGCATAATATTGCTGATTAAAAATTAAAATTGTGATAAAACCAAATATCTTCTTCTTCTTCGCTATTCCTCTTCGCAATTCTGACCTGATACTGTGACTTACCTAGTCTGGGCGTGGCTATGGTGTAGAGGTTGAAATGAGCGGCGTGGGAGCAGTAGGATATGGACGTCACAGAAGATGAGGCAGCACCAACAAAGATGTGACATGTGTTCGCTATGTATTTTACGGTACAGCTTGAATAAAGTCAACCAACTTATATCCATATATCAGGTAAGAGTTGCAAGACCGCAACAACACAAAACAGCGAGGAATGAGAGGAGCAAGCTATTAGAATATCATTACTTTGTGTGAAGAACATATTAAGTCACCCTTGTTTTCCATGTTGTTAGCTTCGGAAAATCACTTTCAACGGTATCAATTCTCATAGTTGACATGTATAAGAACTATACTGCGTGAGAAATGGGGACACGTTGCCCCGTGAAAGAACAACAATGTCAGTATGCATTTCATGCAGAATCAATAAACCTCCCAACACCTTTGTTGTGAAAGCATGGATTATGGAGGAAGCTCTAAACATGGCTTTGTAACATCTGCACTCTCTCCCCTGCCGTGATGAAATGCAGGACAAGGTCAATACTTCAAGTTTCATGAAACACCAGCCCCAAGCCCTGCATTTCGAGAAAACGCTTATACATTAGGCCTTATGGAAACAGATGGACGGCATAATGGATGGATGGATGGACGGACGGATGGACGGATGGATGGATGGATGAATAGATGGACGGATGGAAGGATGGATGGACGGATAAATGGATGGATGGATGGATGGATGGATGGATGGATGATGGATGATGGATGGATGGATGGATGGATGGATGGATTTATGAGCTATACAGTGTACTAACACTTCCATAGTGAAAGGTATGGTTGCATCACTGAGAGGGAAAAGGTAAAGACCAAAAACAAAACCAGTTTGAGTATGCTAGCAGTCATCTTTACAACTAGTCAGCTATAATCGCCAGGTTCATATACACACAAGATATATTAGCCTTCATTGCATTGCAGGCTACTCGCTCTCACCTCCTGACAGATGTCTCTGCACCCAGTCCAGTCTGCTCTTGTCCGCTGACAGAGCGGGGAGGCGTGACTGTGGCAGTGTGGCAGTGTGTCTGTTTCCCTGGGGAAGGGACGTATCCTGGCCTAAACCTCACCCCAGGCAACTTGCTTTCTGCTCTAGGTTCTTTTACGTGCAGTACTGTACGTTGTGGTGATGAAATATGTCAGTACAGTCCCCAAGTTTACCCATCTGTAAACGGGTACTTGCCCTCTTTAGAGTTAGGAAGGTAAAGCAGCGAGGGAGAGGTGGTCTAGAGGTAACGCGTCTGTTTAGATAGCGAAAAGTCCGGGTCGGAAGTGTGCGGTGGTTCGAATCCCGTTTGGACCCGAAACTTTTCCCACATCCATTAAAATCATGAGTGGTGGTCTGGGCGCTAGTCTTTCGGATGAGACGATAAACCGAGGTCCCGTGTGTTACACATAATTATTTAGCTCACGTAAAAGAACATACGGCAACAAGAGAGTTGTCCCTGGCAAAAGTCTGTAGAAAAAGCCACTCTGATGGGGAAACACAATTTTAATACAGTTGCAGACAGGAAAAAGAAAAAAAATGGGTGGCGCTGCTCTTGTGGCGACGCGCTCTCCCCGGGGGAGAACAGCCCGAACTTCACGCAGAGAAATCTGCCGTGACTTAATGTGGTATGAATGAAATATAAAGAAATGAAATGAGATGGTGCCGCCCTCAATATCCTGGCCCCTGGAGAAGCCAAGGCTGACCACACAGGTTATGGGAACACCTTTACCTCTACTTTTACTTCATTAAGCATTGTGTATGAGCCCTTACTTCACTGTGTCAAACAGCAGACGTCCAAGCGGATCACCACTGGAGGTCTAGTAAGTGAAAGTAAAAGGAAGTTTGGCGGTAAGGGGAATGGAACCCGGAATCTGCAACCTCTTGCCTACTATAGTGGTGCGTTATCATCAGAGGACCCATTTTACAAACAGAGTGCTGAAGATGACAGGATTGGTGTTTTCACTTCTCCTGGCAATACCGTGTTGACCTGCATGATTCCTGATGAGGAGACGTGCAGCAAGCCAAGACAGTAGACATCTGTGATGAAGAAGTCAGGGGATGTGGAGGACCCTGTCACTAAAGGGATTCATTAGAGCAGGGCCTGGCCTCTGCCCCAACTCAGGCAATGGATGGCCAGCAGTTCACTGACCGGTGAAGGTCACGGTCAGCATCTCACCCAGCTCCTCATCCCTGACATTAATGCTCCTCCAGTATCCCCCCACCCCTCCCCTCTCCCTCCCTGAGCTCTGCTTACTTTCTGTAGAAAACAAAGACTGGTAACGTGTCACTGTTGGAATGGCAGGACATGGACAGACTCCTGAAGATGGCAGGTTCGAGGCGTGAAGAGTCGTCTGGTTGAATGAGTTTTGCCTGGAAGTGACGTTGGTTCTGTGTTCATTAGCTGTGTCTGAAGTGACGCTGTTATGTGTTCATTAGCTGTGTCTGAAGTGACGTTGGTTATGTGTTCATTAGCTGTGTCTGAAGTGACGTTGGTTCTGTGTTCATTAGCTGTGTCTGAAGTGACGCTGTTATGTGTTCATTAGCTGTGTCTGAAGTGACGTTGGTTATGTGTTCATTAGCTGTGTCTGAAGTGACTGTGGTTCAGCCTTCAATACTCTGCATGTCTTTCAGGTAGGAATGTTGAAACAAGGTCTCCTCCGTTGGAATGCCAGTGGTCTGTCAGTATAAATAGAGACCATCCTCGCCTTCGGGAAACTCTGTTCTGGGATATTCCCTCTTTTCTATCCCTCGTTTTCCTTTTGTCGTGTTCTTTTTTAGTATCACCACCATCATGTTTATTTGCTGCCATCGTGGTCCATTCTCCTGCTGTACTTCCCAGACAGTCCGAAACACACAACACTGTTCTTCCACGCCGAAGTCGGCTGCGCTGGGTTTGACTTGTCAGGCGCTGATCAGCAGCACAACGCATGTTTTGCTCCTATGCCAGACGTTAATAGTTGTTGTCTAGTCTACAAACACACACAAACACCATTAGTTCGCGCTCATGCTAAGCACCTACCCTGAGACAGCAAACCATTTCTACCGATACAAATGAATATTACAAGAATGAGTAAATCAACAAAGGCCTGACCCTTACCCAGTGCACGAGTTATGCTGTCGGTCAAAGACCGGCCAATATACTACTGTCACGTGTCAGTGTTACTGATGTGGACTCTTCTTGTCGCCCTGCCATCTCTTTCAGAAAGCTAAGCGAAAAAGTAGAAACTAGAAATCGCTTGTTGGTTTAGTTAATTGTTTGAATCACTAGTCATTGAACAAATATGAACCGTAGCTTTCTTGTGCCTGTCTGGATTATGATTCCCTAAATCATGTGCCCGTCGCTAGGCCTTCAAGACTCTATGGAGTAAGGCCAGGCAGACAGTGCGTGGTAGAGCCAGAAAACAAGGCAGACAAGCAGCTGACTGCAGGACAGACAGACAGACAGACAGACAGGCCGACAGGTCAGTGAATTGAAGATGCTGGTGCTGCAGTTGGCGGCAGAAAGATCAACTTGGATGGTCAAATATAGCATTCTACCATGGGTTTTTAAAGAAAATATTTTAGTTTATTGTTTCCTGTTGTTTATTCTTGACATTACTTTGTGTTTAGTTCGTAGCGGAGTTTACGCCTGAGCTTAAAGTTGTATCCGTTTATAAAGAGCTCTTTCCTTTTCATTACGTTGAATGCTTCGTGCAATTTTTCTTGTATTTATTTGTATTTAAAAAAGAAAGTCACGCGTACCCCTACCCCCTTCCTTTTTTTTCAATAGACCACATTGGACTTTCTTTACTTTTTCCTTTCGCTTGTACTCTGTGGCGTCGCGGGGAGATATAACTGTCTGCAGCAAGGCGGGTAGCTTGGAGGAGGGACAATTCATGGACTTACAGTGTTTCTGCCACGGAATCACTCCAGCGTCGCCTGGGTCTACCTCTGGCCCTTGTGCCAGAGTACCTCAAGTTGTAAGCACGCAAGGCTGGCTGGTTTGGCGGCATCCGTGTGAGGTGCCCGAACCACTTGGTTCGTTGTTGTTCAATATGGTGTAGGACAGGTGTGGCTCCTACCATGTCTCTGATCACCTCGTTTCTTATCTTGTCTCTCCTGGTCTTGTTGACGGCTTTCCTCAAGCACTTCATCTCGCGCGTTACCAGTTTCTGCTCCAGGGCTTTTGTCAGGGGCCATGTCTGGCACTGGTAAGTGAGAGTTGGCAGGAAGATGGCGTTGATCAGCTTTGCCTTGGTGCTCATAGGGATGTTGGGATGTCGCAGAAGTGGGGCAAGTTGATAGCTGACTGTGTTTGCTTTTTGACAGCGTGTTTCTATTTCTCTGTCCAATTTTCCATCTTCTGTGAATATATTGCCTAAGTACTTGAACTCAGTCGTCCACTTTAGTTGTGCTCCGTTGATGTTGATTTTGAGCTTTTTTCTGGAGTTCTACTGACTGTCATGGCTTCGGTCTTGCTTACACTGATTTTCATGCCATAGGTTTCACAGCATGTATTGGACATTGGACAAAGACAATAACTTGATCAAAGCGTCTCTCTCTCTCTCTCTCTCTCTCTCTCTCTCTCTCTCTCTCTCTCTCTCTCTCTCTCCAGATACTGGCTAAAATTAGTGCAAATGGATAACAAAAGATTACCCCACAGAGCATATAACATGTTATTTGAATTGGACAGATGTGGCAAAAGTTGTTGGGTTACAAATGTAAGAGAGATTCTGTGTGAGGCTGGGTATGGTCTTGTCTGGTTGCAGCAAGGAGTGGGAAATGATAGAATGTTTTTGAGAGCATTGAAACAAAGACTTGTTGACTGGTTTATTCAGGAATGGAATGGAACTAGTAGAGAGCGTGAAAGATACTAGATATATAGTTCATTTAAAACCGTTTTTGAAAGAGAAAAATATGTTAACAACATGGACATTTATTGTTTCCGTGTTGCTGTTACCCAGTTAAGATTTGGTGTACTTCCAATCAATAATAACATTCATAGATATAGTGAATCTGTCCAGGTTAGAAATTGTTCTTTTTGTGTTAAGTTGAAAATGAACATCATCTCTTGTTTGATTGCAGCCTTTACACAGACCTTCAAGACAAAATTCTTAAGGAATCATCAAAAGTATCTTTTCATGCTCTGCTTAAATCATCAAATGAAAATCACAGGCACAATGTATCCAAGTTTATTTTTCATGCAATCAACAGAAGGAAAACAGTACTTGGCTTACAATGATGGGCAGCTGTAACTGGTTCATTGACATTTGGTAAATCATGTCAACTGATAAAAAATTGAATTTGTGACTATTTTGTATTTTGTATCACAACATCTTTGTTTTGGTTTTTCCCCCCTGGTGTGTGTGTGTGTGTGTGTGTGTGTGTGTGTGTGTGTGTGTGTGTGTGTGTGTGTGTGTGTGTGTGTGTGTGTGTGTGTGTGTGTGTGTTCTTATTATTAGTAAAATTGCATACTTGGTATTTTGTTTGGAAAGGAAGTAAGATTGGTATTCATGATGCAGTTTACCCTAAACTCACCAATCTCCCACACTGCCTCCCCCCTGACCGCTCCCCCCATGACCCTCCCCCCTTACCCCACCCAGTCATTTCAACTGAATGCTTTACTCTGAAGATTTGGTATTTCTTCTGCATTGATTTTATTGAGTAGATTATGATTAAAGATGATTACGATGACATTGATGATGCTTTGTTGTTATTGTTCAGTATAATGGTACCTAAGTTTGTTTGCTAGTGGTTTATTTATGTTGAAAAAGATGTCGATTATCCACCAACTTTATATATGCGTATATCAGGCAACCCTCAATATGTGTGTATGCTGATATTCCTAGCTATTATGGATGTAGTAAAACTGCATGAATGTTGCAATAAGCATATAGTCTCACATGGAGAGTTAGAAGTGTTTGTATGCACATTGACTATAGTATGTGTGAAATTCATTCCATGATTTCATTTGTCTTACATAAAGTATGTGTGAAATTTATCCCATGCTTTCATTTGTCATAGTTACAGTATGTGTGAAATTTATCCCATGCTTTCATTTTTCATTGCTATAGTATGTGTGAAATGTATCCCATGCTTTCATTTGTCATAGATACAGTATGTGTGAAATTATCCTATGCTTTCACTTGTCATTGCTATAGTATGTGTGAAATGTATCCTATGCTTTCATTTATCATCGATACAGTTTGTGTGAAATGTATCCCATGCTTTCATTTTTCATTGCTATGGTATGTGTGAAAATTATCCCATACTTTCATTTTTCATTGCTATAATATGTGTGAAAATTATCCCATGCTTTCATTTTGTATTGCTATAGTATGTGTGAAGTTTATCCTATGCTTCCATTTTTCATTACTCTCACTCCCCTGCCCCCCCCCCCCCCCCCCCCCCCCCCCCCCCCCCCCCCCCCCCCATCCCCCTCACCTGGTGTATTGTGGCCTAAGGCCGATGTACCATTAAACCAGTTCAGAGTTCAGAGTTCTCTCCACGGACGTGTGTATGCATACCTTAAGTGCATTTATGCTGATTTATTTATGATGCTCACACGCCCTCCGATGGCGATGATGACGACGACGACGACGATGATGATGATGATGATGATGATGATGATGGTGATGATATGATGATGATGGTGATGATGATGATGACGATGAAGACGACGATATGCTGCTGCTGCTGCTGCTGCTGCTGCTGCTGCTGCTGCTGCTGATGATGATGATGATGATGATGATGATGATGACCACGACGATGACGATGACATACACATGCAAAACATGTAGTATTCAAACATGGAAGTGAGCTTATTGAGTACATTTCTCACCAGGGTGATAACATTTGATATTGCAATAAAACCATCAGAATGTTGTTGTTGTTGGTTGTTTTTTATAAAGAGTACCAGTTTCCAGAGGCACCATTAATCAGCCCCCATTTCTCTGAGTCCGCCAGCCCCCGGCCCCCTAGTATCACATTAGTGGCGAGCATTTTCAAACGAATGAACTAGAGTGCAGTGGATAGATCAGTCAGAAAGAGCACAGTCCCAAAGAGAGCAGAATATGACAGACAGACAGACAGAACGGCAAAGCCCCCGCCTTCACTAACAGATAACAATGAACATCAATTTGCAACTTACTCTCTTTCATCTCTTTTCTCTTCTTCAATAACAAGCCGAGCGCGCGCGCGTATGTGTGTATGTATGTGTGTGTGCGCTCGCGCGTGTGTGCGTGTGTGCGCGTGCATGTGTGTGTCTGTCTGAGAGAGATAGGAAGAGAGAGAAAGAGAGAGAGAAGAGAGAGAGACAGAGAGAGAGAGAGAGAGAGAGAGAGAGAGAGAGAGAGAGAGAGAGAGAGAGAGAGAGAGAGAGAGAGAGAGAGAGAGAGAGAGAGAGAGAGAGAGAGAGAGAGAGAGAGAGAGAGAGAGAGGAGGTGGCGTATTGCGTGATAAATTGTTTCTGTTCAATATAATTTTTCCGTAACAACATTAAATCGCTTACCCAGGCTTATCATGATCATCATTATAAACATCATCATAGCCAGTGGTAGTAGCAGTAGCAGTGGTAGTAGCAGTAGCAGCAGCAGCAGCAGCAGCAGCAGCAGCAGCAGCAGCAGCAGCAGCAGTAGTAGTAGTAGTAGTAGTAGTAGTAGTATCATTATTATTATTATTATTATTATTATTATTATCATTACTCATTGTTTCCTGACAATGGGACATTACGTACCGAAATACGGCCATGATTCAGAAACCACACCCTTGGCCAATAAACAAAACAATGAGCACTGAGACAATACAAAATGGAAACCCAGAACAATACCTTTTTTTCTGGAACCAGGGGTGGCCATTTCTGGCGCCAGACGTGTTCAGACCCGTTCATTAATCCCTTCCTCCTTCACCCCCCCCCCCTGCCACTGCAGTTGCTGTTTGTCTAAACACGGGCATTCATGGAAACGCCTGCGCGTGAACAAATTGGTCAACAATTCCTCTGTCTATCGTGGTGGCTTTGTTCCTTCTCCACTAGTCCAATCTGATCGTGAATGCTTGTTTGTGCATGTACAGCCACGGCTATGTCCGCTCATACCTGCTGTTCGTGAGTCTGAACGTTCTACTTGAAACAACGATCTTCTATAAAGTCAAAGTCAAAGTGAAGTCAAAGTTGAACTGTTATTTTCAGATGGTACATTGACAAAGCATATACAGCGACAGACTGAATGTGGTGCTTTCTTGTAGCTCATCTATTACTTTTCAAAAGTCTCTCAATACCTTTTAACACTTTACTATGGATTATCTTTATTTTGAAAGAACTGGGATGCCCAAACGCAATGAATGGCTATCTTGACTACGTTTAACAGAGCGAGCTGATTTGCTCATGGTTCGATGACAATATTTCTAGTGTTTAGTACATCTAGTTCGTGAGTTCTTGACAAAATATTGCAAACAGTATCTGCGTTTGTATCAACAAGTAGGCACAAATCACACCATGCTCAGCCACCACTGTCTGCTCTGCTTTCTGCTAAGCTCCTTCAAATAGTGTAACTGAAGGTAAAGGTAAAGGTGCCCCATAACCTATGCGGTCATTGGGGAGCGAGGCGTCAGAGACCTCACTTCTCCAGAGGCCAGCATATTGAGGGAGGCGCCCATCTCCTCTCCCTTGCTGCTTTACCTTCCCTCACCCTAAAGAGGGCAGGTACCCATTGACAGTTGGGTGAACTGGGGGACTGTACTGAAGCCAAGGCGCACAAACTGTCACCCATCCAAAGGGAAACCACGCTCGACGCTGCTTAACTTGGCTGGGGAAAAGCGAGTGCTCCGACCTCTGAGCTATCCCTTCCCCTTGCCATTTAGTTATGAATATACAAACTTATAAAAGAACAAGTCGATTCATACGTGCTGTGTTTCTGTTTTTCATTCACAATTGCTCGATATCTTGTGTATTGCAGGGTTGAAAAATCACTGAATACATCAATGCAAGGTCACTGAAAATATTCTAAAAAAACAAATAAACAACCAGGAATGTCAGCCAAAGGGGTACTAAGATTTGCCATTCCATGTTGGAATGAGAGCGTCACGGTTTGCTTTTTTGTACCGCTATTGCATGTAACGCCTGTTACACATTGTGTTTTTAATGCAATTAGCTTCAATCCATAGAGAAATGAAGTTCTTCATCTGGGCTTTGATACGCTGTAATGGGGGACACTTGAAGCATTATTTTATATTATTAGAGTCTTTATAAAATATTGTTTAGAAATACTACCAACATCTTTATCTAATCATATGATTTAATTCCTGGATCCCTTTTTCCAATAATTGTAAGTCTCAGATGTGTGACATTCCTTGTTTCTGACACAATGCTAGAATGTGTTTTAGCTAAAACAGATCAAAGTGGAAGTGATCGTGATTTCATTTAACACGAACTAAGATTTGGAAGACAAAAACACATCAGTCATTGATATAATCTAAAGTCATAAGAATTGCAAATTGATTTATTGTATTTTCCACTATAAGTGATATTAGAAGGAATCGCGCGCACATATTTGTGTGTGTGTGTGTGTGTGTGTGTGTGCGCGCGTGCGTGCGTGCGTGCGTGCGTGTGTGTGTGTGTGTGTGCGTGCGTGCGTGATTGCTTGCGTGATTGCGTGCGTGCATGCGTGCGTGCGTGCGTGTGCGTGTCTCTTTCTGTTTGTCGGTCTCTCTTTCGGTCAGTCTGTCTGTCTGTGCACAGACCTTTTTTCATGTAAATAAATTCAGTTCACAAGCTGACGTTAGCTAGGCAGCACACGCTGACACTGAAGCCGTGAAGTACAAGAAGAGGCAGTGAATACAGACAGACAGACAGGCAGACAGAAACACAGAAGACAGCACACAGCAGTTTTCAGGGAGACAAAGGGGACACCTCAGCTCCATCAGCGCAGAGAAGAGCAGCAGCCTCTGCCTGCAGCAGAAAGGCCAGGGAAGCAGCAGCGGCAGCCTGTGGCCAGCCCGCCAGCCAGCCAACTGAGGACGGTAGGTAGGTAGGTAGGTAGGTAGGTAGGTAGGTAGGCAGGCAGGTAGGTAGGTAGGTAGATAGGTAGGCAGGAAGGTAGGTAGGTAGGTAGATAGGTAGGTAGGCAGGTAGGTAGGTAGGTAGGTAGATAGGTAGGTAGGCAGGCAGGTATGTAGTTAGGTAGGTAGGTAGGTAGGTAGGCAGGCAGGTAGGTAGGTAGGTAGATAGGTAGGCAGGCAGGCAGGTAGGTAGGTAGGTAGATAGGTAGGCAGGCAGGCAGGTAGGCAGGTAGGTAGGTAGGTAGGCATGCAGGTAGGTAGGCATGCAGGTAGGTAGGGGATTTAGGCTGATCCCCTGTTGCCCTTTTTCTCTTTACTCTTTTCCTGTGAGTGATTTCTCTCTCTTCTTTTTGTTCTCTCACAATTTCCTTTTCCAAAAATTTCCTTTCTAAAAATGTTCATCTCTTGTAGGGATTTTCTCGTGTTGTTTTGGCTTGGCTTGGCTTGGCTTGGCTTGGCTTGGCTTGGCTTGGCTTGGCTGAGGTTGGCTTGGCTTGGCTTGGCTTGGTTTGGTTTGGTTTGGTTTGGTGTGCTTGGTTTGGTTTGGTTTGGTGTGATTTGGTTTGGTTTGGTTTGGTGTGTTTGTTTGGTTGTTGGTGTGTTGTGTTTGGTTGGTGGTTTGTTGGTTGTTGGTGTGGTTTGGTTTGGTGTGGTTTGGTGTGGTTTGGTTTGGTGTGGTTTGGTTTGGTGTTGTTTGGTGTTGTTTGGTGTGGCTTTGTGGGGCTTGGTGTGGCTTGGTGTGGTTTGGTTTTTAGGGGTAGAATGTTGTGTAATTTTTGTTGCGTTTTTATTTTCTTCCTTTTATTGAAATATTCGCACCAGCTGCTGAAAGTTATGGAGTATTACAGTTGGTTTTTAGCTTATTGGATTCTTCATTGTTGTTAGTTGTGGGTTTCCTTTGTTTTTCGTCTGTTTGCGCTTTCTGTTTGCTAGCAGGCTTTTGTTTTAGTAATGTTTATTTAATCCTGTTTTGGTTTATGTTTTGTGTGTGTTTTCCACATCTGTAATACATCTGCCATATGTTCTCTTTCCCACAACTTATGGCACGAATAAGTGTGTGTGTGTGTGTGTGTGTGTGTGGTGTGTGTGTGTGTGTGTGTGTGTGTGTGTGTGTGTGGTGTTTGTGTGTGTATGTGTGTTTGGTGTTGTGTGTGTGTGTGTGTGTGTGTGTGTGTGTGTGTGTGTGTGTGTGTGTGTGTGTGTGTGTGTGTGTGTGTGGTGTTTGTGTGTGTGTGTGCTTCAGGTTTATGTGTGTATAGCTATAAACACACGTGGTCATGCTGGTAGATATGTCTGCCTATGAATAACTTGTCGACCAATGATGTTAGTACGATCATGAGTGCATGTTTTTATTCACTATGTCTAACAGTCATTTATTAATTCATTGACCCACTCATTCCTTCATTTATTCATTCCAACTTTCTTAAAGTTTTGACTCGCCTCAACTACTATGGGACCTGTTCTATGATGAGTGATGAAAATGTAATATACCTACAATAATCTTTCTTTCTTTCCTTGCATGTTATCCGTGTATCTCGGAAATCCAGTTGTGCATGTTGAAATATCTTACAGTGTGATTGAAAAAAGAGGAATACTATCACAGTCAGTGCCGGGAAACTACAGAATTGCTATTCCCTGTCCTTCCACAAGAGTGTAGACTTTCCAAATTGTCAAAATTGCTGTGCAGTAATGACTAATCTGAACAAGCTTCAGTTATATAGATCTGAATAAAAAGCAAAACCAGTGCACATATGGGCTGTTGTATTTTTTACTGCTAGCATATGCACATGCAGATTTACAGCTTTAACAGTTAACTGATGCATCAGTTCAAAAAGCCACAATAACGATATATAATATAGCTAGCCATGATGCACAGCGTTAACCAGAAGTGTCGACACTGGAATATATATATATATATATATATATATATATATATATATATATATATATATATATATATATATATATATATATATATATATATATATATACAGTGTGTGGTGTGTGTGTGTGTGCGTGTGATATTTTCATTGCATTCGATGCCCTTCCACACAAAAAGCGGTCACGTGCGTGCGTACGTCCGAATGTGTTTGCGTGCGTGCGTGCGTGTGGGTGTGGGTGTGTGTGTGTGATTGTGTGTGTTCTGAAGACAGCACAAGTCAACACTTCTATACACATGCGTAATGAAAATCAATCAAAGCAGTTGAGTCACATTTGACTACAGTGTTGCACCAATGAAAACGAAGTATGCACAGATGCATATTTACTTATCCCTAGGCATATAATCACAGGTGCGCGCGCACGCATGCGCGCACAAACACGCACACACACGCACGCAGATACGCACGCGCGCGCGCACACACACACACACACACACTACTCTGTGTATGACGGGAGATAAAAGCATATGTCAATACATGTATGTGTGTGTGTGTGTGTGTGTGTGTGTTTATATCTGCGGTGATGGTAAGCGTTTGTTAATGAACTCCTCACACAGATAGAGAGAGAGAGACAGAGACAGAGAGAGACAGAGACAGAGAGTGAGAGAAAGAGAGATGAGAAGAGACAGGAGACACGAGAGAGACGAGACGAGAAAGAGAGAGACAGAGACGAGAGAGAGAAAGATAGATAGGAGGACAGAGAGAACAGAGACGAGAGTGAAGAAAGATAGATAGAGACAGAGACAGAGAGAGACAGAGACAGAGAGTGAGAGAAAGGATCAGATGAGAGACAGAGACAGAGAGTGAGAGAAAGAGAGATAGAGACAGAGACAGAGAGAGACAGAGACAGAGAGAGACAGAGACAGAGAGTGAGAGAAAGAGAGATAGAGACAGAGACAGAGAGAGACAGAGACAGAGAGAGACAGAGACAGAGAGTGAGAAGAGGATAGAGCAGAGACAGAGAGACAGAGAAGAGAGAGCAGAGACAGGAGTAGAGACAGAGACAGAGAGAGACGAGACAGAATGAGAGAAAGAGAGATAGAGACAGAGACAGAGAGGACAGAACAGAGAGAGAAGACAGAGACAGAGACAGAGAGACAGAGAGAGAGAGGCAGAGAGAGAGAGGCAGAGAGACAGAAAAACAGAGACAGAGAGAGGTTTATCGAACTGCCTTGGCGCAGTGGTTAGCGCTTTGGGTTAAGGACTGGAAGGTCGCAGATTCGAATCCCATAAGAGTTGCAGGGATTGTTTTTCGGACTCTGCCCGGCTGCTACCCAGAGTGAGTGTGCTGTGGGGTTAGTGGGGAGACTGGGACCACGCAGTTACGATGCGAGTTTGAGTGTGTTGCCCAAATTGCCTGACCAACACTGCTGATAAGGTATATGTGGATCGGTGGTCTAGAGGTAACGCGCCTGTCTAGAAAGCGAAAAGTCCGGGTTCGTATCCCGTCTGGGCCCGAAACTTTTCCCCCATCCATTAGACCATGAGTGGTGGTCTGGGCGCTAGTCTTTCGGATGAGACGATAAACCGAGGTCCCGTGTGTTACAGAAAATTATGCAGCGCACGAAAAAGAACCCACGGCAACAAGAGAGTTGTCCCTGGCAAAATTCTTAGAAAAAAGCCACTCTGATAGGGAAAGAAATACAGTTGCAGACCAAAAAAAAAAAAAAAAAAAAAAAAAGGGGTGGCGCTGCTCTTGTGGCGACGTGCTCTCCCCGGGTAGAGCAGCCCGAATTTCACGCAGAGAAATCTCGTGACTTAAAGTGGTATAAATAAATAAATAAATAAATAAATAAATAAATAAACACTGCTGATAAGGTATATGCCAACACTGCTGATAAGGTATATGCCAACACTGCTGGTAAGGTATATGCCAACACTGCTGATAATGTATATGCCAACACTGCTGATACGGTATATGCCAACACTGCTGATAAGGTATATGCCAACACTGCTGGTAAGGTATATGCCAACACTGCTGATGAGGTACATGCCAACACTGCTGATAAGGTACATGCCAACACTGCTGATAAGGTATATGCCAACACTGCTGATAAGGTATATGCCAACACTGCTGATAAGGTGTATGCCAACACTGCTGGTAAGGTACATGCCAACACTGCTGATAAGGTATATGCCAACACTGCTGATAAGGTGTATGCCAACGGGTCAAACCAGGCTCAGCTACAATAATACATTAAAACCATCTGGTGGAGAGACATGGTTGCTTGCTGGTAACAGAGCAGCCGTGACCATTCCAGAGTGCCAGGCATGGAGAACTTGGCTCTCAGAGAATTCTGTTCTGAGGCATCGCTCCTCTAAAACTATGATCCTCTGTGAGAAATAGCACAGCCTAATACTGTTTTTCGAACCTGTGGAGTAAGCTGAGGCCTTCGTTGACTGTCTGACTGTCTTCTGTAGCTCACTGCCCATTGAAGTGTACCTGTCTGTCTAAACATGTGCTTTTCTTCCTGAGGGGAATTTGTTGAGATTGTTGTTTGTCTGCATGTCTATGTGTCCTTCTTCTGTTCTTTATATCTGTTTTTCTTCCCTACTGTTGTTTTACTGTTGTTTATGTCTTTCTGTCTTTCTTTTCTGTGTGTTATTCTTTATCAACCACTTTTTGTATCGACGTTTTGGTCAAGTTAGTTGTTTTTTTAACTTTTCTTTGTATCCTAGTTTCTTCATTTCTTCGGTTTGTTGTCATGGTTTTTTCTGTTTGTTTCTTGTGATGGACATATGTTTGTTTCAGGATTGTTCTTGTTATTTCTTTGTATAGCCTTGCTCAGACTGTCTGCACATACCAGCATTGAACCAGAACATGCACCATGTGTAGCACAGAAAGTCCACACAACTTGCGTGCCTGACTATAACGAGTTTCCCTCCAAAACTACAGTTTTCTTGTTGTGTTCCAGTTTCCCCGAAAGAAAGCAGAGCAACATGGCAACAGAGCAACATGGCAACAGAGCAACATGGCAAAAGAGCAACATGGAAACAGAGCAACATGGAAACAGAGCAACATGGCAACAGAGCAACATGGCAACAGAGCAACATGGCAAAAGAGCAACATGGCGACAGAGCAACATTGCAACAGAGCAACATGGCAACAGAGCAACAGGGGAACATAGAAACAGAGCAACATGGCAACCGAGCAACATGGCAACCGAGCAACATGGCGACAGAGCAACATTGCAACAGAGCAACATGGCAACAGAGCAACATGGCAACAGGGGAACATAGAAACAGAGCAACATGGCAACACAGCAACATGAAAACAGAGCAACATGGCAACAAAGCAACATGAAAACAGAGGAACATGAAAACAGAGGAACATGGCAACAGAGCAACATGAAAACAGAGGAACATGGCAACAGAGCAACATGGAAACAGAGCAACATGGCAACAGTGCAACATGGAAACATGGCAACAGAGCAGCATGGCAACAGGGGAACATAGAAACAGAACAGCATGGCAACGTAGCAACATGGAAACAGTGCAACATGGAAACAGAGCAACATGGAAACAGAGCATCATGGCAACAGAGTAACATGGCAACAGAGCAACATGGCAACAGAGCATCATGGCAACAGAGTAACATGGCAACAGAGCAACATGGCAACAGAGCATCATGGCAACAGAGTAACATGGCAACAGAGCAATATGGCAACAGAGCAGCAAGGCAACACATTTACATGGTAACACAGTAACATGGTAACACAATAACACGGTAACACAATAACATGGTAACACAGTAACATGGTAACACAGTAACATGGTAACACAGTAACATGGTAACACAGTAACATGGTAACACAATAACATGGTAACACAATAACATGGTAACACAGTAACATGGTAACACAGTAACACGGTAACACAGTAACATGGTGACACAGTAACATGGTAACACAGTAACATGGTAACACAGTAACACGGTAACACAGTAACATGGTAACACAGTACCATGGTAACACAGTACCATGGTAACACAGTAACACGGTAACACAGTAACATGGTAACACAGTACCATGGTAACACAGTACCATGGTAACACAGTAACATGGTGACACAGTAACATGGTAACACAGTACCATGGTAACACAGTACCATGGTAACACAGTAACACGGTAACACAGTAACATGGTAACACAGTACCATGGTAACACAGTACCATGGTAACACAGTAACATGGTGACACAGTAACATGGTAACACAGTACCATGGTAACACAGTAACATGGTAACACAGTAACATGGTAACACAGTAACATGGTAACACAGTAACATGGTAACACAGTAACATGGTGACACAGTACCATGGTAACACAGTAACATGGTAACACAGTAACATGGTGACACAGTAACATGGTAACACAGTAACATGGTGACACAGTACCATGGTGACACAGTAACATGGTAACACAGTAACATGGTAACACAGTAACATGGTAACACAGTACCATGGTGACACAGTAACATGGTAACACAGTAACATGGTAACACAGTAACATGGTAACACAGTAACATGGTAACACAGTACCATGGTGACACAGTAACATGGTAACACAGTACCATGGTAACACAGTAACATGGTAACACAGTACCATGGTAACACAGTAACATGGTAACACAGTACCATGGTGACACAGTAACATGGTAACACAGTAACATGGTAACACAGTAACATGGTAACACAGTAACATGGTAACACAGTAACATGGTAACACAGCAACATGGTAACACAGTAACATGGTAACACAGTAACATGGTAACACAGCAACATGGTGACACAGCAACAAACAAGAGAGCAGCACGCCAATGCATGCTGGAAAGGTCAGGAGGAGAGAGGTGAGGGTTTCCCGTGATCCACCTGCTAGCTGCTAATCCCGGCCATAGCAGTAAGGGGGCAGCAACTGTGTGCTTACCAGCATGTATGTGTGCGTGCGTACCTCTGCTCCGTGTATGCGTGCGTGCGTGTGTGCATGTGTGCGTGTGTGTGTGTGTGCGTGAAAGTCAAAGTCAAACTTTTATTTTCAGAGAGTACATTGAATAAACAGTGCGGCTGCGTTTGTTTCATGAAGCCATCTGTGTGTGTTTGTTTGTATGTGTGCGAGTGTGTGTGTGTGCGTGTGTGTGTGTGTGTGTGTGTGTGTGCGTGTGTGCGTGTGTGCGTGTGCGCAGTTGCACTCATACATGCGCGCGTGTAATGCACACCAGGCACACACTCCAGTTTGCTGCCTAAGTATCTTGAGATAGAGTTGGTTCTCTGTAGAGTTACGGGTTTTGCAACCAAACAACAGCACACATTGATAATATCAACATGATGGGAAATGCCAATGCAGCCATAAGATGGATCTCTCTGTTGTCTTATTATCTTGGTTACATCAATAAAAAGTTATAGGAACTTTGCTATTGAGAGACAGACAGAGAGAGAGAGAGAGTGTGTGTGTATGTGTGTGTCTCTGTGTGTGTGTGTGTGTGTGTGTGTGTGTGTGTGTGTGTGTGTGTGTGGTGTGTGTCTGTATCTGTGTCTGTGTTTGCTTATGAGCGTTTGCATATGTGCATTTCCATAATTATTAACACATGCGCTAATGTGTGTGTGTTTGTGTGTTGTTTTTGCTATGTATAACAGTAGGTATTCCACTATTACCACTTCTAGATTAGACCTAACTAATAAGACCTCCTTTTTCACTTCAATATCTTAATATTTATATTGACATCTCTCTCTCTCTCTCTCTCTCTCTCTCTCTCTCTCTCTCTCTCTCTCTCTTCTCTCTCTCTCTCTCTCTCTCTCTCTCTCCGTTTTGCTTTTAGGGAGAGTAGTCTATTGTGTGCCGGTGGGAATGGATGATAAAATTTGCAAAACTGCATGCACACGGGGACTGGATTTTTTAAACACATCTCACGAGTACTTATTCCATTATCCTAGAAATAAAAGAATAAGGAAATAAATACTCTCTCTCTCTCTCTCTCTCTCTCTCTCTCTCTCTCTCTCTCTCTCTCTCTCTCTCTCTCTCTCTCTCTCTCTCTCTCTCTCTCTCTCTCAGTGACACGTTTATAAGAAACAGACAGGGCACAGATTCTGAGCTGGCACTGAGGCTGACACCTACAGCTTCCAATGCAGGGGTGGGGAGGCACGATCAGGTTCTGCCTTATCTGCCGGAAAGAGACAGATGTCGGCTGTGGCTGGCGCTGCGTGTCAGTGAGGTGACGTCAGCTGCGCCTCTGCTGGCTATCCTCAAATGTTATTTTCTTCATAAACACTGACAGCTATATGTTTATGTGAAAGATTATAATAGAGTGAAAACAGTGTTTGTGAGTGCTCTCTGTGAGAAATAGGAGTCTTGTACTGTTCCTCATGTGTGATGATTTCAGTTACTTCCTCCGCCGTTTCAATTCGTATATAATTAATTTGTGCATGTGTAGCAGTGCGGGTTTCGCCTTTCCATAGCATTTTTGCCCCTTTAAGGCAGCACCAGTAGAAAGGACGTTCACTTTCTGGCCAGGCAAAACTGGATGAGATGAGTTTTCAGAGAGAAAATCTACAGAATTATATTAAATGGATCATATGACGAGTGATTTATTCGCTACTAAACAAAAAAACATCAAGCCTTGTTCAAAAGCTGTTCCTTTATATTCTGTATGACCCAGCCGACGATAGCACGATGACAAATTCATCACTGACAGACAAATCCGGGATCAAGAATTGTGATGACATTATTTCGTAATGGTTTGCGAGACAAAAAGAAGACGCTGAAATCACCCAAGATGAGACAATGGCTTTGCACAATATTAATGTGGTCTAGGAAATGAGAAAATTGATCCTGATCAAGCCATAAGCAGATTTTATTCTCTCTTTTTGATCACACAGGGGCTGGAAAGAGACAAGTGATCATTATGAAGAAAGGGGTTAAGCCAGGAAAGAGAACATTGCGCAAGATCTGAAAGAAAGGTGTAGGCAATGCTCAAATACATATTTAGATTTTGCAGAGACATAGAGCATTACCCATTCCAAGATTCAGAGAAGATCATCAGCTCTACAACACCTGCCGAATAATGAGCATTATGCCACTGAAATACCACCTCTCCATACCCTCAGATAACTGAGTACATTCTATTGTCGTACAGCTCTTTATAACCATAGATAAATGAGTGCATTCTATTGTAATACCACATATTTGTTACTCCAGATAAAGGAGTACCTTCTACTGTAATACCACATCTTTGTAACTCCAGATAAAGGAGTACCTTCTACTGTAATACCACATCTCTGTAACTCCAGATAAAAGAGTACCTTCTACTGTAATACCACATCTTCATAACCCCAGATAAAGGAGTACCTTCTACTGTAATACCACATCTTCATAACTCCAGATAAAGGAGTACCTTCGACTGCAATACCACATCTTCATAACTCCAGATAAAGGAGTACCTTCTACTGTAATACCACATCTCTTTAACAGTAGATAAAGGAGTACCTTCTCCTGCAATACCACATCTCTGTAACAGTAGATAAAGGAGTGCCTTCTACTGCAATACCACATCTTCATAACTCCAGATAAAGGAGTACCTTCTACTGTAATACCACATCTCTGTAACTCCAGATAAAGGAGTGCCTTCTACTGTAACACCACATCTTCATAACTCTAGATAAAGGAGTACCTTCTACTGCAATACCACATCTTTACAACTCCAGATAAAGGAGTACCTTCTACTGTAACACCACATCTTCATAACTCCAGATAAAGGAGTACCTTCTACTGTAACACCACATCTCTGTAACTCCAGATAAAAGAGTACCTTCTACTGTAACACCACATCTCTGTAACTCCAGATAAAGGAGTACCTTCTACTGCAATACCACATCTCTAACTCCAGATAAAGGAGTACCTTCTACTGTAACACCACATCTTCATAACTCCAGATAAAGGAGTTCGCATCAACATCAGAGGATTATGGCTAAAGCTGTGAACGAGGCACACTTCTAGCCCCAGTTTTTGAAGAGCACTGGAATGCTGACTGACTGTCCAACTTTTTAAACTTCCACGCAATGTTCTGCAAGTGAAAAAAGTTGGAAATATGATTGTAAAACGGATCAACCGTTGCCAGTTTTGTTGCCAGCGTTGTTGCTTGTATGTCTGTGTGTTTGCTTGTTTGTTAGCTTAGTTTGTTTGTTTGTTTGTTTGTTTGTTAATTGTGAGTTTTTGTTCGTTTGTTTCTTTGTTAATTTTGTGTTTGTTTGTAAGTTAGTTTGTATGTTTGTTTGTACCGAATGGCTCCTGCAATCATTCTTTACTGCTCCTAGTTTTACGGTGCTTCTGTCTGAGCTGCTGTCATTACAAAGCGCAAGAAAGGTTTATGCACGAGAAATCAGCGCTGGAGCCGCTGAAAGGCAAACAGAGAGTAAAAGAAGCAAGCCCGGGATTCCAGCAAAGTGATAGCACAACAAGGTGCTGCTTGAAGGCTGCATCAGGGGCAAGTTTGTTTTCTGGTAACCTGCTGCTGTTCTTAGAGATGAACCCGTTTTGAGTAGAGCACAACTATGTACGGTGTTTTGAATCAAGTCAAAGCAGGTTTCTTTGTGTGAAATCTCTCTCTCTCTCTCTCTCTCTCTCTCTCTCTCTCTCTCTCTCTCTCTCTCTCTCTCTCTCTCTCTCTCTCTCTCTCTCTCTCTCTCTCTCTGTGTGTGTGTGTGTGTGTGCGTGCGTGCGTGCGTGCGTGCGTGAGTGTATTTTTGTGTGCATGTGCGCGTGCATGCGCGCGCGCGGGTGTGTGTGTTTAGTGTGTCTGTGTGTTTTGTGTGTGTGTGTGTGCGTGTTTGTGTGTGTGTCCGCGCGCGCACCTGTGTGTTCATTCGTTCATTCGTTCTTTACATTTTACCTCTTTTTACTATCAGTGATATTAGTCGAAGGGAGACAGGGGGAAAGAAGAAAAGCAGATGTTTGTGTGTGACTGAAAGTTTTTTTTGTCACTTATAATACGATCATGTGTGTGTGTGTGTGTGTGTGTGTGTGTGTGTGTGTGTGTGTGTGTGTGTGTGTGTGTGTGTGTGTGTGCATGTGTGTGTGTTTCTGAATGTCTATAGCATTACAGCAGCTGAAGTCTGTGTTCTGACAGACACGGGAGCAGAGGGAAGGACTCCACCTGGCACTGACACTGCTGGCAGCAGCTGACCTCCACACTGACACGTGACAGGACGGATGACAGGGAGCCACACGCCCTGTGGCGGTAGTGAAAATACAAAAACACTTGATACATTTACAGCAAGTCCACACACACACACACGCACGCACGCACGCACGCACACACACACACACACACGCACGCACGCTCGCACGCACATACACACTCCAGCGAGGCATTTAGTGGATGAAGGTTGTAACAGTAACCCCTCAGACAGGTGTTTCATTCAGCCAGGTTTCATGACCACGCTGTGATTGTTGTCAGCGCAGGGGGGTTGGCTGGTGACTTGCCTCTGCTAGATCACACCAGGCACCATTCAGTACTGCCTAAAGTGACCTAGCAGCAAGGCAAGGCTGGGCCCCTCTGCTGGGTTGCCTTTCAGGGGCCTATTATTGATTATTTCATTGTGAAATCAAGGTTCTGAGGATACGACACAACAAAACTGAATGCGATGTTGGTGGTGAGATTAGCCTGGGTTGTTTTAGAACCTAAACAGGGGTGAGTTACGGATGGAGCAGCAGCCAAACACCTTTTAGTACTGGACGAAAGACAAGCTCAGATGACTGGAAAAGAGTACAGCCGCAAGATTGGAGCATTGCAGGACTGAGAGAAATGTTAAAGATTCGAAACAAAAGATTGAGAAAAGTAAAACCAATGGATTAAGAAATGGCAACTCCTGCAATTTGAGAAATTGGCAATGTAGAGGATTGGAAACTGGTAATGCCGTAAGTTTGGGAAATGCTAAAGCCAACGATTGGGAACTGTAAGTACAAGAGAATTGAGAACATGGTGATTTCAGAGGATTGGGAAAAGGTAAAGCCATATGAATGGGAAATGGTAAAGCCATGTGAATGGAAATGGTAAACCCATTTGAAGGAAAAATGGTAAACCCTTGAAGGGGAAATGGTAAAGCCATGTGAAGGGGAAAATAGAAAAGCATGGAAAGGGAAAGGTAAGTCAGGGGAGGGGGAAATGGTAAAGTCAGAGGACTGGGAAAGGGAAAGCAGGGGTTTGGGGAAGTGGAAAAAGTCAAGGACTGGGAAAGGGAAAAACCAAAGGATTTAAAATGGTAAAGTCAAGGATGAGAAATGGTAAAGTAAAGGGACGGGGAAAATGGTAAAGTCAGAGGAGGGAAATGGAAAAGTCGGGGACGGGGAAATGCCCACTCGTGGGACTGGGCAAAATACGGGCCCAAACCATTTAAAAAAACAACAGGTGGCACCACATTCCGGAGAGGAACCAAATCTTCCTCTTAAATGAGCATCACCCCTGTGGGCAGCGTGGTTATTTTGGAAACCGCGGGCACTGGCCGTGACCACTGCATGTACAAAAACCCCTGTGACGCTCTGGACACCAGATGCTGGCACAGATGCCGGCATCAAAAGGGGGCACGAAAATGGTGTGACAAAGGGGGGCCGCAGATCGCAGCCGCCATCCTAGCACGTCCTTTTCGCTGGGCCCCGAGCAAGCATCCCTGCACGCAAGCCCTATGCCGGTCGAAAGGCCGCGGAAGAGTGTGCCAACGTGGATAGGACAGACAGCACAGGGACCTTCACCCCCCTGAAGGACGGGGAAAATGCCAGGAGCAGGAGGGAAATAGAAGAAAGCAGTTCCCAATGCAGTCAAGTTTCCCGCTAATGCACGCGGTTGGAACATTTGTTTCCCTTTTTTTGTTGGGTTTTTTATTGCGTTTTTGTAAATAAATTCTTGTAGTTTTAGTATAGAAAAAACATTTTGCCGTTTAGTTTCTAGTGGTTTTTAAAAATTTTATTTTCGGTTTAAGATTTTAAAATCGGGGCCCCTTCATAGAAATATTTTTGTCATGTCATAGACATTTTCTATTTTAAAGTGAGAAAAATAGGCCAATGACACAGGTTTTATTGCGACATTTCTCTTCTTCCCCCCCCCCCCCCCCCCCCCCGCCCTTAGTCCCCTCCCTCCTCCTCCCCTCCCTTCTCTTCTTCTTTTTTCTTCTTCTTCTTTTTTCTTTTTCTTCTTTCTTCTTTTTCTTCTTTCTTCTTCTTTTTTTCCTTCTTCTTTTTCCCCCTTCTTTTTTTTCTTCTTCTGTTCTTCCCTCCTTCTTTTATTTTTCTTCTTGTAATGTTGCCTAAAATTAATCCAGCTTCTCACTTCACTAAAAGGTTTTTTATTTCAATGGATTATTCCCAAGATAACTCCAAATACCTGCACTTACTCGCAACCCTTTTCCCCCGTACAGTTTAAAAGAAGTCAGCTAAGCCTCTCCCCTTTAAAACCCCCAGCGGGAAAAGCGCAGACGGAATTGGCTAGGCAGCTAGCTTGGGGAGTTACGGGTGCAGCAGCACAGCAGCGCAGCACGTACAAGAGCAAGGAGGGGAGGTCAGTGGCCACCTGTCGCCCGCACCCGCAAGCTCGATCACAAGGGATGGGCCCCAGCCCCGGACCATTCTGCTCCAAGACGCAGACAACAGACAGACAGGAAGACGGGCAGACAGACGACAAAGGCAGGCCGCAGTGTCGGAGAACAACAAAGCGGGTCGGATGAAAAGCAGACAAAGGGAAAAGCAAAGGAACGGAGCAAAGAAATAGTACAGACAAAAAATGACGATTCCAAACTTTTGGAAAAGTGCCCAATAATGACTTTTTTTTTATTAGTTTGTTTTCTGTAATTCAAAAATATTATGAATAGAAGATAGATAGATGAAGATAGATAGACAAAAAGACAGACAACAACGATAATAGATAGACGACAGAGAGACAGAGAGACTGACAGACAGATGACAGAAGACAGATAGACAGATAGAAGACAGACAGATGACAGATAGAAGCAGAAACGATAAAAATAGATAGATAGGAGATGATAGAAGAAGATTTTTAGATGATAATAGATAGACAGATAGATAGATAGATAGTAATAGATAAAGAAAGAGAAAGAAAGAGATAGAAATAGTAGTAGAAGATAGATAGATAGATAGATGATAGATAGATAGATAGATAGATGATAGATAGATAGATAGATTTTTTGATGATTTAAGGGAAACTGTTACCACCTCTATTGACTTCAGAACATGTACAAAATCTCTCTAAGGTTGTGTCAAAGAGATCGAGATTGTGCAGAGTCCACACAGCATCCTCTGACCAGATCAAACCATGTGAATTCCTACTATATTATATATAAAATATATATATATATATATATATATATATATATATATATATATATATAATAGATAGATAGATAGATAGATAGATAGATAGATAGATAGATAGATAGATAGATAGATAGATAGATAGATAGATAGATAGATAGATAGATAGATAGATAGATTGGTTACCTTGGGTCACCCACATAATGCACTGTAACTCACCACAGCTGGGAATAACTTCCCATGAATACCACGTATGCGTGTAACACTGTTTTCTAAACCTTCACCATACAGGCACCCCTACTCCGGCTTCAGAATGTTTCCATTTCAAAGGAATAGGCCTTGTTGTGCTGAAAGCTTACCATGGCTGGAGAGGATCTGCACACAGCATTTTACATCACAGCACTGTTCCCTGCAGGCCGCGCCTCTGCCCCTTAGTTAGGACAGGGCTGAGCAGACGCTGTGTTTCTTCCACACACACCCACACCCTGGCATGCGCGTGTACCCACCTCACAAATCAGCCACCCGAAGAATCCTAATCCAGAAAACAATGGAGACGAGTTGGAAACAGCGGTAGGAACCAACAACAGAAACAACAACAAAAAAGAGACACAACAATGGGGAGACAGAGAAAGATAGACAATGCAGAAGCAAAGAGAGACTGACTGACAGTGCGACATGGATGTCCACACATAGTTTGGTTGGTATTTACACTGATCAACGCCACAGGGCGCTGGACAGAAAACATGGCAACCCACCGGACGCCGATACGGAATTATGGGATCTTTCTTCTTCTTCTTCTTGGTCGTCCATCGATCCGATGATGACTGTCCTCATGTGTTGAGTCTTTGTCTTATGTGAGCATGGAGATGGCTGGTTAAGCCAATCCGTGATAGGCAGACGCGGGTGCAGTGGGGGCAAGGAAACTGTCCGGGGGGTTCAGGGTTGATGGTTGACGCCTTTCACCTAGCTCGTGCTGCAGTCACATCATCTCGCCTCTTCTCCTCGAAGTTGTCATGCGCCCGGATGGTTAGGGCGCGCCAGCCTGGTCTGTCCATAGCATACAGCTCCAGCTGTTTGGGAGGGATGTCAGCGTGTTTGATGTTGGACTTCACGCAGTCCTTGAATCTTTTGCGTGGTCTGCCCTGGTTCCGCTTTCCCAAGGTCAGTTCGCCATACATGAGCTGCTTAGGCAGCCTTTGGTCGTCCATCCGGATCACGTGATCAACCCATCGAAGCTGGGCTTTCAGTATCATGGCCTCGATGCTGGTCTTCCCAGCTCTGTCCAGGACCTCGAGGTTTGTGATCCGGTCTTGCCAGTGGATGTTCATAATTGACCGCAGGCTTCTCATGTGGAACTTCTCCAGCTGCTTCCAGTGTCTTTTGTACACCGTCCATGTCTCGCATCCATAGAGTAGGCTGGTGAGGACGACGGCTCTGTACACCTTGAGCTTTGTGGAAAGCTGGATGTTGTGCTGGTTCAAGACACGAGCTCGGAGGCGACCAAGAGCTTGACTGGCCTTGCAGATCCTAGCGTTGATCTCTTTATCCAGGGTGTTATCATTGCTGATGGTACTGCCGAGGTATCTGAAATCATCTACTATCTTTAGCTGGGTGCCCTCAATGGAGATAGAGGGGGGGAGGGGCGGCTGAAGCAGGCGCTGGCTGAAATAGTACCTCTGTCTTGCCGAGGCTGATAGTGAGCCCAAAAAGGCGAGAGGCTTCTGCGAACTTATCTGTGATGAGCTGTAGGTCAGACTCTTTGTGTGCCATGAGAGCACAGTCATCAGCAAAAAGTGCTTCCAGGATGATCTTCTCCACAACCTTGGTCCTGGCGTTCAGTCGGCGGAGGTCAAACAGTGAGCCGTCAAGTCTGTATCGCAGGTATACCCCAAGGTCTAGGTCCTTGATAGCGTGGTTGAGGACGCAGGTGAAAAAGAAGTTGAAAAGGACTGGGGCCAGCACGCATCCCTGTTTGACACCGTTACTGATGTTGAATGGCTCTGATACTTCTCCACCCGAGAGAACCTGCCCAGTCATGGGATCTTTAGTTTGCATATTTTAGCTTCTCCATAAGTATATACACGAGGGCAATAAAGGCACTGGCAGGTCTGCATGAAGTAGACCTGAGAGATTCTAAACATCCCCACCTTTAATTCACCAGGCCTGACCCAGATTCAAGCCCAGTACTTCATGGACCTATGGGATTGAAGTGGAACGGTCTTAACCACTCGGCTATAGCGTCCGCCACACAGATGTCTGAACCAAGATGTCCGTTCTTCCCAGCACCCAGCACAAGGTGGTTCTGATGACCCCCCTCTCTCTCCCCCATCTTCCTGTGGCGTCACGTGGACTGTCACAGCCGGCCACTTCTCCTTTCTTGTAGTCCCCGTGTGTATGCCGGTTTGTAATTGTCATCCGTTCCCACCAGCACGAAATAGCCTACTCTTCCGAAAAGCAGAACGGGTTTTAACGTATGCGAAGGACTTTTGGAGGAGTTGAGTCGGCACTGATGTTAAATCCAGAGGAAAAATTATCTTGAACAAGATTCGAACCCAGGTCAGCAGATCATGAGCGCAATGCGCATCACTCTAACCACCAGGCTGTCCCATACTCCGTCCGTGTGTATGTTTTGTCTGTGTGTCTGTATGCCTGTGTATGTCTATGCGTGTTTGTGTGTTTGTACCTCTGTGTCTGCGTGTTTGCCTGTGTGTAAAGCTACCCCTGTCCATGTCTATCTCTGCACATCTGTGGTGAGGGACACCTGAGCTGTGGCCCCAACAGCGGCAGTGTCACTGATACTGGGGGGGGGGGGGGGGGGGGGGGGGGGGGAGGGAGGGAGGCCTATGACTGTTACAGATATTGCCGGAGGGAGGCAGGACGGGAGGTGTATCACTGTCACTGTTACTACATGGGGGAGAGAAGGAGGGAGGGAGGTCTATCCCTGTCACTGACACCAGTAACAGCTGCCATTACTGCCACATGGAGAGACAGAAGTAGATAAATGACCTGGTAGACCAGTGCAGTGACAGTGTTGACGAACAATGCATGCATTCATTTCTTAAAGTAGATAAATGACCTGGTGGACCAGTGCAGTGACAGTGTTGACGAACAATGCATGCATTCATTTCTTATGTACGAAATGCTGGCATGAGCCCTCCACAACAAGTACGGGGACTCACACACACACACACACATACAAACACATACACACAACACCACATAAAACACATACAACACACATACACACACATACACACATACACCACATCATCACAACACACATACACACATACACACACATACATACACACATACACACACACATACACACACATACACACCCCATACACACACACATAATACACACACATACACACACACATACACACACACATACACACACACACACATACACATACATACACACAACACACACACATACACACATACACACACACATACACACACATACATACACACACAAAATACATACACATACACACATACACACACACACACATACACACACATACACACACATACATACACACATACACACACACATACACACACATACACATACACACACACAATACACACACACATACACATACACACACATACACACACAATACACACAGACACATACACACATACACACACATACACACACATACACACACATACAACACATACACACACATACACAAACATACACATACATACACACACATACACATACACATAACAAAACACACATACACACATACACACACATACACAACATACACACACATAAACACATACCACAAACACATACACACACACATACACACACAAAACACATACATACACACACATACACACACACATACACACACACACACCATACACACACATACACATACACACATACACACATACACACACATACACACACATACACACATACACACACATACACAGAACACACAACAATCCACACACATACACACACATACACACACACACATACACACACATACAAACACATACACACACACATACACACACATACACACACATACACACACATACACACATATACACACATACACACATACACACACATACACACACATACACACACATACACACACATACACACACACACACACATACACACACATACACACACATACACCCACATACACACACATACACACACGCATACACACACACACACACTTACACACACATACACACATAGGTGGATCGATGGTCTAGAGGTAACGCGCCTGTCTAGAAAGCGAAAAGTCCGGGTCTGAAGTGTGCGGCGGTTCGTACCCCGTTTGGACCGGAAATTTTTCCCCCATCCATTAGACCATGAGTGGTGGTCTGGGCGCTAGTCTTTCGGATGAGACGATAAACCGAGGTCCCGTGTGTTACACGTAATTATTTAGCGCACGTAAAAAAACCCACGGCAACAAGAAAGTTGTCCCTGGCAAAATTCTTAGAAAAAAGCCACTCTGATAGGGAAACAAATACAGCTGCAGAAAAAAAAAAAAGGGTGAAAGGGTGGCGCAGCGCTAAGTGGCGACGCGTTCTCCCGCTCTCCCGGGGAGAGCAGCCCGAATTCACGGAGAGAAATCTGCCATGACTTAAAGTGGTATGAAATAAAATCTGAGCGCTTTGATTTGTTACTTTACAAGATTCAGAGCTATATAAATTCCATACATTATTATTATTATTATTATTATTATTATTATACACACACATACACCCACATACACACACATATACACACACACACACACACAAAAACACACATACACACGTACACACATACACACACAAAAACACACATACACACATACACACATACACACATACACACACATACACACACATACACACACATACACACACATACACACCTCTCCTCTCCTCTCCTCTCCTCTCCTCATGCCCTTTCTCTTGTCCAATTCAATAGATTTTATCGTCGATGTTGTTTTTATTGCAGTTAGAGATGAGATTATTAGTACTATTATAAGCGATACTGTTTTAGTTTGATATTGTTTTAGGTTGATAGTCCAGCTGATTATGGGCTTTTGAATTCTGTATCGTATAGGGGTTCTACTTGTTTGAATAATTGGGTTTTTTTTAAAATTATTAATTCTCTATTTGATTGAAGGTGTATTTCCCCTTCCCCCTTGATACTTCTCTCCCCCCCCCCCCCCCCATCCTTTCCAATGCTTTTCTGTTGTCATCGTTATGTTGTTGTCTCATGGTGATGGGGATCATTTGTTATATTGTTGTCTCATGGTGATGGGTGATTGTTGTTATAATTGTATATCTATTATAATAATCATTATTGTAATCTTATTTGACTTATCTTGCTTTGATAGTTATTGTGTGAATATGTCATTTTTAAAAAGCGCTATTTGAAAAGTATGAGCGCATAAAAAGCACACGTTTGCTGGGTGGAGGAGGAGAGGAGGGAGGTCATTGAAGGTAATATTGTCAGTAATGACGAATGCCTAGTATTTTCTAACGTTTTATTCCTGTACCTTTTTATTATCTAAAGTATAAACATGAAAGAATGGATGAAACAGTAGGTGAAGTAATTTGTTTGTCCTGACGTTTTATGATTTTCTTTTTTAATTCTTAAAACATTTTTATTTAAATGTGTGTGTGGACGTGGGCGCGCACGCGCTCAGGTGTGCATCAGTATGTGTGCGCGTGTATATGTATATGTGGTAATTTGTATTTTCAATGTATTTCCTTATCGATTCTTTCCTCTTTTTTTTGCTGGTTTAATTTAATGGTAAATGATGCAATAATGTAGTGTCTTAGTATAGTCATTACCAAATTTGTTCTTAGATAGATGGCTTGGTGAAAAAAGCAAATTCATTGCTTATTCAATGTACCATCTGGAAATAAAATTTTGACTTGAAATTTTGACACATACACACACATACACACATACACACACATACACACATACACACACATAATAATAATAATAATAATAATAATAATAATAATAATAATAATAATAATAATAATAATAATAATAATAATAATAATAATAATAATAATAATAATAATAATAATAATGTATGGCATTTATATAGCGCTGAATCTTGTAAAGCAACAGACCAAAGCGCTCAGATTTTTTTTTTTTTTAATATCGGGGATAATGGAATAAGCACTCATGTGCTTCTTTTTACATCCAGTCCCCGTGTGTATGCGGTTTTGTAAATTTTGTCATCTGTTCCCACCGGCACACAATGGCCTACTCTTTCGAAAAGCGGAACAGGATTTAACGTATGCACAAGATGTTCTGCATGCGTTCGCACACGGGGCCTCGGTTTATAGTCTCATCCGAAGGACTGAAGGACTGTGACATTCAGTTCGATTTTTTTTGTCAAACTGGGAAGAAAGGGCGAGGCTGGGAATCGAACCCAGAACCTCACGGTTTACTTGTTGGCAGGCAAACGTCTTAACCATCCTGCCACCTTCCTTCCTTAATACACACACATACACACACACAAGGCAGATGTACGAAAAACTGCAACTAGCAAATGACACAATGACAAAGAGAATGAATTCAGTCGAGAATGTACATAAGCATGGTCAGTTAAATTTGAATAAGGTCGAAGGTTACACGATCATCCTCAGTTTAACTTGTTAAGGAGGTGTTAAGGTTTGCAATATTATTCTATTCAGACATTAGAAAGGATAAAAGATAGTGCACACACAACGCTACCGACTGAGAAAGAGGACGCGTGCAAAAGTTGTCTGAAAAGGTGGAAGTCTTACATCTGACGTAAGTTCATTAGATAACCCCAGGTCATTTTTATTTTTCTGTTGACTATACAAAAGGCTCTTGCTAATGATGATCATTAAAATCATGCATGCTCAAAGCAATGCAACCAGGTAAAGTGTGACGGGCAGGCCTTCAGATCACTTGGTGGTGAACTGACCAAGCAGAACATGAGTGGAACGGCAGAGAGACAGGGGCCTGGAGATGACGTAGAAACAGAGACAGGCACTGGTAAGAAATCACAGGAACTCTGACAAGAGAGCTAACAGAGGAAAGAAAACGATACAGCAATGGTAAATATTCGGAGCTCTGTTGCCATGTATTGGAGAAATCAAAGCTTATGTTGAGTTACTTTGGTTGTAAAGGAGTCCAATGAAAGGATGCAGAACGCCTCCCCATTTCCTCTGAAGATTCTTAAATGCACGCATTGTTTCTCTTTTAAGTGGACAGTCTGGTACACGTTTACGAGCAAATAGATCATTGATGTGTCTTTTGTGGTTGTTTAGTATGTGTTTGCCGTCAGTCCACAAGTCTAGTGATTTGGCAAATAAAGTTGGACCACCATCTTGAACTCCACAATCATCTCTAATACTTGGTCTCTTCTTCTCTTCAACTCCCAAGTTTGGCAACTCTGTACAACAGCATGCAGAAATGAGACGCCTTTTACCCGAGATGTCTGCCAAAGATTCCCAGAATCAAACGGCACAGCTGTACAGGGAGTTTATAAATCAAAGCTCCCGAGTGCAAACCCACAGAGAACATCTTGCGCACATGTTAAAACCCGTTCTGCTTGCCAAAAGAGTAGGCCATTGTGTGATGGTAAGAGCGGATGACAGAGTATATAAAAAGACGCATTCACCCGGATGTTGTATTTAGGCATCGGCCCCGAAATCGTATTGCGGCTACCAAAATGGTCATCGTAAACAGTTGCAAACAGAAAAAAAATGTCGCCGTTGGTAAACCACGGAACTCTAGCCCAGGAACACACACACACACACACACACACACACACACACACACACACACACACACACACACACACACACACACACACATATACACACACATACACACACACACATACACACACATATACACACACACACATACACACACACATACACACACACACACACACACACACACACACACACACACAACACACACACACCAAACAACAAGCAACAAAGAACAATAGCAAAACAAAACCGTTGCACGTATAATAAGGACTACAGTTAAACGTTTTGATCAGTAATAGTAATAAGGTAAAGGTAAAGGTGTCCCATAACCTATAAGGTCGTAGGGGAGCGAGGCGTCAGAGACCTCACTTCTCTAGGGCCAGCATATTGGAGGCGGCGCCCATCTCCTCTCCCTCCCTGTTTTACCTTCCCTGACCCTAAAGAGGGCAGGTACCCACGTACAGCTGGGTGAACTAGGGGACTGTACTGAAGCCAAGGCGCGCAAACGGTCACCCATCCAAGTGGTAACCACGCTTGATGCTGCTTAACCTTGGCTGGTGGAAAGCGAGTGCTCCGACTACTGAGCTGTCCTGTCGCCAGCAATAGTAATACCCTTTGTAATATCAATGATTACCTGTTTACCAGAATACTAACACACACTCTTTCCCGGTAGATGATACCATCTTCTGTACACACCTATCTGAAGACAAGACAATCCACACAAAACACCCAAACAAACAATGATGCATTCCCCAGACAACCAGCAGACTCAGGCCCCTGCCTTGCTGTTCCCGGGGCCACAAGGAAATATAGTCATTCCACGTGGACTTGGGCAAGGAGCGTTGTGAAGTGTCATTGTAGACCATGTTTATGCATGCGAATGGATATGATGTTTTAGATTCATGAACAACTGAACGTGAATTACTTTCTACCAGTTCTCTGTCTTCGCCTTGTTTTGCAAAATTATCTTTTTGCATAAACAGATGTCTGTCTTGCAAGGTTTGTTTTCCTCCTTCGTGTTCTTTTTCTTGCGTTCTTTTTCTTATCATTATCTTCTTTGCAATTTTGTTATTTTATTTATTTGCTTTTTTTTCGACTTCACGTTTTTCTTGTTTTTTACATTTTGTCCCTTTTGTACCTTCCTTCTGTGCATTTTTCTTCTTTTGGTTTGTTGTTTGTTTTTGCAATTACCTTCTTCCTTGCGTTTTTTTTTGGTGCTTTCTTCTTCTTTGCATTCTTCTCCTTCTTTCTGTGACGTTGATCTAGACACTAGCCAGTTCCTCAATGCCAAATATAGACTGCAAAACTTCAAACGGTTTGTTAAAAGACAGCTGAATAACATCCGCACCATACCAAGAACTACATCCTCACCAAGCACAGCTCTCTTGTCAACTATGTCTCTCATGTCAACTATGTCTCTCATGTCAACTATGTCGCTCATGTCAACTATGTCTCTCATGTCAACAATGCTTTCATGTCAACTATGTCTCTCATGTCAACTATGTCTTTCATTTCTACTATGTCTCTCATGTCTACTATGTCTCTCATGTCAACTATGTCTCTCATGTCTACTATGTCTCTCATGTCAAAAATGCTTTCATGTCAACTTTGCCTATCATGTCAACTATGTCTGTCATGTCAACTGTGTCTGTCATGTCAACTATGCTCTCATGTCAACTATGCCTCTCATGTCAACTATGTCTCTCATGTCAACTATGTCTCTCATGTCAACTATACCTCTCGTGTCAACTACGCCTCTCATGTTTACTATGGGGGACGGGATAGTCTGGTGGTTAGAGTTATATATTCGTGATCTGCTGACCCGGGTTCGATTCTCGCTCAAGAGGATTTTTCCTCTGGAGTGAACATCAGGGCCGACTCCACTCTCCCCAAAAGTCTGTAGGATGAAACTATAAACCGAGGTCCCGTGTGCGAACGCATGCAGACCATCTTGCACACACGTTAAAACCCGTTCCGCTTTTCGTAGGAGTAGGCAATTGTGTGCCGAAGGGAACGGATTACAAAATTGACAAAACTGCGTACCCAGGGGGACTGGATGAAAAAGCACATGGGCGCTTATTCATCTATACTCGAAACAACAGAAAAACAATTATTTTGTTTTAATCAATACGTCTGTCATGTCACCTACGTGTCTCAGGCTGGCCCCAGAGGGCTGGAGAGGACAGGGCTGTGTATGGCCGTGTTAGTGCCGACAGGCTGACGTGTATCGACTGACAGCAAGACAATGACGGGTAGCACGAGTCAGGGGGAGATCAGGGCTTCAGACTGTAATGGACTCTGTTCTCGTAAGGAAAAATACATGAAGCATTTTGACCAGCAGCTTTAAGTCAAGTCCAGTCAAGTCAAGTAAAATTTGTATTTCCAGATGGTACATTGAATAAGCAATGCATTTGCTTTTTTCATCAAGCCATCTATCAAACAACAAATTTCTTAATGATTATACTGAAATACTACATTATTGCAACCTTTACCAATAATTGAACCAGTAAAAGGAGGAAAATTGATAAGATAATACATTGGAAAAGACACAACGTTGTGCATTTTAAGACAGAGAATCGAGCAGATGCTAGTGTCGATGAGATACAGGGCAGAACAGACAAAGATACGTGAGACAAACAGGAAGAAAAGACAGAAAGGTTGTGGTGTCATTTCTTGATGCATACACAATGTTTGCCGTCTACTTTATATTTGGTCTTTTTTCAATTAATGACAAGAGTTTTGTTTTTTTCATCATTCATGTTTAGCCTATTCTTGTTACTTTCGTCTTTGGCTGTGTCCTGTATTTCTTGCAGGTCCTTATTGTTTTCTACCAATATAATTCAGTCATCAGCCAACTGAATGGCCATGGGGTTTTTTCCACTGACGACAACGTCTGTTTAGTTTGGTTTTGCGGAGATATTTATGTTCGGCACACAATGTTGAATAAATAAAGTGACACGGAACATCCCTGCCTCACTCCTCTTTAGATGTCAGCAGGTTTCGATGGCAATATGGGCAATATTAAACAAACATTGAATACGGCTTGTATGCCCACGCATTTTTATAAACGTTTCTCAAAAATGGACTTCCACCAAAACCGTTTCCAGCCCAAAATAACGTGAAATCAAACAGACAAGAGGCAAGATAATCAGAAACAGAAAGAGAAAGACAGACGAAAAGAAATGATGTATGAGAAACAAACAAGACAGAGAGTGACTGAGACAGACTAAGCTTATGTGCAGCCTGCCCCTGCAGCGTCATGTGCGTCAGGCAGGCAGGCAGGCAGACAGGCAGGCAGGCAGGCAGGCAGGCAGGCAGACACAGCAAGATGCCAGCTGCGTACATCAAACCCACTGTTTACTGACCCACTTCTCTACATCAAAACCAACAAAAGCAATCAAGCGCGCGAAAAATAGCAAAATTAAAAGGATGATGTGATCTTTACCAGTAAACTTGATGGGACAACTGTTGTTGATTTTAATCTATCCCTGCCTATTGTATTCGGTCTGCTTTAGTTTGAACCATCAAGTGGGGAGTTCTTCTGCCTCTGTTTTTGGGTTGTAAAAAGCATGTCAAAAGAGGAGATAAGAAAGGAGAGCGGCTGAATGACTAATGGGACCAGCCATCTTGGCGCAGTGGTTAGTGCCTTGGGTTACGGGCTGGAAGGTCGCGGGTTTGAATCCCATAAAAGCCATAGAGTTTTTTCTGACTCCGGCCGGCTC
Source organism: Rapana venosa (assembly GCA_028751875.1). Lineage (NCBI taxonomy): Eukaryota > Metazoa > Mollusca > Gastropoda > Neogastropoda > Muricidae > Rapana > Rapana venosa. The sequence goes on from CM054134.1 coordinate 126,821,589, forward strand.
CTACCCAGAGTGAATGTGCTGTGGGCTCAGTGGGAAGACTGGGACCACACAGTCGAGCTTCATCCATTTTACGGATGCGAGTTTGAGTGTTGCTTAAATAATCTGACCAACACTGCAGGTGTCTGTATCTCTCGTGCCTGGTTGATGCCGGGATATATCATGAAGTAAGCATAGAGTACAATCTCGAGTAGACTGTCTCAAAGCACATGCACTTCCATAGCAGAATACTTACGTCATCCTCATTATCATTGATCATTATGCAATAAAAAAAAACGCCTCTGATTCGGTGGCCCCTGTTGCTCTGGTCTCATGGTGACCTCAGCTTTGATTTCCCCATACACTTCTGTGCCTGTGGTGAGTTTGTGTCAAAGCCTTTTGGGGTTGGCGGTTCGCTGGGGACAGTGGTTGGAGGGACGTTGCGGTGGTTGCCACTTGGAGTGGGAGACTTAGTCAGTCTGGCTCTGCGACTGAGCGAGTACTGCCTTTAGTAGAGGGCTTAGTAGGTGGTGTCCTGCGCATGTTAGCTCAGAAGAGGTACCACTGAACATAACCAAAGTGACCCAGCAGCAGTGCAGAGCTTCTCTGGCTGGTGGCCTTGCGGCAGCGTCACATTAATGGGCTCCGTGTGGACTTCCTACCCTGAGGATGCAATAATAGCGAATCTGGGTATGGCTGTGGCGGGGAGATTGAAATGAGCGACGTGGGAACAGCAGGAGAGGAATGTGACAGAAGATGAGGCAGCAAAAAAAAAAGTTAATTAGCGCAATGGCTAGATTAATCACACGGAAAGAACGTTAATTTTGACGTGTACTGAGAGTGCTTTTGACCTTTTGCTCTCTCTCTCTCTCTCTCTCTCTCTCTCTCTCTCTCTCTCTCTCTCTCTCTCTCTCTTCTCTTCTCTCTCTCTCTCTCTCTCTCTCCTCCTCTCTCTCTCTCTCTCTCTCCTCTCTCTCTCTCCCCCCTCTCTCTCTCTCTCTCTCTAAACAATAATACACATCGCTATAGTAGTTCAAATGAAGATAAGCAGTGCCCTGTTTGTAAAGACCATATAGAGAATGAAGAACATTTTTTATTTAATTGCCCTTTCTATGAAGATTTGAGACATAAGTTTCTTAAAGATGCGAAGAGACTTCCTTTGCACGTGCTACTCAAAGCTACAGATAGACATAATTTATCACGATTTATTTTTCATGCAACCAACATAAGAAGTAAGATAACTTTATAGAAATGGATCCTTATATCGATGAATACTACATTCAAAACATTGTCGATTATAACGAACGTGAATTGATTTGTGATGAATATCCAAGAAATAGGTGATGTAATTTATTTATTATTGCTGATATATCATTTCATATTTATATACTTTGATAGTAATGTGTTTATAACACTCATGTCATATGTCCACTCCATACGCACATCATTCCTTTGTATTGTGGCCTAAGGCCGATGTACAGTAAAAGTCTGAAGTCTGAAGTCTGAAGTCTCTCTCTCTCTCTCTCTCTCTCTCTCTCTCTCTCTCTCTCTCTCTCTCTCTCTCTCTCTCTCTCTCTCTCTCTCTCTCTTCCTCTCTCTCTCTCTCTCTCTGTGTCTCTCTGCTATTTTGTCAGCATTTCTGTATGTACTAGTGCATACTAATGTGTGTTTATAGACGTGTTGAAATGTGAGTGCCAGTTTCCTCTGTTCCGCTTTAAGGAACAGTCTATAACTATCACTTGCACTGTCCTGCAACAGCTGCTCTTAATGCTAGCAGAGGAGGAGACAGAGGTAGTTACATGATCCAGAAAACAAGGGACAGGGATGAAAGTGAGTGTGTATGTATGTACGTATATATATCTATATCAATATATCTATCTATCTATATATACATACATATATTTATATATACATATAGATATAGATATAGATATATACACATAGGTATTCACATCAAACACACACACACACATGCACACGTGTGTGCATGCGCGTGTGCGTGCGCCTGCGCAGACGTTTGTGAAATGGGTAAAAGAAACAGACGCTTAACCTACCACTTGTTTCACGGGGTGACAAGTGGTGACTGTTTGAAGGTGGGTGTGTGGTCAGGAATTGATAATTTGTTCATGTGGGTTTCCTATTGTGGGTTTGATAACAAAATCAAATGTGTTTCTTTCCTCCCTCCCTCCATCCATCCCTCCCTCCCTCGACTTTTGTTTTATTTTGAGAATGGTGTTAATGAATAAGCTTTCACGTGCTGTTTTATATTATGTTCCCGTGTGTATGCGTTTTGGTCAAATTTGTTATCCGTTCCCACTGGAGCACACTGGTCTACTCTTTCGAAAGGTGGAACAGGTTTAACATGTGTACAAAATGTTCTGCGTGCGTCCACAAGCTGGACTTCAATTTATAATCTCATCTGAATGGAGTTTGTTGGAGTGGAGTGGCGCTGATGTTAACTCCAGAGGGAAAATCCCATGACCAGGTGTGTCGGTGGTGGCTCGAACTCGGGACCTCAGATGGTAAGCACACCGCTCTGACCGCAAGGCCAGCCCGTCCCCTGACTCCTGGAGAGCCTACGAGATTATTCTTAGATAAACACTCAAGAATCCAATACTATAGTTTTGGGATGAGTTTGCAAACCCTCCGATTTTCCAGAACGAAAATACTGCCATCCACATCTTGTTGTCAGTACATACCCATAACCGCTAAACTTGGCAACAGCTAAGACAGATTTGAAACCTTTGACACGAGATGTCTACCATAGATCCTCGCCATCTCGTGGTACAGCGGCGCTGTCCCATAGTGAAGTCCAGTGTAAAGGTCTGTGTTTAGCGTCTGTACTCTCTGAGCCCTGTGCTGGGCCTGTGCTGTCAACCCAGCGCTATCTCCAGCACAGCAGGCACAGACAGGTGCCAGACACAGGGGCGGGGGACAGGGAAGGGGACTGTGTCTCCTGAACACATGGAGGGGAGGAGGTGAAGGCTGTCTGGCTGATGATAGAACGCCGCGGAGACAGACTGGCTGATGACAGAACACATCAGAGACAGACTGGTTGATGACAGAATACAGCAGAGACAGAGTGGTTTGTGACAGAACATAGCAGAGAAAGACTGGCTGATAATGCAACACAGCAGAGACAGACTGGCTGATGATAGAACATAGCAGAGACAGACTGGTTGATGACAGAACACAGCAGACTGGTTGATAATAGAACACATCAGAGACAAACTGGTTGATGATGGAACACATCAGAGACAACTGGTTGATGATATATCACAGCAGAGACAGACTGGCTGATGACAGAACACAGCAGAGACAGTCTGGTTGAAGACAGAACACAGCAGAGACAGACTGGTTGAAGACAGAACACAGCAGAGACAGTCTGGTTGATGATAGAACACTGCAGACTGGTTGATGACAAAACCCTGAAGCACTGTGGTGAGTTACGTTGGTTTCACTCAAGCTTGCTTTTGCTTTTCGTCATTAAATGGTATCAGATGCAGCTCCTAACACGTTTTTTCTGTGTTTTCTATAAATACAATGTTTCTCTTGTATTCAAATGTAACACATAACTAATTATGGGGCAATTAAACAATGTTCACAATCTACCATAAGTAATAAAAACAACAACAGCCAAACACAAAAAGAAACAACAAAACCAAAATATACTGGTAGCTAGTCCTTCGTTGCCAAAGATGACGATGAAATCCTGCAGCTCATCTGTGGACGCACATGTGGCTGTGCAATCCATCTTGGATGTACAATGTCTGTTGCAGTGGGGACACTGGAATGTCGTGGTCGGGATGGTTGGATTATGTCTCCTCTCTCTTATCATAGTCATCTTCTCCCTGTAGTCGAAGAATACTATTTCTATATCATCAAATGCAGATTGCTGTGTAAAGCCAATTGATCATCCACTCATATATTCCGATAGAAATATTATGTTTCATTGCAAACGGTAATGTTTACCCAAAATAGAAATTGTAGCAAGAGAAAAAAGAGAAGTAGGAGTAGTGCAAGTAGGAATAGAAACGACTTTGTTACTGCAGCTGTTGTTTCTGCTGCTGCCCTTTCTGCTGCTGTTCTGGCAATACCACCCTGCACAATCTATTACAAGCTGTAATCGTCCGATGATTGTTCTAGGAAATGACTCAATGACATTCGCATCATACCGGGAACTTCTTGGCCAGCCAGTCCCAGTAACGAAGTCAGCTCAACCTCTGGGGTTGACCCTCACAGGCCGTGTAGTGAGGTAGGCTGTGTTAGTACAGCAGGCCGTGTAGTGAGGTAGGCTGTGTAGTGAGGTAGGCTGTGTAGTGAGGTAGGCTGTGTAGTGAGGTAGGCTGTGTAGTGAGGTAGGCTGTGTAGTGAGGTAGGCCGTGTAGTGAGGTAGGCTGTGTTAGTGCAGCAGGCCGTGTAGTGAGGTAGGCTGTGTAGTGAGGTAGGCTGTGTAGTGAGGTAGGCTGTGTTAGTGCAGCAGGCCGTGTAGTGAGGTAGGCTGTGTAGTGAGGTAGGCTGTGTAGTGAGGTAGGCTGTGTAGTGAGGTAGACTGTGTTAGTGCAGCAGGCTGTGTAGTGAGGTAGGCTGTGTTAGTGCAGCAGGCCGTGTAGTGAGGCAGGCTGTGTAGTGAGGTAGGCTGTGTAGTGAGGCAGGCTGTGTAGTGAGGTAGGCTGTGTAGTGAGGTAGGCTGTGTTAGTGCAGCAGGCCGTGTAGTGAGGTAGGCTGTGTAGTGAGGTAGGCTGTGTAGTGAGGTAGGCTGTGTAGTGAGGTAGGCTGTGTTAGTGCAGCAGGCCGTGTAGTGAGGTAGGCTGTGTAGTGAGGTAGGCTGTGTAGTGAGGTAGGCTGTGTTAGTGCAGCAGGCCGTGTAGTGAGGTAGGCTGTGTAGTGAGGTAGGCTGTGTTAGTGCAGCAGGCCGTGTAGTGAGGTAGGCTGTGTAGTGAGGTAGGCCGTGTAGTGAGGTAGGCTGTGTAGTGAGGTAGGCTGTGTAGTGAGGTAGGCTGTGTTAGTGCAGCAGGCCGTGTAGTGAGGTAGGCTGTGTATTGAGGTAGGCTGTGTAGTGAGGTAGGCTGTGTTAGTGCAGACAGCGGCGCCAGTGGCCGCGGAGAGCAGTAGCTCCTCTGGATTCGGCTTAGTGCTTTCAGGGAGACATGAACACACTCAGAGCTGTGACTGGACAGGCAGGAAAGACTGTCAGCACTGATGCACAGATAATAGATGGAAGGGAGAGAGGAAAGAGTGAGAGAACGAAAGTAAAGGCTTGGTAATGGGTTGTGAAGGCATACAAAGCAAAGAAGACAAAGTCTCAACGTTTGACAAATGAGTGTAGCAGATCTTCCCTCTGTTCTTCTGCTCTTTGCTACAATGTGTGTGTCTCATTACATACCCAGCAAACTGTCACCTAGAAGTGTGTTCAATGATAATGGGTAACTACATAAATCGTATGCAAGCTCTAAACAAATAACAATGTTTAAAACAAAGCTTTTTGGATACATTCGACATATCTTTTTAAAAATTATTTTCCATAATGTAGACTTGTATAAAGGATTATAATTCATACCTAAACGAATTTCAATCCACCAATCGGCTGATCCATAGGTTAAACGAACAACAGAGAGCTATGTGATGTCACACAAGCAGTGAAGAGAGATCAAGGTCAGAACTGTTTGTCTCTGATGCTGTCTGTTCCTCTCTGCTTCTGTCGGCCTGTACCGCTATCTGCCATGCTGCTCTGGGAATTGATAGCTCTTTGTGTCTCTGACAACAGAGCACACAGACATAGGAGTTGTGTGTCTGACAACAGAGCACACAGACATAGGAGTTGTGTGTCTGACAACAGAGCACACAGACATAGGAGTTGTGTGTCTGACAACAGAGCACACAGACATAGGAGTTGTGTGTCTGACAACAGAGCACACAGACATAGGAGTTGTGTGTCTCTGACAACAGACATAGGAGTTGTGTGTCTCTGACAACAGAGAACACAGACATAGGAGTTGTGTGTCTGACAACAGACATAGGAGTTGTGTGTCTGACAACAGACATAGGAGTTGTGTGTCTCTGACAACAGACATAGTAGTTGTGTGTCTCTGACAACAGAGCACACAGACATAGGAGTTGTGTGTCTGACAACAGAGCACACAGACATAGGAGTTGTGTGTTTGACAACAGAGCACACAGACATAGGAGTTGTGTGTCTCTGACAACAGAGCACACAGACATAGGAGTTGTGTGTCTGACAACAGACAGGAGTTGTGTGTCTCTGACAACAGAGCACACAGACATAGGAGTTGTGTGTCTGACAACAGAGCACACAGACACAGGAGTTGTGTGTCTGACAACAGAGCACACAGACATAGGAGTTGTGTGTCTGACAACAGAGCACACAGACATAGGAGTTGTGTGTCTCTGACAAAAGACATAGGAGTTGTGTGTCTGACAACAGAGAACACAGACATAGGAGTTGTGTGTCTGACAACAGACATAGGAGTTGTGTGTCTCTGACAACAGACATAGGAGTTGTGTGTCTGACAACAGACATAGGAGTTGTGTGTCTCTGACAACAGAGCACACAGACATAGGAGTTGTGTGTCTCTGACAACAGAGCACACAGACATAGGAGTTGTGTGTCTGACAACAGAGCACACAGACATAGGAGTTGTGTGTCTGACAACAGACATAGGAGTTGTGTGTCTCTGACAACAGAGCACACAGACATAGGAGTTGTGTGTCTGACAACAGAGCACACAGACATAGGAGTTGTGTGTCTGACAACAGAGCACACAGACATAGGAGTTGTGTGTCTCTGACAACAGACATAGGAGTTGTGTGTCTCTGACAACAGAGAACACAGACATAGGAGTTGTGTGTCTGACAACAGACATAGGAGTTGTGTGTCTGACAACAGACATAGGAGTTGTGTGTCTCTGACAACAGACATAGTAGTTGTGTCTCTGACAACAGAGCACACAGACATAGGAGTTGTGTGTCTGACAACAGAGCACACAGACATAGGAGTTGTGTGTCTGACAACAGAGCACACAGACATAGGAGTTGTGTGTCTGACAACAGAGCACACAGACATAGGAGTTGTGTGTGTCTGACAACAGAGCACACAGACATAGGAGTTGTGTGTCTGACAACAGAGCACACAGACATAGGAGTTGTGTCTCTGACAACAGAGCACACAGACATAGGAGTTGTGTGTCTGACAACAGAGCACAAAGACATAGGAGTTGTGTGTCTGACAACAGAGCACACAGACATAGGAGTTGTGTGTCTCTGACAACAGAGCACACAGACATAGGAGTTGTGTGTCTGACAACAGACATAGGAGTTGTGTGTCTCTGACAACAGAGCACACAGACATAGGAGTTGTGTGTCTGACAACAGAGCACACAGACATAGGAGTTGTGTGTCTCTGACAACAGACATAGGAGTTGTGTGTCTGACAACAGACATAGGAGTTGTGTCTCTGACAACAGAGAACACAGACATAGGAGTTGTGTGTCTGACAACAGACATAGGAGTTGTGTGTCTCTGACAACAGACATAGGAGTTGTGTGTCTGACAACAGACATAGGAGTTGTGTGTCTCTGACAACAGAGCACACAGACATAGGAGTTGTGTGTCTGACAACAGAGCACACAGACATAGGAGTTGTGTGTCTGACAACAGAGCACACAGACATAGGAGTTGTGTGTCTGACAACAGAGCACACAGACATAGGAGTTGTGTGTCTCTGACAACAGACATAGGAGTTGTGTGTCTCTGACAACAGAGAACACAGACATAGGAGTTGTGTGTCTGACAACAGACATAGGAGTTGTGTGTCTGACAACAGACATAGGAGTTGTGTGTCTCACAACAGACATAGGAGTTGTGTGTCTCTGACAACAGAGAACACAGACATAGGAGTTGTGTGTCTGACAACAGACATAGGAGTTGTGTGTCTCTGACAACAGACATAGGAGTTGTGTGTCTGACAACAGACATAGGAGTTGTGTGTCTCTGACAACAGAGCACACAGACATAGGAGTTGTGTGTCTGACAACAGAGCACACAGACATAGGAGTTGTGTGTGTCTGACAACAGAGCACACAGACATAGGAGTTGTGTGTCTGACAACAGAGCACACAGACATAGGAGTTGTGTGTCTCTGATAACAGAGAACACAGACATAGGAGTTGTGTGTCTGACAACAGACATAGGAGTTGTGTGTCTGGCAACAGACATAGGAGTTGTGTGTCTCTGACAACAGACATAGTAGTTGTGTGTCTCTGACAACAGAGCACACAGACATAGGAGTTGTGTGTCTGACAACAGAGCACAAAGACATAGGAGTTGTGTGTGTCTGACAACAGAGCACACAGACATAGGAGTTGTGTGTCTGACAACAGAGCACACAGACATAGGAGTTGTGTGTCTGACAACAGAGCACACAGACATAGGAGTTGTGTGTGTCTGACAACAGAGCACACAGACATAGGAGTTGTGTGTCTGACAACAGACATAGGAGTTGTGTGTCTCTGACAACAGAGCACACAGACATAGGAGTTGTGTGTCTGACAACAGAGCACACAGACATAGGAGTTGTGTGTCTGACAACAGAGCACACAGACATAGGAGTTGTGTGTGTCTGACAACAGAGCACACAGACATAGGAGTTGTGTGTCTGACAACAGAGCACACAGACATAGGAGTTGTGTGTCTGACAACAGAGCACACAGACATAGGAGTTTGTGTCTCTGACAACAGAGCACACAGACATAGGAGTTGTGTGTCTGACAACAGACATAGGAGTTGTGTGTCTCTGACAACAGAGCACACAGACATAGGAGTTGTGTGTCTGACAACAGAGCACACAGACATAGGAGTTGTGTGTCTCTGACAACAGAGCACACAGACATAGGAGTTGTGTCTCTGACAACAGAGCACACAGACATAGGAGTTGTGTCTCTGACAACAGAGAACACAGACATAGTAGTTGTGTGTCTCTGACAACAGAGCACACAGACATAGGAGTTGTGTCTCTGCCAACAGAGCACACAGACATAGGAGTTGTGTCTCTGACAACAGAGCACACAGACATAGGAGTTGTGTGTCTGACAACAGAGAACACAGACATAGTAGTTGTGTGTCTCTGACAACAGAGCACACAGACATAGGAGTTGTGTGTCTGACAACAGACATAGGAGTTGTGTCTCTGACAACAGAGCACACAGACATAGGAGTTGTGTGTCTGACAACAGACATAGGAGTTGTGTCTCTGACAACAGAGCACACAGACATAGTAGTTGTGTGTCTCTGACAACAGAGAACACAGACATAGTAGTTGTGTGTCTCTAACAACAGAGCACACAGACATAGGAGTTGTGTGTCTCTGACAACAGACGTAGTTGTGTCTCTGACAACAGAGCACACAGACATACTTTGTATGGTATACCACGACGTCTTTATTTCACGGCAGATTTCTCTGCGTGAAATTGGTGCTGCTCTCCTTGAAGAGAGCGCGTCGCCACAAGAGCAGCGCCACCAACGTTGTGTTTGTGATCCTGTCTGCATACTATCATGATTATAGGAGCAGGGGGCGGAAGAGCCCAGTGGACAGAGCACTGTGGTCGTACCTGACGGCCC
>CM054134.1:126846200-126868157 GCA_028751875.1 Rapana venosa
CTCAATACAATACAGCCTGCTTAAACATTATTGAACTGATACAACAGCACGACACAGAATTCATCACCATCACCATCATCGTCATCGTTAACATCACTGATGGTCGTGTGTTCGTGGTAAATAATAATGATAATAATAATAATAATAATGTATGGAATTTATGTAGCGCTGAATCTTGTAAAGCTACAAAACAAAGCGCTTTTTTTTAATGCGTGTGTATGCGGTTTTTAAATTTTGTTATCTGTTCCCACCGGCACACAATGGCCTACTCTTTCGAACAGCGGAACAGGATTTAACGTGTGCGCAAGATGTTCTGCATGCGTTCGCACACGGGGCCTCGGTTTATAGTCTCATCCGAAGGACTTTGACATTCAGTTCGATTTTTTTGTCAAACTGGGAAGAAAGGGCGAGGGTGGGAATCGAACCCAGAACCTCACGATTTACTTGTTGGCAGGCAAACGTCTTAACCATCCTGCCACCGTCCTTCCATAACTCAAAGCAATGAACATGTAACAGAAAGATAGCAATATGAATGATAATAACAATACCCCTTGTGGGAATGGGGGGGGGGGGGAGGTGTTAGTGTAAATAGCATCCCCAGCTTTTAGGAATGATGTGCTGAAATTTCCTCTTTTCTATCCCTCTCTTTGTTCCTACCTTGTTCTTTTTCTTCCCGTTAACTCCTTCCTTGTCTGCTGTTTACCTTCTCTTTCCATTTTCTTTGCCTTATTTCCAGAAAGACGTCAGGTACTCTAGCCAGTCTCTCCCACGCCGCGGTCGGATGGCGGGGTCTGACATGTCATCTCCTAACGTTAGGCAGGCCGGCAAGGCATTTCCCTCGTGCAACAGCAGCTCTTGCTTGAACGTTTGACGAAGATCAAGAAGAATGATTATCATGATAATATTGATTAAGCAAAATAGGAGAAGAATGCAAAGAAGAAGGGAAAGAGGAGGAATGCGAAGTGAAATCCAAAGAACGCAAAGAATGCAAAGAATGCAAAGAAGAAGAAGAAAGAAGAAGAAGAAGAAGAAGAAGAGAAGAAGAAGAAGAAGAAGAAGAGAGAAGAAGAAGAAGAAGAAGAAGAAGAAGATTAATAACAACAACAGCAACATTAAAAACACATAATTGTAGTAAATGTTTCGTGCAATACCATAAAGATTTTAAAAGTTTAGCTTAAAGCACCTTACAACACAAGGTTTCGTTGCACGCTCATGTAAATGCGCATGTACGCAACATGCACTCACGCGCGCGCGCGCGCAAACACACACAGACACACATTCTTTCTCTCCCTCTCTCTCTCTCTCTCTCTCTCTCTCTCTCTCTCTCTCTCTCTCTCTCTCTCTCTCTCTCTCTCTCTCTCTCTCTCTCTCTCTTCGGATGAGACTAAAAAACCGATGCCCCGTGCGCGAACACATGCAGAACATCTTGCGCACAAGTTAAATCCTGCTCCGCTTTTCGAAAGAGTAGGCCATTGTGTGCTGGTGGGAACAGATGACACAATTTAAAAAACTGCATACACACGGGGACTAGATGTAAAAAAGCACATGAGTGCTTATTCCATCATCCTTGATATAAAATAATAAAATAAATAATAAATCTTTCTCTCTCTCTCTCTCTCTCTCTCTCTCTCTCTCTCTCTCTCTCTCTCTCTCTCTCTCTCTCTCTCTCTCTCTCTCTCTCTCTCTCTCTTTGGATGAAACTATAAACCGAGGCCCCGTGTGCGAACGCACGCAGAACATCTTGCGCATACGTTAAATCATGTTCCGCTTTTCGTAAGAGTAGGCCATTGTGTGCCGATGGGAACAGATGACAGAATTTACAAAACCGCATACACATGAGGACTGGATGTAAAAAAGCGTATGAGTGCTAACTCCATTATCCTCAATATAAAAAAGAAATTAAAAAAATAAAATCTCTCTTTTCTCCCTCCCTACGCAACCTGTCTTTCAGCCCCCCCCCCCCCCCCCCCCACCCCCCCCCCCCCACCTCTCCTCTCCCTCTCTCCCTCTCTCTCTCTCTCTCTCTCTCTCTCTCTCTCTCTCTCTCTCTCTCATCTCAACCACCATGATCTATCTCTTCCTCACACTGTCAAAACCAACACTTAAACATCAACAGTATTATCATTATTATCATTAGCAGGAAGGGAACACGCAAGGAAAGGGGGCAAACAACTAAACAACAACAACACCATAGCACTTTTCAAAGAAATAGGTTTTTAAAAGGTACAGGTGTTCCCCTAACATATCCGGTTGTTGGGGAGCGAGATGTCAGAGACCTCGACTTCTCCAAGGGCCAGCATATTAAGGGCGGTGCCCATCTCCTCTCCCTTGCTGTTTTACCTTCCCTGACCCTAAATAGGGCAGGTACCCACTGACAGCTGGGTGAACTGGAATACTGTACTGAAGACAAGGCGCGCAAACGGTCACCCACCCACTTGGTAACCACGCTCAATGCTGTTTAACCTTAGCTTGGGGAAAGAGATTGCTCTGACGACTTTTCAAAGACAGGTTTTAAGGGGTTTTATTCTTGAAAATGGGTAGAGATGGGGGGATGTTGTGAAAATAATGAGGATGAAATAGAGTTCCAGACTGAAGTCCACCGAAAGCAAAAAGACCATTGACTGGCAGATTCCAAATCCTGCTTGGGAAGTTCTAAAGTTTTCACTGCTAGAATGTGCGTGCAGGGGTTGGGGTGTGATGTGCTGTTCTCTTTCTTTCTTTGCTTGGCTGGGGTTTAGTTTGGTTGGTTTTGTGTGTGTGTGTGTGTGTGGGGGGGGGGGGGTATTTGGTTGGTTGTTTTTTTTAAAGCTTTTGTGCTTTTTTGGTGGGTTTTTTTTTTTTGGGGGGGGGGATGTCAGTGGTGGTTATTGTTTGCTGTTGTTCTGATTTGGGGGTTTTTTAGGGGGGGAGGGGGGGGTGATTTATATTTTTTCTTCGATGGCAAGGCCGTTTCTCCGTCATCGATATCATCGGGTCAACTTGACCTCAGATGTTCTGAGAATGTCACCCCCAGCAAACAAAATCCCAATGTCCCAACATCAGCATACAAACAACAACGTCAGAGGTACCGCAGTCAGCATAGTCCTAACTGCCCGATGTAGAAAGACAGGAACGAGGAGTGCAGAGGAGGGGAAGGGGGGGGGGGCGGGGAGAGGGGGGGTGCAGGGAAAGAAGCTGGCGAAGTTCAGAAGCCTGTGCCCTGACCTTTCAGCCTGACGTCAACCTTGCCTTGCCTTCCGCCAGCACCCTAACCATACCTAACAGCCGAGACAACGTCATCAGATGCAGGATTCATAACAGCTGAGTGCTGATTAGGAGAGAATGACAGTAAGGCAGTGACACATTCACGTAGGGAAAAGCTGAACCAATCTGATGCAATCACTCACTCACTCATCCCTTGGTCGGGACAACCGTTGGGGTACCCGCATGGACGCTGCAAGTGGACCGCCAAATGGTTCTGTCCTGGGCTGTTTTCAGGAGGCTTGGTACAGTGAGGCCGGTCCACTCCTTGATGTTGGATATCCAGCTTTTGCGTGGTCGTCCCTGCCTCCTTGCTCCTTCCACCATTCCCTGAAGGACTGTCTTTGACAGGCTGTTATGCCTTGTTGTGTGGCCAAACCACTTCAGTTTCCTCCGTTTGACTGTATCTAGCAATGGTTCTTGTTTGCCAGCCAGTGCCTCGATCTGCTGCCAGACGTAGTCATTGGTTTTGCGGTCTCTGTAGGTGATGTTCAGGATCCGCCTGAGGCACTTCATCTCAAAGGCTTGAATGCGACGTTCTAAATCGGCAGTAAGTGTCCATGCTTCACAGCTGTACAAGGCAATGGATGTGACGAGTGCCTTGTAGAGTCTGACCTTAGTGTGGGTTCTGATGTTGTGGTTTCTCCACACTTTCGCCAGCTTAGTCATGGAGGAGAGTGCCACAGCAAGTCTGATCTTCACCTCTTGTGTGCTCGTGCCTTCTTTGGTGATGACTGCTCCAAGGTACTTGAAAGTTTCCACCTCCTCTAGTGTCTCGCCACTCATCTTGATGCTGGTGGGAGTGGTCGGTGTGGTACTGTTCACTAGGATCTTGGTCTTTTCTGTGCTGATCTCCATACCGTGGGCATTGGCTGATGTTTCCAGTCTGGTGGTGAGATCCTGGAGTTCTTCTTCACTGCGGCCCATGAGATCAATATCGTCTGCGAATCGAAGATTGCAGACTGGCCTTCCTCCTATTGTGATTGTGGTCTTGAAGCCAAGGAGGGCCTCCTGCATGATGTTCTCCAGGAACACGTTGAAAAGAACGGGGGATAGCGGGCAGCCTTGTCGAACTCCAACTGAAGTCCGGAAGAACTCCCCGATTTCTCCACCCATGAGGACTGCACTGTGGGAGCTGTCATACAGCGCCTGGATGACTTGAATCAGGTCCTCGTCGAAGCTATAGTCTCTCATGACTTGCCACAGAGCTTCTTGCCACACTCGATCGAAGGCCTTCTTGAAGTCAATGAAGTTGTTGTAGAGCTGTAGCTGATGTTGGAGATGCTTCTCTATGAGCATTCTGATGTTGAAGATCTGTTCGACAGTGCTTCGACCTGGTCTGAATCCTGCCTGTTCTTCTGATAGGATTTCTTCTGCTTGTGGTTTCAGTCTGTTCAAGGCAATGCGTAGCATAACTTTGCTTGGATGGCTTATCAGACTGATTGTTCTGTAATTTTGGCACTTCTTCAGGTCTCCCTTCCTTGGAAGTGGAACTATGATGGATTGGGTCCACTGTTCAGGCCACTCTTTGCTGGTCCAGATGCGTTGGCAGATGATTGTTAATGCCTTGATCATCTCTGGGCCTCCGTTCTTGATGAGCTCAGCCGGGATGTTGTCAATCCCTGGTGACTTGCCTCCTTTCAGGGATCTTACTGCTTCTTCTACCTCTTCCTCCAGCACCTGTGTGCTTTCAGGATCTGATGGTCTGGGATCTTGCTCGTGAAGTTTGTTCGGATGCAATGGTGCTGTTTAAAGCCCCGCCGACCACCTCCTTTACAGCTTAAGCTGTCATCTATTACAGCTGTGCAGTGGTGTACACATTTCCCCATCCTTGGCTAGCTATCCGAGGTTCACCAATGGGGAGATTTTGCGATTGCGACCGATGTGACCTACCGTTAAGGTAGTCCCATTCCAGCTTCGTGGTTGTCTGCAGTTCAAACCAACAATAAATAGTATAGTAGAATGCCCGTCACTCCAACAATAAATAGTAAAGTAGAATGCCCGTCACTCCAACAATAAATAGTAAAGTAGAATGCCCGTCACTTCAACAATAAATAGTATAGTAGAAATGCCCGTCACTCCAACAATAAATAGTATAGTAGAATGCCCGTCACTCCAACAATAAATAGTATAGTAGAATGCCCGTCACTCCAACAATAAATAGTATAGTAGAATGCCCGTCACTCCAACAATAAATAGTATAGTAGAATGCCCGTCACTCCAACAATAAATAGTATAGTAGAATGCCCGTCACTCCAACAATAAATAGTATAGTAGAATGCCCGTCACTCCAACAATAAATAGTATAGTAGAATGCCCGTCACTCCAACAATAAATAGTATAGTAGAATGCCCGTCACTCCAACAATAAATAGTATAGTAGAATGCCCGTCACTCCAACAATAAATAGTATAGTAGAATGCCCGTCACTCCAACAATAAATAGTAAAGTAGAATGCCCGTCACTCCAACAATAAATAGTAAAGTAGAATGCCCGTCACTCCAACAATAAATAGTATAGTAGAATGCCCGTCACTCCAACAATAAATAGTAAAGTAGAATGCCCGTTACTTCAACAATAAATAGTAAAGTAGAATGCCCGTCACTCCAACAATAAATAGTATAGTAGAATGCCCGTCACTCCAACGATAAATAGTATAGTAGAATGCCCGTCACTCCAACAATAAATAGTATAGTAGAATGCCCGTCACTCCAACAATAAATAGTAAAGTAGAATGCCCGTCACTCCAACAATAAATAGTATAGTAGAATGCCCGTCACTCCAACGATAAATAGTATAGTAGAATGCCCGTCACTCCAACAATAAATAGTATAGTAGAATGCCCGTCACTCCAACGATAAATAGTAAAGTAGAATGCCCGTCACTCCAACAATAAATAGTATAGTAGAATGCCCGTCACTCCAACGATAAATAGTAAAGTAGAATGCCCGTCACTCCAACAATAAATAGTATAGTAGAATGCCCGTCACTCCAACAATAAATAGTAAAGTAGAATGCCCGTCACTCCAACAATAAATAGTATAGTAGAATGCCCGTCACTTCTCCGTACTCATGCCCTTGGTGATCAAAGGGTCAGACCAGTACTGTCACCGCCCAGTGAGTTGGGAAAGTAAATACAATCAGCTATAAGTGGAGACATGTTACTTCTTTCTTTGTTAAATTTACTTTCAGTCATTCAGCTTGTATTTGATAATGAAGTGATGTATCTATTTCCTTTCAAGAGCAAATCAAAAAATATCATCAAAGAATATCATCAAAGAAAATAATATTTTCAGAACATGCAAACATGATAATATGCTCGCAGAATATCAGTGGATATTATTTCAACGTTACAACATGTTCTAGCAGTTCCCTCTTCTGTTTATTTTTCTTCTTCTCCATCTTCTTCTTCTTCGTCGTCTTCGTTTTCGTCTTCTTCTTCTTCTTCTTCTTCTTCTTCTTCTTCGTCTTCGTCTTCTTCTTAGTCTTCTTCTTCTTCTTCTTCTTCTTCTTCTTCTTCTTTGTCTTCGTCGTCGTCGCTGCCGTTGTCGTCGTCATCATCGAGAACGGTCAGACAGCAACTATTGTTGTCTGTCATATGAGTGAACATGCGTTGCTCTGCTGTTAAGCACCTGACAAGTCAGACCTAGAGCTTCTGACTTCGGCATGGGAGAAACAGTGTTATCTTTTAAACCTTTCTAGAAAAACGGCAGGAGAAAGGACCAAGAAGGCAGACACTAGACAAGAAGGAATGACAGGAAGAAAAGGAGCATGGCAGAAATAGAGAGGGATAGAAGAGAAGAACTGCTGGCAGAGTCCTCTTCAGAAGGTTGGATGCTGTTTATACTGCCAGGTTCCCGCATCCCCACTGGGTTTGAGGGGTAGGTTGTTTGTTTGTTTTGTTTTATTTCGAGGATAATGGAATATACGCACTCATGGTTTTTTTAATCCAGTCCCTTCGTGTATGCAGTTTAACGGTTAACGGTTTTTTACACTGAAGATGTAAAGGGGCCAAACCTGTTCTCTGCAAGCAGTCCTCTGACTTGACATCTTGGATTGTTAACATAACTTTCTTTAGAGTACAGTATAGGGTTTAAAAAATGAAATGGAAACAAAGTGTGCGTGCGTGTGTGTGTGTGTGTGCGTGCGTGCGTGTGTTTGTGTGCGTGAGTGCGTGTGTGTGTTTGTGTGTGCGTGCGTGTGTTTGTGTGTGCGTGCGTGTGTGTGTGTGTGCTTGCGTGCATGTGAACATAAGGGCGTTTGTGAGTGCGTGCTCATAATGCCCTCTGATAGCCTGTCTCTTGTTGTGTGTGTCTCTCTCTGTGTGGTGCAAGCTTCACCTGCAGTTTCAGAGGACAGCCACGTCCAGCTGGCCCTGCATCAGACTCGCTGCTGGACAGTGAGGTCAGACACACAAGGTCGATAGCCGAGGAACCAGCATGGTCCATTCAATTCTAGGTCTTCGATTTCGATGAGAATACGTGAGTCCTCAAGTACTTTTATTTTACAGCCAGTCCCTGGCCATTTCACAGATAACATGATGACAGAAAAAGACGCATACACACAAACACACACAAAACACACAAAAACACATACAAAACACACACACACATACACACACACAGGATTAGAGGATGAATTGAATTGAGGGAGGAAGAATGGAGAAAAGGCAGACGACATCCTGTACAGGTCCAACATTGGCCCTGCCCTTCCAACAAGATGTCGGCGGTTCCTCTGGTCAGTCCTACACTGCAGGTCAAAGAGCGGGGGCCGTGCGGTCAGCGGGACAGACAGAGGCTCAGTCAAGTCAAGTCAAGTCAAGTCAAGTCAAAAACGCTTTAATCATCCCATGAAGGGTAATTACAATACTGACAGGCAGATTGATACACATAAAAAATCTCAAAAGACACAAAAAGCTATATTTCATATTGGTCAAAACATTCCAAAATGACTTCAAATAAAATGTCACGAACACACACTCAAATACACACACGCGCATGCGCACACACACACATACACACGCACACACATCAATTGTGAACACAATGTTAAACCCATTGACTAGAAGACATAAAAAACTATTTTTTTTACGCACGCACGTACGCAACACGTACATACCCACGCACACCCACACCATACACCAATATATGAATTCAATGTTTAAGACCATTGACTAGAAGACAGACTTATTTCACTAACCCACCACCCACACCACACCACCCACACACACACACACACACACACACACACACATAATTATGTATTCACTACACTCATAACACTGACAATCAGGCAAGTAATTCAGATAAATGTAAAAAATAGATAGTCAACATCACTGTGAATTCAGAATTCGAATGCTTACTGGCACAAAGGGGAATGAGCTGAGAAAGGCATGGACTTTTAACGAGAAAGAATGGTGAAATAGCTTATCTGTCTTTCTGTCTGTCTGCCTCTCTGTCTGTTCGTCCGTCTGTCTGACTGTCTCTCTGTCTCTCTCTGTCTCCCTGTCTCTTTCTGTCTCTCTGTCTTTCTCTATCTTGTTTGTTGATCTATTGGTTTATTTATGTTTGTTTCACTTTTTTCCCATGAGGGCCTGGTGTAATGAAGCCTCTGGCTTATCCAATTACCCTCATTAAGATATTCGAGTTCGAGTTCGAGTTCTCTCGCTCTCTCTCTCTCTCTTTTTCTCTTTCGTTTTCTATCTTTCTCTTTCTGCCTGTCTTTCTGTCTTTGTCTCTGTCTGTCTGTCTGCCTGTCTCTGTCTCTCTCTCTCTCTCGCTCTCTCTTTTTCTCTCCAATGAAGATATTTTTTTATCCTTGATTTCAGATGTGTTCTCCACACATTTCAGTATCACCATCTGTTAATGCTGGCTTTCTTCAGATTGACATTGTCATAAAAGATCATAATACAGTTTGAATTTTATCAAGATTACAGTGAATACCAAATCACACAACTGTATCTTGTTTCCACCAACTGAAGTGACACGAACCAGTCATTGTCATCTTCTCCTTCTTCTTCTTCAGAGGCTGTTTGCTTAATATGACAGAGAAAAACTGTATTCATGTATACTATCTGGCACGACATCTTACTTTACATTACTTTACTTTTTCCTTCCGCTTGTACTCTGTGGCGTCGCGGGGAGATATAACTGTCTGTCTGCTGCAAGGCGGGTAGCTTGGAGGAGGGACAATCCATGGACTTTCAGTGTTTCTGCCACGGAATCACTCCAGCGTCGCCTGGGTCTACCTCTGGCCCTTATGCCAGAGTACCTCAAGTTGTAAGCACGCAAGGCTGGCTGGTTTGGCGGCATCCGTGTGAGGTGCCCGAACCACTTGGTTCGTTGTTGTTCAATATGGTGTAGGACGGGTGTGGCTCCTATCATGTCTAGAAACGAGGCACGACATCAACATCCCTAATTCCTATGCAGGCAAGATAGAAGAACTGTTACTAAACGAAAAACCATAAGTCACATATTCTTTAAAATGTATTTTATTGTTTTATTTCACGGGTAAAGGAATAAGCACTCATGTACTTTTTACATCCAGTCCCTGTGTCTATGCCATTTTGTAAATTTTGTCATCCGTTCCCTCCGGCACACAATGGCCTACTCTTCTGAAAAGTGGAACATGCTTTAACGTGTGCGCAAGATGTTCTACGTGCGTGTGCACACGTGACCTCGGTTTATAGTCTCATCCGAAGGACTTTTGGGAGTGAAGTGGAGTGCACTGATGGTAACTCCAGAGGAAAATGTCCCCTTGAACGAGATGGTAGCCCGGGTCAGCAGATCACGAACCTAACGCTCAACGTTTTAACCAACCAGAGGAGAGAGAGAGAGAGAGAGAGAGAGAGAGAGAGAGACAGACAGACAGACAGACAGACAGAGACAGACAGACAGACAGACGGACGGCAAGACGGACAGACGGACAGATAGGTTTCTTCACCTTTACTTCTTGTTGCAGCCTGTGTGCTGCACTATTATCACAGGCTCATTTTGCTTCACAGCATTTCTGCTGGTAAGTAGGAAGCTTCAAAGAGTGACCAACACATGCAGGTGACCTTTGTCGCCTGAACAGATCAAAGGCTTCTCTCTCTTGCCGGCAGCTGCTGTCAAAACCTGCAGCAATATCAGAGTGTGATAGCCTACAGAGAGGCAGCCTGTAGAAAGACGTCACTCTTGTTGTAAAGTTAAATCGTCGCTTGTTGTTATTTTTAATGACAGCAAGAACGTACGTACAGAGAAGCCATATCAACTACAATACCATAACAACGACGAAATGAAAAAAAAGAGAATGGAATAGATTAGCAATCCACTCTGTGTGTGTGCGTGTGCGTGTAAATGTATGTATGCGTGTGTGTGGGCTTGTGTGTGTGTGTGTGCGCGGGTGCGTGCGTGCGCGTGTGTGTATGTGCGTGCGTGCGTGTGCATGTGTATGTATGTGTTTACGCGCATGTGCGCGCCTGCCTGCAAGTGACCTATCTCTTGATTCTATCTGATTTGTTACAACATTATATGTCCCCATGTGCAGGCTCGACTCACTTGGCTGTCGGCAGATTCCTCCCTGTGTGATTGTAAGTCTGTCACTCATGCCAGCTATGATGATATCACATCATATCCAGGTCAGGTCATGACACTGGACTGAAGATGCAGTGAGCCAGGCAGGAAGCGGCCCTAGGTACAGTAAAGAAACGAACAAGCAGCACAACAAGGACAGCAGCGGAACAAGGACAGAACAAGGACAGCAGCACAACAAGGACAGAACAAGGACAGAAGCAGAACAAGGACAAAAGCAGAACAAGGACAGAAGCAGAACAAGACACCGCAGAACAAGGACACAAGCAGAACAAGGACAGAAGCAGAACAAACGAAGCAGACAAGGGAGACACAAAGAACAAGGTTAAAGTATATATCCATGTGATTAGTGGAACAAGGCATGAGGCTGATGACTAGAGAGAACAGGCAGAAGCAGACATGGCACATCGGAAATAGTGGGTTTCGTGCGGTGCAGTGTGGTGCACGAAGCTAGTGTTTTATTTATATATCCTGTGTTTGTTGTGAAAGATTTTAGCTGAGTTGATGTGTTGGTTGAATCGCCTTGTGATTTATATGTACTGATGATGTGATATGTGTGTGTGTGTGTGATGTGATGTGTGATGTTGTTTTGGCTTGATATATACAATATATATAATGATGATGATTCTTGATTTGAAATAAAACACAACTAATAGATAAAAATATAATGATGATGATGATGATGATGATGATATATGACATCATGCATAGTATCATTTGATTTTTTGTTTTATTAAAAGGCAATTATTATAATTATATGATATTATTGATGTATATTAATATTATTAATTATTATTATTAATATATATATATAATGTATACACAATACATGATACGTATATGATATATGTATAATTATTAATATCATATTCATATGTAATTCTCTGTATCTCATTCACATCATATATGATTATTTTCTATGTGTTATCAGAAACAGTAATGGTATAATATCACGAACCATCGTGTTTATTTTGTGCTGTATCATTGAAGTAAAAAGTTTATATTATGCATCTATCATATCATCTCATCACTTCATGTATAACTATCAGTATAGTGCGTGATTTAAGCTGAATGACTCTAAAATAATGCATATGAGAACATATGAAGCGCAACAAGACACGCACCCCCACCACACTCACCACCCACACACACACACTATCCACCACACTCGCCGATACTCCTCACCATTCACTCAGCTATATCCTTTTCTCATCAAATCACAGCGTATATAAATATTACTATGCTTTTGGCCTGCCTAGTATTATAATACAGCATCAAAGATGATGCGATGATGTGATGATGGTCTTATTTCATAGCTCCTCAACATCTATCATATTCTCATCATCATATTTTATTTTATTGTATTATTTTATTATTATTTTATTGCTTTTTGGGTTTTCTTATTATCATTATATTATTATATATCATTATAATATTAAAATATTTGTATATGTAAAGTTTTTGGCATGCCTCATTGCACACATAGTATATGATAATGTTTCCCCTATGTGTGATCGAGAAAACCAGAATGGGTACACTATCTACAGCACCCCTGTGGTGTGTATGTGTGTGTGTGTGTGTGTGTGTGCATGCACGTGTGACGGGGGAAGACAGGCTGTTTATGTATGCATTTATTCCTTCACTTCAAAACCAGCTGCGGGAGGCGTTACCAGCACGCGGAAGTCAGGCCCGGCCTGGGAATGATCCAACACGCCACTGCTGAATGGAGGAGGCACATATGGAGCACACTGATCCCCCCCTCTCCCCTTCCCCCCTCCTACCCTCCTCCCCTCCTCCCCTCCTCTTCTCCTCTCCTCTTCTCCTTTCATCTCTGTCCTTTGTGCATTTATGTCAATACCGCTTGTCACTACTTTTGCTTCTCTTTGTGGCCATTTTGTTCTGCTTGTTTTTCTTGCTGTTGGTGGTGCTTGTGGTGGTGGTGGTTTGTTTCATAGGCTGCCTCAACTCTGTGACGTACCTATTCTGCTGGTCTCACCTGTTGTTGTTGTTGTTGTTGTTGTTGTTGTTGTTGTTGTTGTTGCTGTTGTATTGGGATACCATCACCCGGCCTTCCTCAGCCTCGTCATGTCACACTGTCAGAACCACAAGGCCACAGACGCTGATCAATGTCAGCTACTGGGTCAGGTTTGGCTCAGTGTTGTTGAAACCTACACAGGACACCGCCCACTACCCCCCCCCCCCCCCCTACCCTCCCCGACGATTACTTGCGAAGATGTGGAGCCAGACTGGGTGAGACACTGACCTGTACTGGTGACCATCACACCCTCCCTGTATCACATCAGTGGTGACCATCACACCCTCCCTGTATGACATCAGTGCTGACCATCACACCCTCCCTGTATCACATCAGTGCTGACTATCACACCCTCCCTGTATCACATCAGTGGTGACCATCACACCCTCCCTGTATGACATCAGTGCTGACCATCACACCCTCCCTGTATCACATCAGTGGTGACCATCACACCCTCCCTGTATGACATCAGTGCTGACTATCACACCCTCCCTGTATGACATCAGTGCTGACTATCACACCCTCCCTGTATGACATCAGTGGTGACCATCACACCCTCCCTGTATGACATCAGTTGTGACCATCACACCCTCCTGTATGACTCAGTGGACTATAACACCTCCTGTATGAATCAGGATGGGCTATCACCCCCATCACTGTATGAATCAGTGCTGACCAACACACCCCTGTATGACTCAGTTGTGATCTATCACACCTCTGTATGACATCAGTGCTGACCATTCACACCTTCTATTGACATCAGTGTGACCATCACAATCTTCATATACTCAGTGGTGACCATCACACCTCTCTATATGACATCAGTGCTCGACCATCACCCTCTCTATATGAATAGTGGTGACCCTCAACCCCCTGTTGACATCATGGTGACCATCAACCCTCTCTAAGACATCAGTGGTGACCATCACACCCTCCCTGTATGACATCAGTGCTGACTATCACACCCTCCCTGTATGACATCAGTGGTGACCATCACACCCTCCCTGTATGACATCAGTGGTGACCATCACACCCTCCCTGTATGGACATCAGTGGTGACCATCACACCCTCTCTATATGACCGTCTCCATGAATCACCTAATGCTGAAGTCTAGGTCAGGAAATCACCACAAGTACAGAAGTACGCGACAAACCGAAACTGAGGTTACTGTGAATGCTGAGTCAGTGCTGTGTATTGCATAACAAGTGGTACTGTGGAGGACGGTGTTTCAATGCCGCTATCGATGTGTACTTCCATGATTTCAGACTACTGGACAGAGTTGTAGTCTTCGCTTTCTGCTGTCATATGTCCCGACGTCAGCCCATCTCAAGAGAAATGGACACTTGCAGTGTTGGTAAAGTCATATGAGCTGCACTCAAAATGGCTTCATCAGAAAAACCGATGATGCTTGACCGTATGGTCCCCCTATTTCGGCTCATCCCATAGACAACTTACTGTGGCAGAGGCCGGCCTGAGTAAGAAAAACAAACAAGAACAGCAAAACCAACCAAACAAACAGACGACAGCAAAACCAACCAACCAAACAAGCAACCAGCCAGATAACAACAAAACCAACCAAACATACAACAACAACGACAAACAAAACCAAACAAGCTACGACACTTATGGGACTCGAACCCCTTCCCCAACCAGGGGTCAATCGTGCTAACCACTGCACCATGACAGCCGGTCAGTCAGTTACTCCCCGTCTGTGTAACTAACTATAACTGTTTTCAGCTCTCTTGTAACATCTTCCCACTAACTGTGCAGATAGAGCGCTGGTCTACATGATTGTTTGCGTTCTTCGGCTAGATTGTAGCAAATGTGCGTCTGTAAAATACTCTGCAACATGACCAGACAGTCAGCATGAAGGAACATGAACATCTGCACTGTCAGGTTCTTCTGTCACAAAACAACATGCAACAGGATTGGCAGCTGTCAGGGCCTTTGTACTGGCAAGGCAGTCTTGCTTGCTTGCTTGCTTCTATTCTTGGTGGCTGGTGTGCTTCTGAGGTAGGGGGGTCTAGAAAGGTAGAGTATGATTTACCTGATTTGTTTAAACCATGGCTGGAATACAGGTACAATGGAACTAACCAGCCAGTGTTCACTTGCTCATATGCAACCAGACACAAAGTAGTTACATATGTGGTTGTGCCCAGTCCTCTTCCCACTGTCCCCTCGTGAGTGGGTTTACAGCTTACCGCAATAAACTGATCATTGTCCACAACCCAAAGAAAGAAATAGATAACACAGACAACGACTGCTGATAGCAGAGGAAGAAGACAAGCTCAAGGCTGCCAGCGTGTCCTGTGCTCTTCACAGCAAGCCAGTGTATGTGCTGAAAGCGGCTGTCTGAAGTGAAGGCTACAAGGTATGACAGACAACTGCTCTTTGTGTTTCTTTTCTTAGTGTATTAGGTTGTTTATACATACACACAACGTTGCGTGTACGTGCGTGCGCGCGTGTGTGTGTTTGTGTGTGTGTGTGTGTTTGTGTGTGCGTGTGTATGTGTGTACTAGTTATGTAGTGTACTTTTTCTTGGGGGGGGGGGGGGGTCCATATTTGTTGTTGTTGGGGTCGTTTTTGTTTTGTTTTTGGTCGTGTGTGGGTTTTTTCTCTGTTTCGTTTTTTTCTTTTGAAGTTAGTTTAATTATTATTGGTATGGTAATAATGTAGTTAGATATTATTGATTAAGTTGCTTTTGTTCCTAGATAGATGGCTGATGATAAAATGCAAATGCATTGGTTATTCAATGTACCATCTGGAAATAAACACTTGACTTGACTTGAGACACATACGCACGCACGCACGCATGCACACACACAAACAGAGAGAGAGAGAGAGAGAGAGAGAGAGAGAGAAGAGAGAGAGAGAAGAGAGACAGACAGACAGACAGACAGACAGACAGACAGACAGAGAAATTGAGAGACTGAGAGACATGCAGACAGACAGGCAGGCAGAAGACAGACAGACAGAAAAACAATAAAGAAGTCATACTCATGGCAAAGCTTGCCGCACAGTTACGACTGTAGTCAGAAAGAGAAACTGGCATTTGAACAGAAAATGACAGCAACAGAACAGAGGCGGTAAACAGACCAGCGAAAAGTGACACAAGTATAGACAGACAATAAGATACACAGAAAGGCAAACAGATGCACCCAGGCATAGGCACAGAGACAGACAGACAGGCAGACAAAGACAGACAGACAGATAGGTAGACAGGCAGACAGACAGTCAGATAGATAGACGGACATGCATACAAATAGACAGACATACTGACAGATAGACAGGCAAAGATATATGCAGACAGATTAACAGATAGACAGACAGACAGATAGATAGATGGATAGATAGATAGAAGATAGAGATAGAAAATAGATAGTGCAGACAGACAGACAGACAGGCAGACAGATATGACAGAGACAAAGATGTAGAGAGAAATACAAGATACAGAGTGAAAGAGAGGAAGAGAGAGAGAGAGAGAGAAGAGAGAGAGAGAGAGAGAGAGAGAGAGAGAGAGAGAGAGAGAGAGAGAATGAGAGAGAGAGAGTAGTAGAGAGAGAGAAATGAGGAAGTAACTGTATAGATTATTCCATATGTAAATATACCTTGATAGTAGCATGTATATAACACTTATGTCAAATGGCCACTCTGCACAATTCTTCTTTTGTATTCTGGCCTAAGGACGATGTACAGTAAAAGTCTGAAGTCTGGAGTCTGAAGTCTGGAGTCTGAAGTCTGTAGTCTGAAGTCTCTCTCTCTTCTTCTATCTCTCTCTCTCTCTCTCTCTTCCATCCATCTCTCCCTCTCCATTCCATCATCCACATCCACACACATCTAATATACCAAAGGAGGGGCACAGACAGGGAAATGACCGGCGAGACATGGCGGCATACTGACCACACAAGGGGCAATCCACACCTCGGCGCCAGGACACAGCAGGCCACGGGTACTCCCTCCCTCCCTCCCTCCCTCACACACACACACACAGCTCTGCGGGTATGGCTGGAGAGTCACTCACTCCATCCAGGAAGCTGGCACTGCTGGCACAACGCACTGATTTCACTGTCCACTCCTACAGGTCAAGCCTGGGAGACAAGGACCACGACAGAGGCTGCTAGAGCAGTCCACTACAATCACCTTGCTGGACAAGCGTTGACAATGCAAGGGCGATTAATCCTCCCTTGCAGGAGTGACGAGACTAATAACCGGAGCAGAATCCTCAGCGATGACAAATCACGGCTAGTTCCGAAAAATGGGGACAGGTTTTGTCAACTACTTTTTTCCTCACTACAAAACACTACTGCTATTTTTTTAAAGAATGGTGAATTGACTAGAGCAATTCTGTAGGAAAAGTGTATGTTGCTCTCAAAGATGCAGAAGTCCTGTGAGGGAGCCCTGGTGGTGGTGTTTTGAGGTGTGCTTTACCTGAGCCCCTCTTCAGCAACCAGCGCTGCCCACCTGCCTGCCCAGGAGAGGGCGGCCTGCAGAGGTGTCAGGTTTGGCAGCGCCACCACAGCTGATCCAGGAACGAGCACGGAGAGGTGAGTGAGCATCCCATTGTTTCATGACCGCGGGTGCACCGAAATCAATAGAGCGCACACTCCTGCACAGCACGCCTCCTCACCGTTATATACACCCTAGTCACACCAACAAGTCAAAACATCAATCGTCATTGTCGGCTTTCATTCTATGATTTCACTTTGAACCACAAAAAAAGTCAGCGATTAGAAGTGGACGGTTGGCGGCAGCGAGACGTTACGGAGAGAGCTCTGAAGCAGCGGAGGATGACGAACCGCTGTTCAGCCAGCCCTGTGGTCAGCGCCCTGCATCAGCGTGATGATGACCACACAGAACCCACCACACAGCACAACCCCCACACAGCACACACCACAACCCCCACACAGCACACAGCACACAGAACCCACCACAAAGCACACAGAACCCACCACAACCACCAGCACACAGAACCACCACAACCACCACACAGCACACAGAACACACAGAACCCACGACAACCACCACACAGCACACATGCACACAGAACTCACCACACACACCAGCACACAGAACCCACCACAACCACTACCCAGCACACAGAACCACCACAATCACCACACAGCACACAGAGCCCAACACAACTAAGTACCCCGCACACACAGAACCCACCACAACCACCCAGCACACAGAACCCACGAAAACCACTACACAGCACACAGCACAAACACCCAGCACAAAGAACCCACCAACAACCACCCAGCACACAGAAACCCACCACAACCACCACATAGCACACAGAACCCACCACAACACCACCCAGCACACACACACACCACAACCACCCAGCACACAGAACCCACGACAACCACTACACCAGCACACAGCACAAACACCAGCACAAAGAACTCACCACAACCACCATACAGCACACAGAACCCAACACAAACACACAGCACAATAACCCATAGCCACCGCACAGTACAAAGAACCCACAATCACACACAGCACACAGAACCCACAATCACACACACACACACACACACACACACCAACACACACACACAGCACAAAGAACCCAAAACCACCTCCACACAGCAAGAAAGAACCCAAAACCACCTCCACACAAGAAGAATCCACAATCACAAAACACAGCACAAAGAACCCATAGTACCACACAGCACACAATAACACACAGCTATCACACTGACACCGAAAAACACACAATATCACACACACACAAACACACACACACACACACACACACACACACACACACCACACACACAACACAACACACACACACACACACACAAAAACACAACACACACACGCGCGCAAAGCACAAAGAACCCACAGTTACCACACAGCACAAAGAACCCACAAGCACACACACGCACAAAGAACTCACAATCACACACAGCACAAATAACCCGCACCCACACACACACAGTACAAAGAACCCACAACCACCACACAAGCACAAAGAATCCACAATATCGCGCGCACACACACAGCACAAAGAACTCACAATCACATACACAGCACAAGGAACTCGCAATCGCGCGCACAGCACAAAGAACCCACAACCACTACACATCTCACAAAGAACACACAACCACCACTCTCAGCACAAAGAACTCACAACCATCACACACAGCACAAAGAACCCACAACCACCACACACAGCACAAAGAACTCACAACTCACAATCACACACACACAGCACAAAGAACCCACAACCCCACACAGCACACAGCACACAGAACCCACAGCCCCACACAGCACAAAGCACAAAGAACCCACAGCCTCACACAGCACACAGCACAAAGAACCCACAACCCCACACAGCACACAGCACAAAGAACCCACAACCCCACACAATACACAACACAAAGAACCCACAACCGCACACAGCACACAGCACAAAGAACCAACAACCCCTAACAGCACACAGCACAAAAAACCCACAGCCCCACACAGCACAAAGAACCCACAACCCCACACAGCACACAGCTGACAGATCATCACACCTCCTGCCTGTCAGGCGGGAAGGACGCTGAAGAAAACAGTCAGGGATGCAGCAGCAGCAGCAACAATAACAACACCATCATCAACAACATCAACAGCAGCAGCAACAGCAGCAACAACATCAACATCAACAACATCAATAAGAGCAGCAACAACATCAACAACAGCAGCAACAACATCAACAACAACATCAACAGCAGCAGCAACAGCAACAACAACAACAACAACAGCAGCAGCAGCAGCAACAACAACATCAACAACAACAGCAGCAGAAGCAGCAGCAACAGCAGCAGCAGCAGCAGTAGCAACAACAACAGCAAACAGAGAGAACCAGAAAACATATGATTCTCCAAGCTGTCGAGTTGATGTTTATCTGTAAACGTATTAACAGCATGTAAAATATTCTAGCTTCAAATGAAACCATAATATGTGCAATATTTGTCTAGTTGTATGGAACTGCGTGTACTATATTCTTTTCATAACGTCAAATAACTATAAGTACATTATATGTGACGCAGTTTTCAACATCTCTAATTCATCAACTTACTTTACACACCACCTTCCTCACAACACGAAGACCATTTGGTTTTACAATTGGAGTCGTTCTCTTTAAACACAGAGCTTAGCTTTTCTGCAATATTCGAGACTACAGGGAACTGATGCAGAGTCACAATTGTCCACCACAGTAATCCCGAATTATTCATTCGCCACACACAACATGGACTCACATATCAACTATAACAAAAAAAACCCTTTTTTGTTAATCCGTCACCACTCTTCCAGGATTATTTCAAAAATATATTCCAGAAAAAAGCGTTTCGCTAATTTGTTTGCACATTTTCATCCTTTGGATTTTTACAACTTCGTAACGTACATGTTCCTCCCCAATTCACTCGAGAGAAGAAAAAAACCACACCATTAACACACACATAGAGCGGCACACGAATGCCACACTTACACTTGATGAAGTCCACTTCACACAGTCATGTGATTAGACCTAGGAAACAACTTGTTGCAGCACTCTCTCTCTCTCTCTCTCTCTCTCTCTCCTCGCGTGTCTGCAGTGAAGGATGGGGCAGGCAGGCAGGCAGGCTCAGCGGCTGTACTGTGCAAAAACAAAACACCACACAGCTTGATTGTCTGTCAGCCGCTAGCCTAGCGCCCGCAGCCCCGCCACAGCCCCCAGAGGTGGACAGACAGACAGACAGATACACAGACAGACAGACAGATGCACAGACAGACAGACAGACAGATGCACAGACAGACAGACAGACAGATGCACAGACATGGAGACATGGAGGGAGGTGATGGCGATGTTTAGCCAGCTCACTTGAGGGGTGTGAAAGATGGCAGTTACTCCCTGTATTGGCGTCTGGCCCTGGGGTTAGTTGACTAGAGAATGCATTGCCTGTGGCTTGCCGGCGTGAACCTTCTGTCCTAGCTTCTTCTGCTGCCGCCGCTGCTGCTGCTGCTGCTGCTTGGTTAGAGTTAGGGAGGAGCCTAGAATAGCGAACAGGGTACCATGTATTGCATAGTGTGTGCCCCTTCATTGTATAAAGGCGACAGACTTCCTCGTTATTTGCGGAAAACCAGAGTACACACCCGTCCATCGGTAGTATAGTGGTTAAAATCCCCGCCTGTCACTTCATTGAGTCTCTCGGTGTGTGTGAGTGTGTATGTATGTGTGTGTGTGCGTGTGTATGTGTGTGTGCGTGTGTGTGTGTGTGTGTGCGGTGTGTGTGTGTGTGTGTGTGCGTGTGTGTGTGTGCGTGTGTGTGTGTGAGTGTATGTGTGAGTGTGTGTGTGTGTGTGTGAGTATATGTGTAAATGTGTGTGTGTGTATGTGTAAATGTGTGTGTGTGTGTTGGAGCGCTCTTTTTTTCCTTTACCAAAAAGTTATCTGAATTTATTAAAGCTTGTTTAAATAGAACTGTATCCAAAAATCATAAGTATTAACACGCACGCACGCGCATGCACGCGCACACACTCACACACACACACACACACATACACACACACGCGCGCGCGCGATTGCAAGAGGAACATCCGTGGATACCCCACTGCACAAGACAAGCACAGACAAAATGTGCTCTGCCTGAACACTGGAACCCATCATCAGTTCCGTCCTTGTGTTAGCGGCTGAGCAGAGACAGCCAGGCGCTGAAGGAAGCAGCAGGCACACTGAACTATCTACGCTTCCGTCATTCTTTTAAACACAAACTTCCAATTATTTGCACACGATTCTCTTTGATTGCATTTAGTCCATATTCATTTTCACCCAAAGTGTTCTATTCTGGAGTTGTTTTCTTTTCCTAAATGTTTCAGTCTGGTGGTTTGATGTTAGTTTCCAGTTTGTTTCACACAGATTTTCCAAATGCTGCTCTCTGGTGTTGTATACAGTTGCCAGTTTGTTTCACAACGATTTTCCCAATGCTGCTCTCTGGTGTGGTATACAGTTGCCAGTTTATTTCACACAGATTTTCCAAATGCTGCTCTCTGGTGTGGTATACAGTTGCCAGTTTGTTTCACAAGATTTTCCAAATGCTGCTCTCTGGTGTTGTATACAGTTCCCAGTTTGTTTCA
>CM054134.1:126868657-126878657 GCA_028751875.1 Rapana venosa
GGAGAGATCGGAAAAGATGGAGAGGGGGTGAGAGTGGGCGAAAAGGGGAAAAGAGTGAGGGAGGGGGCACACACACACACACCACACACACACAAACACGCGCGCGCCACACACACGTGTGTGTATCTGCCCCTTTAAAAAAGTTTACCGTGAGATCAAGAGAGAAGGAGGGGGCAGTGACAAGGAAGAGGGGGGAAGGGGAAGGGGGGGAGAGTGGGGAGGAGGACTGCACTCCATAAGAATTTGCCTTTTTAAGTCTCACCCGGTACTTGGCATTCCGATTGGCCCATCGGTCTGCAGAAGAGCGGCCAAAATTTGTGATGGAGATGGCAGGGTGGCGGAATACTTTTTTTAACGAGGGGTTTGGTGACGACATGCATTTTTGTGATTGCGTATTTGTATGAAAAATGCTGTGTGAGGGAAAATTATTTCAGGAAAATGAATGAATACTTTTGGAAATGCATTTTTTTTCATTTCACCCGTTTAGCACTTTAAATTTATTGACTTTTTTAAAAAAAAGAAAAGTCCAATACAATCGTAGTAGTACAGCAACAATAGTAGTAGTAGCAGCAGCAGCAGTAGCAGTAGAGTATAAAATAGTAACAAAATCCCCCGGTAAAATAGTTAAAAACCACGTTACCGTTTCCTTTCTTTTTCCCTTTTTTTTCTTTTTTTTGCCTTCCCCAAGAGAATAGAACGGATTGGGGTAAAAAACCCCAAAAGAATTTTCCGCGGTGACTTGGTTACTAAAAACAAAAAAAGAATGGTTTTGCTTTGTCAAGCCAGTCAGAACAAAACTCCGAAAAAGAGAAGAGGACTGCGGGGTACCACCGCCCTGAGAAACCCCCCAATGCCCGAGCGGATGAACGAGCTTTTGCCTTTCCCCGGGCCGCGTCAGCGCCGCCGTTAGCCATGGGAGACAACTCCGTTTTTTGTGAAAGGGGGGGGGAAATAGCATACCGATTCCGCTTTCTCCAGGCTGTGAGCTTGTTGTGTGGCCAACAGAAGGGGGGAGGCTAATGCAAGGGTGACACCAGAGCCGTTCTGCCCTGAAAAAGAGACTTTACCCGATGATTGAGATTTGTTTGTTGAAGGGGGATGAGCTTTAGGAATGTCGAATGGTCTATTGGTGTTTGATGAAAGTAATAGGAAATAGCGGGAAATTTAAACTTCCTATGTTTTTATGACCCTTCTCTCTCTCCCTCTCTCTCGTCTCCGTCTCTCTGTCTCCTTTATTATCTCCTTCTCCTTGTCTCCTTCCCCACGCACCAGACTCTCTCTTCTCTCTTTCTCTCTCTCTCTCTCTCTCTCTCTCTTCTCTCCTCTTCTTCTCTCTCCTCCCCTCTCTCTCCAACAGAATTGTGGATTTTATCAAGACAACCATATATGTATATAGATAGATAGATAGATCACGCATATACACACATATATATATGTATATATATATGTATATATATATATATATATATATATATATCACGCACACTGTATGGATGCATACATGTATATATGTGTGTGTGCATATGTATGTATGTATCTATGTATGTGTGATATGTATGTATCAATGTTTAATACTGTCTGTACGTATCGGTAATTCAGCCAGTCAGACAGCGCTGACATCAGCTAGCAAGCCAGGCCGCCAACCAGGCCAGCACAAAGGAATCAGCCCCCACACACTGATAACCCAGACCCTCCCTCCCTCCATCCCTCCCTCCATCCCTCCCTCCCTCCATCCCTCCATCCCTACCTCTACACAGCCAGGCTTCACTGTGTCATTAAAAACAACAACAAGGGTTGGGGACAAGCAGAGCCAAATACTGTAACAACAAGAAAAAAAGAAAAACTAGCAAAGTAGGAAGAGGCAAAGAAGACAAACAAGCAGACCAAAATGAATTGGAAGACATGACGAAATCCTGAGAAGAAAAAGGAGAGAGAGTGAAACTAATAAAGCGACTATTGCAGTTGTGAATGTGTCTACGAGATTACTGGGTTTTCTCCAGCTACACTCACGTTCAAAACTGTACTTGTTAGTGTGTGGAACGAACTCTGTCCGTTTGTCTGTCAGCCTCTATGTCTGTCTGTCTGTCTGTCTGTCTCTCTCTCTCTCTCTCTCTCTCTTCCTCTTCCGATGTGTCCAGACGTGTGCTCTTGTGCTCTGGAAAAAATGTTCATTTAATACGGAACCTGTCTTCCAATATATTCAGTTTTGGACCTGTGGTCCTCTTTCATTATGTGGATTGCACCTGTGCTGTTGGTTTTCTTGTAACGGTGTGTCCTTGTGAGATATTGGTGAAAAAGTAATATAATTGTTTTCATTTTGTCACACTGATGTCCATTCACCCGTCACAGTTGACTGCCCATGATAGCCTAGTCAAAAATGTTAATCCTTGACGACACTAACCCTTTGTGACTGAGTCAGCCGCACTGGCTTGTCCCTACAGATGTGGGATGTCCGGGTTCGGCCAGCCACCAAGGTGTGTTACAGCATGAGGTGTGAAGTAATCTCAAGTTCTGGCTGGATGGCGGGTCTAGGCTAGGCTAGGCCTACCCAATCAGGAAGTGATGTGTGTGTTGTGTGTGTGGGCCCCTTCATACTATTGTGCCATAGTGCCACCCACTAGGCTAGACCTAGTCTGTGTTCAAAAGCTTTTGATGGCCTTGTTCTAACACCCCCCCCCCCTCCCTCCTCCTCTTCCTTTAGTCCAAGCCTTCTACCCTTTATGTCACATAGGCCTAGTATAGTTTGATACTTCTCCATGGTCAGATATAATATTATACTGAAGTGTTCCCTATATTCAAAGATGTGAACTGTGGGACCAGGGGCCATGGGTTAGAAACAGAACCACCAATCTCCCAGTTTTCGCCCCACTCTATCTTACATCTCTAATCCCTTTGTCCACCCCCCCTCCACCCCCCAAAATGTCAGCTGTCACCGATAAAACCCAGTGTGACTGGGCCCCCCAAATAGACATAAAAATTGACCCAAAACAGTTAACTTTTAAAATCCCTTTTCAGTTACTCCCTTTGGCTAAGTGACCTAAAACAAACGCTACATGCACAATGTAAACGATCAACCCCCTTTAGCGTTTGTTGGAATGACTTTGCCAAACCTAACAAACCCATTTCCCTCAGTGAAAATAGGGGACCAAACCCAGCATCCCCACCACCCTCCCTAGTGAAGAATCTTTATAAAACTAAAATACAAGTGAATTGTGGAGAAAAAAAAACCTGATCACCTTTCACCACCTTCTAACACAACATGAACGGTACTTGTGCAAGGCAACCGTGCGAAGAGGCTAAAAAGAGAATTTCAGACTCTGATACAATGATCCGAGCCATCTTCTGCCCCTGACACAGAAAGAAGCCCACAAACCTGGACGAGGCTGTGCGGACTGTCGAAGTACCCTACCCAACCCAAACCCTTTCCCCTCTGGCGAATAATTCCCAGGACATCCCTCCCCTCAGAGTCCTGCCCCAACCAGATTGCTCCCATTACCGTTGTCACCACCAGCCCACCACCCAGTTCCTGATTCCCACTGTGTGATGCATCACACCCTCATCCACAGTTCAGCGCCAGCCAGGTAACTTCAGCATGGGATCACAACACAAACCACTCCACCAAAACCCAACACCACATTCACACCCTAGCAGACGCTAGTTCTCCATCACTCAAACGAAAGCAGTCCATCAAACATTCAGTCCAAAAACAGCACACAAAACACACTCATCCATACTGTCAACACGTCGCACCAATCAGTTCCTCCCCTCACCAAAAATCACATCGCTTTCCCTCGTTTCCTGTGCAAAACAAACAGTTACCCAAACATCACAACGACTGACAAAAGATACCTCACTGCTGCTCATCAAAAA
Organism: Rapana venosa; assembly: GCA_028751875.1. Lineage (NCBI taxonomy): Eukaryota > Metazoa > Mollusca > Gastropoda > Neogastropoda > Muricidae > Rapana > Rapana venosa. Next base: position 126,872,528 of record CM054134.1, read on the forward strand.
ACCACCAAGCATTGGGTTCCCTACCAAAACCAATTCTCACACTGCAAACAGAAAAACCAAACGACTGAAGCAGAACTCACGAACTGAAACGCACCCTACAAAAGCACAACAACAAACACTCAACCTCACACACGAGTCGACAAAGAAAAAGGACTCCTTACTTTTAAACTTCCCTACCACCAACAGATTCTCTCTCTCTACCACTACGACGAAAACACAATCAATGTACACATGAAAACACTGACCAGAAGCCAAACTCCCTGACCAACAACTTCCACTACAAGCCAGGACAATACTGTGAACATCAACAACCAACAGACTCTGGCAAACAAGCATCCGACATTTACTGAAGAAATCAAAAACCAAGCCACAAGCACACTGCCAACACTGTCACCCATCAACAACAAACAGACTCTGGCAAACAGCCCGTGACAACACAGAGGAAGAAAGACCCAAACCCAAATGTTTAAACAACAGTCCCTCAAAAAAAAGAAAAGACAACTACAACCACACCCTTCTAAAAGCACCTCAAAACAACTACCAACACATCCCAAAACCACGCCAAAAACTAGCAGTACAAAGAGTACACTCCAGCACAACGAATCCTCACCTGGGTGACTCAGCACGACACATCAAGTCGATATTCTATATTACAAAGGCAGAAATCAAAACTTTCAGATCTCAGGTCTCACAGTTGATGACCTTATTCATTGGTTTTCAACCTTTCCCGCAACAAAGATGTACAGCACCTCATTTCATACTGGAATCAACACATGAAACATACATCCATCACAGACAATAAATGGTCACAACTTATCAGAATATCAGCATGTGTTCCCCAAGGCCAGGCTGCTGGCAATCGTCCATTATCCCCCAATGGACGACATCCTCTAAAAAGACCGTCATTTATCCAATATGTCCTTGCCAAGGTGTGTTCTGCAGAAACATCACGTTTGCAGACCACGGCTGCATTTACAACTGCTAGGGGGCCCCACGCAAAGATTATACTGACCCTTTCCATCCCCCCCAAAGGTGCAGACAGGTTAGCGTACACCTCAATACGCCGCCCCCCCCGACACCAAGGGACAGCCCCCCGACACCCAAAACTACACGGCCCACTGACGTACAGAGGGGGCAACCCTTACCTCTGCTCAAAAAGGGTATCATGTCCTGGATCCCCTTTTTTCATCGCGGTTTGTCAGGTGGCCAACCTACCCCTCCAACCCCTGAATGACGGTGTCAGGGCCACAGAAAATACTCTCCCACATCTCGATATGTGACGACCCTACCCCCTCCCCACCGCCAGCCCCCACCCTACCCACCCATGTCCGCCACCAGACTTCACCCAGCTCCAATTTTCTGTCTAGGGTTACTAGAAACTCGGGGTGTAACAAATTTACCTACCAATGTTCCACATTAGTGTGTGTGTGTGTTGTGTGGGTGTGTTTTGGGTGTGTGTGTGGTGTGTGTGTGTGTGTGTGTGTGTGTGTGTGTGTGTGTGGTGTGTGGCGTGTGTGTGGGTGGGGGGGTGTGTGGGGTGTGGGTGGGTAATGCAGGTACACCTATGTGTGCCTATGTGTGCACTCGTGTGTGGGGTATGGGGTGTGTTTTGTTGTGTGTGAACAAGGATTTGTATGTGCTTTCATATGCATGCATGTGTATGAACACTTCCCTTAACCACTCATTAGTTAGAAGTTGCATAACATCTTTTTACAAGGACTTACTCCTGTGTTCTGCTACCCATGGCCTTGAAAGGGTCAATTTGGTGACAGTTTAATTTTATATCATAAATCTCTATTCTGTGCTCGAGACACGCTCACCCAGGCTGCATTTGTGAAGCAACAGTTTAATTTTATATCATAAATCTGTATTCTGTGCTCGAGACACGCCCACCCAGTGCTTGCAAGTGGGAAGCAAACAGTGACAGGACAAACCAGTGTCAATCTCCTGTACCAGGACCAAGCTTTCAGGAACAGTGCTGGATTGTGCTCATCACTTTCCTTTCTCTTTTCTTTTTTTTATTTTTATTTTTTTATTTGTTCTTACTTTTTTTATTATTATTTTTTAATTCTCTTTAAAAATCATATTTTCCAGGATCTGTGCTGATTGTAGTTGTGCTTTTTATTCATATTCTGGCATCTTTTATTTACAGGTGCTTTACTGTATTGTTCTCGCCTGTTTGTTGAGGGTGATTTGGTTGCTTTGTTGTTGTTGTTGTTTGTTTTTGGGTTTTTTTTGTCTTTTTGTTTTTTTGTTTTTTTGTTTTGTTTTTTTTGTTGTTTTTTTTGTTTGTTTTTCTTTTAAAAAAATTTCCCCCTTTTTCTCGGTAACCAAACCCCGCCACCTGTAGATTTTTATTTTAAATTTTTTTTTATTCTTTTTTTTTTTTTTTTTTTTTTTCTCGTCAGACTACTGTCAGACTGATTGAGTTATATACACATTTGTTGTGCTACAGAGTGGTAATTGATTTTACTCCTTTCTTTTCACCCTTCCCACTATTTCCCCTATCAGTATTCACTTCCCCCCTATTATTATTATATTCAATTGTCTTCTTTTTTCCTTATCTTCACCATTCCCGTACACATTATATTTCCTCACAAAACTAAAACTTTAATAGATGTATTCAAGACACAATTTTATGGCCCTCCAAGGATGGCTTACGAATTTGCCACCTAAATATAAACCATGCAGTCAATAAAAAACGAAGATATAACAAGACTCATCACAAACCAAGGTAAACCATTTCATATACTAGGTCTTTCCGAGTCAAGACTTACAGAAAATATAACCAACACTGACATTTCCAAATTTCCCGGATATAAAACATGCGAAAAAATCCCCAAAAGCCCAAAAGAAACAGGTTTCTTAATCTATATTAGTGAGTCTGTAACGTTCAACGTCTTTTCCATCTTGAACGTTATGAAGTAGAATCCATCTGGATCGAAGTAACTAAAAAAGGTGCAGCGCCTATTATAATGGGGTTCTGTACCAGAAATCCCAACAGAAAGAAAAAAATTTGGATAGACAAGTTTGACTCCATGATGAACGTAGTCCTATTAGAATCTAGGGGAAAATTTTCTTACTAGGTGATTTTAAAAATTGACCTAGCAAAAGTAAACAACCAATGGACCCAAGTTATTTAACTCATTCAATTTTTCACCAATTAGTAACTTCACCCACAAGAGTCACATCAAATTCTAACACAATCATTGATCACATTATGTATCAGACCCCAAAAACATCATAGAAACTTGTGTCCCTGTACACAAAATGTAGTGACCACTACCCAGTCTGTACCACATGGTCAAAAAAAAGGAACAAAAAATTCTAAACCTGGCCAAAAAAAATAACTTTCGCTCTTTGGGAAATTTTAAAGAGCAGCTTTTCTTACTAAGTTAAGCAGTTCCATGCTCTCGAAACATTTCAATTTATTACTGATCCAGACCTGGCCATTGAGTTCTGGATAAAAGTTTTTTCTGAAATCTATAACAAAAAATGCCCCATTAAAAACCATAAGGATCAAACATGTCCCCCAAACCACCTTGGTTTACAAAGGAACTAGAAGAAGCGTGCTATCTTTGAGATTTCTTAAAAGAACATAATAAATTATGAGGAGGCAAAAAATTAAGAAATGCCATAAACTCACAAAAACGGCGAGAGAAAAGGAAATATTTCCAAGATCTACTTTCATCCAAACAAAATTCAAAAAACTGTATGGAAGGCAATCAATTTAAATAACAAATAATCAAATTTTCTTCCAAATCTAACGTAATTAAAGATATTTCTGCTGAAAAAAATAAAAAAATCACTTCATTAATATTTCTTGTAACATAATTAACAAAGATAAATCGAAGTCCAATGATCTCAATGAACTAAAAACAATTCTGCCAAAAAAGCGTATTCCATCAAAACTCCACATACCATTATATCTGTTTCTGAGGTCTACGATTACCTGACTCACCTCAAACAATCAAGTACGCGTGGTCTTGATGGAATAGATGGCAGAAAACTGAACTCTCAGTCCAGTTTTAAAAGACACTCTGACACATATCTATAACCTATGTCTTCATAAGAACTATTTCCCCAACGCCTTCAAAACTGCTAAGGTGATTCCGATCCACAAGTCTGGAGACACTTCTGATCCCTCAAATTATAGGCCAATCTCTATTTTTTCTTACCTTTCAAAACCCTTGGAAAAACATATGAATAAACACATAGTCCATCATATAGATATTAACAACTTACTTCACCCAAATCAGTCTGGATTTAGAAAAAATCACTCGTGCCATACGGCATTAACTAGTCTTGTAGACAATTGGCTGTCTAACATTAATGACAATAAATTTTGTGGGGGTATTTATTGGGAGATTTCAAAAAAACATTTGATTTCAATTGACCGAAGACTTCTCATTAAAAAGCTTGACCTTATTAATCTCCCCTACAAATACTCTTGAACTTCTTGCTTTTATCTTACAAACAGGCAAAACAATGTGTTTCAATAGCTAACCCTCCCAATCCACACTAAAACCCATTCATTATGGATACCACAGGGATCCATCTTAGGACCAATTCTCTTTTCATTTTTACATAAATGACCCTTTCCCCTCCATTTTCAAATCTAAAAGCGAACTTTTTGCTGACGACACAACCCCTACATTTCAAGCCATACTGACATTAACTCTCTTGCAAAGACATTGCAAAATAGCACTGATGATCTTGTCAAATGGACTGAACTAAATCACATGTCTATACACCCCCAAAAAACAAAATGCACGCTTATCACTACCAGACAAAAGCGACAAAAATCTATCTAATAAATTTTCTCCAATCCATATTGAAAAGGAAACAATAGAACAAGCCTCTCACCACAAAGTTCTAGGAGTAACAAATTTATGAAAAAACTCAGCTTTGGGACCATCACTATCCCATCTGTGCAAATAAATGTCTCAAGAGTATACCAACTGACTAAAATCAACATTTTCTTGACTTTCATTCAAGAAAAAATATTCTTTCAAGCTTATATACAATCCTCAATAGATTTATGCTTCAACCCTGTGGGATTCTGACAGGCAAACACTATGAAACCCTTTTTAAGTCTGTATAAACGTGCTCTTAAACTGGTTCTTCTGAAGAAGACACCTTACTAGAAGTGGATTATACCCAGTTAAATATTCTTCCCCTACACCAAAGACTAAGATTTAACAAAGGCATCATGATGTTTAAGATAATGACAGGAACTTTTCCTCATCCTAAAGACAAGTTCCCAATGAATCATTCCAGAAATACCGAAAAGCCGTGTGTCCCAATCCCAAGAATAGATTTGTTCAAATCTAGCTTACTTTACTCAGGCCCTGTGCTGTGGAACTCCCTTCCGACTCATTCAGACAACTCCAATCATTAACAATCTTCAAAGTCATTTTTTCATCCACTTAATGCATCAAAAATAAAATCCACAATTGATCTGTTGGAAACAAAGTAAATATATCCTCCCTTGCATTATACTAAATTAACCTCCTCTCCTCTCTCTCCTCCTTCTCTCTTCTCTCTCTCTCTCTCTCCCCTCTCTTCTCTCTCTCTCTCTCCTCTCTCTCTCTCTCTCTCGTAATGACATTAGTGAGCTTGCTTTGAATTGTAATGTGTGTGTTGTGGGGTGTGTGTGTGTGTGTGTGTTTTGTGTGTGTGTGTGTGTGTGTGTGTGTTTGTGTGTGTGGTGTGTGTGTGTGTGTGGTTTTGTGTGCCCTTGCTTGTTTGATTTTGTTAACAATGAACTTGTCTGAGTTTTCCCCTTAAAGGGGGAGTTTTGGGTTGTATTTTGTTGTTATGCAGAATGGTATGGACAATTTCATTACTTCTGTGGACTTTTGTATCAATTCTAAATTGGTATATAGGATTGCGATGCAATGAATATGTGTTTTGTTGGGATATGTGTGTGTAGTGTGTTGTGTGTGTCAGTGAGTAGTAATGAGCGCCCATTCACAGTGTGTGCAGATGAGAGCGGAAAGAAAACAGTTCTGTGTGTTTATTGTTGAAATAGCTGATGTTAGACTGGTCATTTTTCTTGATGCTTTGTGGCTTTGCTGCTTCGTACATCAAATAAAAAGTTTAATTCCCGGTTTTGTCTGTACAAATG
>CM054134.1:126883657-126888657 GCA_028751875.1 Rapana venosa
AATACAGCACAACACAACAAGAATGCCATATATCACAACACAATACCATACAGCACAACACAACAACAATGCCATATATTACAACACAACAAAAATACCATATGTTACAACACAATACCATACAGCATAACACAACAACAACTCCATATATTACAACACAACAATAATACCATATATTACAGCACAATACCATACAGCACAACACAACAACAATACCATATAGCACAGCACAACAACAATATCATATACTAAAACACAATACTATGCAACACAACACAACAATTAATACCTTTATTACAATACAACAACAATGTCATATAGTAGAGTACAACAGCAATACCATCTATAACAACATAGTATCATGCAGCACAACAACAATACCATATATAAAAACACAATACCATATATCACACCAATGCCACACATCACAACGCAATACCATATATTACAGCAATGCCATATATTACAACACTAGGCCATATATCACAGTACATGAAGAATGTCACATGTCACAACACAATACCATATATTACAGCCACAACAACACTGCCATATATTACAACACAATACCATATATCACAGCACAACAAGAATGTCACATGTCACAACACAATACCATATACTACAGTACAACAACAATGCCATATATTACAACACAATACCATATATTACAGCACAACAACTATGCCATATATTACAACACAATACCATATATTACAACACAGTATCATACAAAAATACCATATATTACAACACAAGGCCACACAGCACAATAACAGTGCAGTATATTGCAACACAAGAACGATGTCTTATATTACAACACAATACCATAACACCATAAATTACAACAACAATTTCATGTAGTACAACACAATATCATATAGTTCAACACAACAACAATACCATATATTACAACACAATACCATATAGTACAACACAACCAACAATATCATATATTACAACACAGTACTACATAGTACAACACAACAACAATGCCATATATTACAACACAATACCATATATTACAACACAGTATCATACAACAATACCATATATTACAACACAATGCCACACAGCACAATAACAGTGCAGTATATTGCAACACAAGAACGATGCCTTATATTACAACACAATACCATAATACCATAAATTACAACAACAATGTCATGTAGTACAACACAATATCATATAGTTCAACACATCAACAATACCATATATTACAACACAATACCATATAGTACAACACAACCAACAATATCATATATTACAACACAGTACCATATAGTACAACACAACCAACAATATCATATATTACAACACAGTACTACATAGTACAACACAACAACAATGCCATATATTACAACACAATACCATATATTACAACACAGTATCATACAACAATACCATATATTACAACACAATGCCACACAGCACAATAACAGTGCAGTATATTGCAACACAAGAACGATGCCTTATATTGCAACACAATACCATAATACCATAAATTACAACAACAATGTCATGTAGTACAACACAATATCATATAGTTCAACACAACACAATCCCATATTGTACCACAAAAATATTAGTACAACACAAAACAATACATATATACACACGTACATATACAACACAAACAACAATGCCATATATTACAACACAACAACAATGCCATATATTACAACACAATACCAAACAGCACAACAACAATCCCCTATTTTACAACACAATACCATATTTTACAACACAAACCAAATTATAGAAACACAATACATTATACAACAAAAAATCCATATATTACAACACACAACAATCCCCAAAATTATATTACAAATTCACAATCCCAAAACAGCACAACAACAATGCCTATTTTACAACAAAATTCCTATTTTACGGGGACAATACCATACAGCACAACAACAATGACATTTATTACAACAACAACAATGCCATATATTACAACACAACAATTCCATATTTTACATCACAATGGCATACAATGCAACAACAATGCCATATATTACAACACAATACCATATATTACAACAACGTCATATAATACAGCACACTATATTTTACAAGATAATACCATATATTACAACCAATAATACACGCACAACACAATCCACACAGTGCAACAAAATTAATAATTTTAATAAAAAATAATAAAAAATAAAAATAATAATAATAATAATAATAATAATAATAATAAAAATAATATAATAAAAATAATAATAATATAATAATATAATAAAAATAATAATAATAATAATAATAATAATAATAATAGAAAATAGTAATATTTAATAGTATAATAATAATAATAAAAAAAAAAAAAAAAAAAAAAAAAAATAAAAAAAAAAAAAAAAATAAAAAAAATAAATATAATAATAATAATAATAATAATAATAATAAAATTATAATAATAATAATAATAATAAATAATAATAATAATAATAATAATAATAAATATAATAATAATAATAATAATAATAATAATGTATGGTATTTATATAGCACTGCATATCGTAAAGCAAGAAATCAAAGCAATACCAATATCGTACAATACAACACAATACCATGCAATACAACATATACCATACAATACAACACAATACCATACAGTACAACACAAACCATACAGACAACTAAATTTTCATACAGTAACAAATCAACAATACCATACAATACAACACAATGCCATACAATACAACACATACCATACAATAAAACATATCCATACAGTACAACACAATACCATACAGTACAACACAATACCATACAGTACAACACAATCCCATGCAATACAACATATACCATACAGTACAACACAATACCATACAGTACAACACATACCTACAGTACGACACAATACCATACAATACAACACAATACCATACAATACATTACATACCATACAGTACAACACAATAACATACAATACAACACGTACCATACAGTACAACACATACCATACAGTACAACACAATACCATACAGTACAACACAATACCATGCAATACAACATATATCATACAGTACAACACAATACCATACAGTACAACACATACCATACAGTACAACACATACCATACAGTACAACACAATACCATACAATACAACACAATACCATACAATACAACACATACCATTCAATACAACACATACCATACAGCACAACACGTACCATACAGTACAACACAATATCACACAGTGCCACATAGGTATTCCCATTTCTGACCTTGGAGATTTCCTTTGGATCGACAGCTTGCTCTGCTGATCAGAATGGTGTTGGGGTACTAGTCATCAAATCAGCAATGTCGGTTTTAGTTGTTGTGATGTAAAGTCATGTAAGCACCAACAAACACTTTGCCTACGCAACAGCATTTCAAACCCTGTGCACATATTTTGCTGAAAAATAATTTAACAACATTCGAACAAAAAGGAGAAGTGCTAAATGGAAAAGAAATGGTAGAAGAAAGAATAACGCAACGGAAACAAACGCCGTAAATAGAATGAAGAGGAACAAGCGAGGCTGACAAGAGAAAGAAGACAGACGAGAGAAACGAACAGTTCCGTCAGTGGCGATTAGAGAACCACAACAGCAATGAAAATGTCACCGTTTTCAGCACTTGTTTTTTCCCTCTCGTCTCCTTCCCCTTCTCCTCATCCTCTTCCCCATCCTCTAACCTCTTCTTTTTCTTCTTCTCCTCCTCCTCCTCCTCTTCCTCCTCCTCCTCCTCTTCCTCCTCCTTTCACGCTCAAGTTTTCAGGAAGGGAAACACACCATATTTGAAGTGCTGTCAGCAGTGTTTTTATATCTTCGCTTTTCTTCGTTGAAAATGATTTGAGTATGAGATGGGAGAATGAGAGAACACATTAGAAATAACAGCTCTAAAGGCGAACAAAAACAATTTAAAAAAAAACTTATGTGCAAATAGGAACGCTCCCCCTCCCTCCAATCACTCTCTCTGTCTCTGCCTCTGTCTCGTCTGTCGAACGTTCGTCTGTCTCATCCTTCATCCCTCTCCTCTTTGCTGGTCTCCTCAGCGACACAGACTGACAAGAAAAACAACATACACACACACAGCACGCGCGCTAACACTACCATTAGTAGTGTGGTATAGGTGGAGGAGTGAGAGTCAGTGTATGATGTAGTGCACAGATAAACATGTAGTGCAGTGTAGAAGTGTAGTGTGAGTAGTGTAGGTGTAGTGAGTGGTGTAGTGGGTGTGTGTGGTGTGGTTAATGTAGTGTAGTGTGTGCGTGTGTGTGTGAGTGAGTGTATAGAGCAGTGTAGTGTAGTGTAGGTAGTGTATGCAGTGTAGTGCAGTGCAGTGTAGTCGTGTGTGTGTAGTGTGTAAGAGTGTAGTGTTGCTGTGGTGATGGTGTAGTGTATGAATGTAGTGTTGCGGTGTGGTGTAGTGTAAGTAGCGTGTAGTGTGTGGTAAAGTGTAGTGTAGTGTAGTGTAAGTGTAGTGTCGTGATGGTAGTGTAGTGTATGTAGTTGTAGTGTAGTGTAGTGTAGTGTGTGTGTAGTGTAGTGTAGTGTAGTGTAGTGTAGTGTAGTGTAGTGTGTAGTGTAGTGTAGTGTAGTGTAGTGTTAGGTGTGGTTTGTAGTGTAGTGTAGTGTAGTGTAGTGTAAAGTGTAGTGTAGTGTAGTTGTAGTGTGGTAAAGTGTAGTGTAGTGTAGTGTAGTTATAGTGTGGTGTGGTGTAGTAGTAGTGTAGTGTAGTGTAGTGTGGTGTGGTGTAGTGTAGTGTAGTGTAGTGTGGTAAAGTGTAGTGTCGTGTATTGTAGTGTAATCCTTTGGATGAGACTATAAACCGAGGTACCGTGTAAGAACGCATGCAGAGCATCTTGCGCACACGTTAACATCCGTTCTGCTTTACGGAAGAGTAGGCCATTGTGTGCCGGTGGAAACGGATGACAAAATTTACAGAACTACATACACACGGGGACTGGATTTAAAAAGTACATTAGTGCTTATTCCATTATTCT
>CM054134.1:126893657-126906157 GCA_028751875.1 Rapana venosa
ACAGACAGAGAGTCTTTGGCAGCATCATTGTCCAAGGTAACAGACCCGCTATTGAAGGTGACTGCACGAAAACATGAGCAGCCCCATACACAGAGCCTGCATTGGAGTGGAGGACACTCGATTAGCTGGTGTATCCTTCACCCAAACCTCTGCTATCTCTTTTATCTTCCAGTTCCGTTTTGTAACCGTCTTGTTTGCGGTTTGTTGTTTTGTTGTGAGGATTTGGGGGAGGGAATTGTTTGTAAATCAACTCCTTTATGGTGGTTTATAAATTTGAATTAAGATTTTGTAAGCTATAAAATTAATTAGTTTCGGGTTTCGGTATGATATATTTTGATTTGTTAATTTGGTTGACAGTTTGATTTGTGCGAAAGTGCAGTATGCCTTTGTTAGTTTGATTGACGAACTGACTATAGATAGATAGATAGATAGATAGATAGATAGATAGATAGATAGATAGATACATACATACATACATACATACATACATACATATATGTGAGTGTTTGTGTGTGGTGGTGGGTGGGTGAGTGTATGGGTGAGTGTATGGGTGAGTGTGTTTGATAAGCTGATAGTTCAATGTGAAGTGATTGAATACAGACAGAGAGACAGATACAGAGACACAGAGACTGAGAGGCAGAGAGTCAAATTCCTGAAGTTTAAGGACTTCCTTGTTTTTTTTTTGTTCTGTGCTGAAAAGATCTGATGGCCATTGTTTTCTTATGTTTCACAAGAGCACAAGCACCACGCACACTTTGACAACCTCAGGTCTCCTTTTACAACATCGTTTTGTGAAGTGACTTTCCTAATGGCGAAAGTTTCTTCCCTGATTGTCCTCTGCATTGACCTTCTGCTGTGCTGTGCCACCCAGAGGGAAGTCATCGCCCCTGCACACAAAGCCTTCAGGTGTTCTCTGAACCTGCCCCTCTCCCCTTTCGCTACATGCACTCTCTCCCATTCTGACACACAGTGCAACTGATCCCCCCTCCTTATGGTGAAAGCTTCAAGCAGGAGGAGAGAGCGGTCTCAGTGCTTTGGTCTCCATACCTTCTCCCTGCTACTGTGTGTGTCGCTTCCTCTTCCAACTGCGTCAGCGCGCTCCAGCTAGTTTGGTTTTATTGGAAGCTACCCCGACAGGAATAACACACCCATAAACTGGTGAGGAAGTCGTATTCTTGCTCCTGGGGGGATGGAGAGCCACATTAAGAGCAGGTGAAGAAACTTGCCTGCAAGCCTGATAGGAAGCTTCCCTGCCAAACATGTCTCACAGTCCCTGTCTGTCTCTGTCTCTGTCTCCTGTTTTACTTGCTTGTCTACGTCTCCCCTCTGTTCATATAAGTATGCCAAGTGATTACAGGGACCCACTTCTGAGTAAATCAGGTACTGGAAGTGTTCATAACAACAGTGTGAAATATCTACTATGTCATAAGGTAAAAAAAGGTAAAGGAGTCCCATAACGTATAAGGTCGTAGGGGAGCGAGGCGTCAGAGACCTCACTTCTCTAGGGCCAGCATATCGAGGGCGGCGCCCATCTCCTCTCCCTCGCTGCTTTACCTTCTCTGACCCTAAAGAGGGCAGGTACCCATTTACAGCTGGGTGAACTGGGGGAACTGTACTGAAGCCAAGGCGCGCAAACGGTCACCCATCCAGCTGGTAAATGAATCAACGCACAGATCAGGACATATTTTAGACTGGCTAATTACTGATGTTTCCCAAGATCTGATCACATCTGTATCTATCACTGATGAACTACTTTCTGATCATTCCGCTGTTCTTCTTCTCTAAACATTACAAAACCTATCAGAAAGAAAAAGTATGTCATCCGTCGCAACCTCAAGGCCATAGATATTCAAACTTTCTCTGCACAAGCTGCTGAACGCCTATCCCCAAACCTCTGACAACAATAACCCCTCTAAACACTACAATGATGTTCTCAGCCAACTGCTTGATGAGCATGCACCTCCCACTGACCGTCTCCCGCCTGATAGGCCATGTGCGCCATGGTGCACCCATGACATTCTGGTCGCAAAGCGCAAACGCAGGCAACTAGAGCGGCAGTGGCGAAAAGCAAAAAACGGAAATTAATAAGAAGCTCTTCCGAAAACAAATAACCAAAGTCAAGTCTTTAATTCTTTCAGAAAAAACAAAGTATTACTCTTCTCAGTTCTTGATACCACGTCAATGAAATCTCTCTTTTCTCTCACATCTACTCTTCTTGGATCTGTGAAGGCAAGCCTCTGCCTTCCATCCACAACCACTTGAACTCCCACTATATTTTCAGCATTCTTTTCTGAAAAAGTCCATAAAATTCGTTCCAAACTGGATCAGACTCCTTTCCAGCCCGCACTTCCTGATCCCAATTCTCTGGCACTCCTCTCCTTTTCTTTCATCCGACAAGTCAGAAAGAAATCACGATAATTCTGAAAGAATGACTATAAAATCATGTTTATCTTGATCCCATACCTTTTCTCTTTTCCACATGCCCTACACAACTATAGACCCACTCACATTCTTTTCTCTTGTTTCAAAATGTTCCATCAGTTAAAATGGCATAGCCCCTCCAAAACCTTGACTAATTCAATTAAGACCCGCCAATTATTTTTTTTAGACATGAAAGCAGCTAAACAGATCACAACCAACCCTCCAAACAATCTTCCCTGGATTCAGTCTGCCGTTCCGTCACACACACTGAAACCCCCTGACACATTAAATAAACCGACATCAAAAAATTCCATCATCTTGTACGGGAGTTCTTCGATTCATAGCCCCTTTTCTCTCCTGTCTTCAAAATCTTTCGTTCTACTGGCAAGCCCTCACCTTGTTTATATTCATACCTTACTGACCAAATTTCAGACAGTTGCAGTAAACAAGATTCAATCAATGCCTGCCAAACTGAATGCGGAGTCCACGGGGATCAGTTCTAGGCCCTGTTCTGTTCACTCTTTACACTGCCCCACTGTCACATATAATAAACCGTCATCAAATCAACCATCATTTGTACGCAGTTTACTCTCAGATTCAAAGCAGTGTTACTCCTGAAAATCTGCCTTCTCTCCTGGCAAATTTTGACCACTGCTTTGAAGATATTCAAAATTGAATGACACAGAACAAATTACAGCTAAATGCAGATAAAACCGAAGCCATGCTTGTAGGGACCAAACACAACTCCTTTTAGGTGTTTTAAACGGACAACACATCTCTATCCACGCTGTGAAGTACCTGGGTTTTTGTATCGACAACACTCTCTATGCAAAAATTCATCACCCAGACCTGTCAGTCATGCTACTATCAGTTACGGCGTATTAGTGCAATTCGAAAGTACCTGTCCACCGATGCAACAGCCAAACTTGTCACTTCTCTATTCTTCCCCGTCTGGACGCAATTCTCTTTTGTCTGGTCTGCCAGCATCAGCTATCCCCTCCCTTCAACGTATACAAAACTTGACTCGACTGGGTTCCAGAAAAAAAAAATGGGAGCACTTACCCCCTCTTGCGATCTCCCACTGCTTGCTGTCACAAGATTGAATATAAGATCAGTACCTCTGTTACAAATGTCTCACAAGAACGGTGGTCCTAAGGTAACGCGCCTGTCTAGAAACGACAAAGTCCGGGTCGAAGCTGTGCGGTGTTCGTATCCCATCTGGGCCCGAAACTTTCCCTCATTAGACCGTATGGTGGGCCTAAGTCTTTGGGATGAACAGCAAACCGAGTCACTTTTACTAAATTCTTGCACGTTAAGACGGCAATCTATGAGATTTGGGTCTGCCAAATCGGGCATCCACTCTAAGGAAAAAATCCAGTGACTATACTCAGAAAAAAAAAAAGTGGCGCTTACTCTTGCGATCTCTCCCCGGGAGGCAGCCTTTCCGCAGAAAAAGTGATAAAGATGGTACCTAATAAATAAATTCTAAAAAACATGCACCCTCCTACCTCTGCGAATGTCTTAACCTGTACACTCCTTCACGTTCCCTCCGCTCTGCTGCAGATACCTTGTGCCTACGAATACCTAGATTCAACCAATCTACTGTTGGCCGCCGCTCTTTCTCTATTTCGGGTCCATCGACCTGGAATGAGCTCCCTCTCTCTCTTCGCCAAAAGCCTAGCTATGACACTTTTAAATCAAGCCTCAAGACATATTTATTTCAAACCTAAGATTCCCCCCTCCTGTCTCATATCAGAACTATCCCACCCTTCACTAACCCATGTCCTATCACCTGCTAAAGTATATGACCTGTGTGTGTGTGTTTGTGTTGTTGTGTGTGTGTGTGTGTGTGTGTGGTGTGTGTGTGGTGTGTGTTTGTGGTGTGTGTGTGTGTGTGTGCGCGCTTTTGAAAAACATTTGACTATTGCAATTTTATTTCATAGATTTGTCTACAGTACCATGTTTGTAATATCTGTTTGAACTATTGATTATTTGTCATTGGTTGTATGTCTGTGTAAGATTAGGTCGAATGCATGCGCTTTGATTTGTCTTTGCAAGATATAGCGCTATATAAGTTCCATTTATTATTATTATTATTATTATTATTATTATTAACCACGCTCGACGCTGCTTAACTTGGCTGGGGGAAAGCGAGTGCTCCGACCACTGAGCTATCCCGTCCCCAACTCTGTCATACATCATAACAAAACTCGGTGTTTTTTCTAAATGAAGCCACAGTACTATGGAAAGACAGGGGAATGCGTTATGATCAACAATTACTAGCCTGTTCATCTGGCTTTCGCTTTTCCGTGATGCGCGCTGAACAGAGTCCACGAGGCCACGTTTACGATCTGTACTGTGCTTTTGAGTGTGCTTCATGACTCCAATGTGATGGTGTTCAGTGTTGGTCCAGTAATCATAGCAAAAGACTGATGTGACAAGACGACAGGAAATTATTTATTTTGTCATCTGTTCAAAGCCCATATCAGCGACATATGAGAAGAGTGACAGGAGACCAGTGGAAGCTACAAAGCAAGAATGGGATCATGTGAACAGTTCCTGGAAAGCTAGTGCACAGATATGTACACTATTGCTTTCATCATTAATATGGCACAACTCTAAAGTGTAGTGAAAAGCAGAGCAACACATAAGAAACTGACAGACATGGACGTTTGTGTCACAGGTGCAAACAACAAAAAGGTAAACACACAGAGACGAAAAATAACAGAGGCCCGAGTATACCAAACTCTGACATAACAAATAGTAAGCACGAACTTTGTTTACGATCTAATTATCAAGTGAACTGCTTTGCATCAACATCAATATTGGTAACCTGCTCATTACTGTTTAAGGCAAAACAGGACTTTTATAGTCCTCCATTATTATACAGCAGCTGCTGAGAAAACATATGATCAGAAACGCGCATGGCATCAAGCCAGTACAGCTATGCAAAATAAACACACACACAAAGACATATTGAGCATAGTTTACATGATACCAGCTTTAATTTTCTGTTGTGCAAGTGACCTTTACAGCTGGGCTTTATCCCGGATGAAAGACTAGTAACAACCAGAATAACACAAATACATGGAGATGTTGTGACACTGGGGAAAGGCGCTGTGTTCCGGCAGCCACCACCCCTCCTCTTCATCAGCCCCCCCTCCCCCCCTCCTCTTCATCAGCCAGCTTTCCCCGCCATCCTCACCACTTCACCTCCCCAACACCCAGAGGGGCACAGCCCCAGTCAGTCAGTCAGTCAGTCAGTCAGTCAGTCAGTCAGTCAGTCAGTCAGTCAGTCAGGCAGTCAGTCAGGCAGGCAGGCAGGCAGGCAGGCAGTCAGTCAGTCAGTCAGTCAGGCAGGCAGTCAGTCAGTCAGTCAGTCAGTCAGGCAGGCAGGCAGGCAGGCAGGCAGTCAGTCAGGCAGGCAGGCAGGCAGTCAGGCAGTCAGGCAGGCAGGCAGCAGTCAGTCAGGTCAGATCAGTCAGTAGTCAAAAGGCAGCAGGCAGTCAGTCGGTCGGTCGGTCGGTCAGTCAGTCAGTCAGTCAGTCAGTCAGTCAGGCAGTCAGTCAGTCAGTCAGTCAGTCAGTCAGTCAGTCAGTCAGTCAGGCAGGCAGGCAGACAGGCAGTCAGTCATTCATTCAGGCAGGCAGTCATTCAGTCAGTCAGTCAGTCAGACAGTCAGACAGTCATTCATTCAGGCAGGCAGTCAGTTAGTCAGTCAGGCAGTCAGTCAGTCAGTCAGGCAGTCAGTCAGTCAGGCA
The DNA here is from genome assembly GCA_028751875.1 of Rapana venosa. Lineage (NCBI taxonomy): Eukaryota > Metazoa > Mollusca > Gastropoda > Neogastropoda > Muricidae > Rapana > Rapana venosa. Next base: position 126,899,840 of record CM054134.1, read on the forward strand.
GTGAGGCAGTGAGGCAGGCAGGCAGGCAGGCAGTCAGTCAGTTAGTCAGGCAGGCAGGCAGGCAGGCAGGCAGGCAGGCAGGCAGGCAGGCACAGTGCAGTGCAGGGGACATGGCTGGATCGTGGCTGCAGTACATGGTGTCTCTCCCTCCACAGCTGTCCTGCCTGCAGGCTCCAGTGGTGTTTTTCTTTGACAGTCCTTTTGCATTGGAGCACTGAGCCGTCATCGTTATTTCAGGAATGACGCATGATCGTTCAGATCGTTATTTCAGATGATGCACTGATGCCGTTCATACGTTTATTTCAGAATGACTGCACTGATGCGTTCAGCGTTTATTTCTTGACAGTGAATGATGCACTGATGCCGTTCATCGTTTATTTCAGAATGATGCACTGATGCCGTTCATCGTTTATTTCAGAATGATGCACTGAAGCCGTTCATCGTTTATTTCAGAATGATGCACTGATGCCGTTCATCGTTTATTTCAGAATGATGCACTGATGCCGTTCATCGTTTATTTCAGAATGACGCACTGGTGCCGTTCATCGTTATTTCAGAATGATGCACTGATGCCGTTCATCGTTTATTTCAGAATGATGCACTGATGCCGCTCATCGTTTATTTCAGAATGATGCACTGATGCCGTTCATCGTTTATTTCAGAATGATGCACTGATGCCGTTCATCGTTTATTTCAGAATGATGCACTGATGCCGTTCATCGTTTATTTCAGAATGATGCACTGAAGCCGTTCATCGTTTATTTCAGAATGATGCACTGATGCCGTTCATCGTTTATTTCAGAATGATGCACTGATGCCGTTCATCGTTTATTTCAGAATGATGCACTGATGCCGTTCATCGTTTATTTCAGAATGATGCACTGGAGCCGTTCATCGTTTATTTCAGAATGATGCACTGAAGCCGTTCATCGTTTATTTCAGAATGACGCACTGATGCCTTCATCGTTTTTCAGAATGATGCACGAAGCCGTTCATCGTTTATTTCAGAATGATGCACTGGAGCCGTTCATCGTTATTTCAGAATGATGCACTGAAGCCGTTCATCGTTTATTTCAGAATGATGCACTGAAGCTGTTCATCGTTTATTTCAGAATGATGCACTGAAGCCATTTGATCTTTTATTTCGAATTGCTGTGCTGAAGTCGTTTATCTTTTATTTGAAGTTAATGCCCTCAAGTCATTTATCTTATATTTGAGTAGATGCACTCAAGCTGTTTATCTTTATTTCAAGTTAATGCGTTCAAGTCATGTACTTATTATTTGAATAGATGCACCTTAGCTACTTATCTTTCATTACAATAGACGTACTCAAGCCGTTTATCTTTTATCTTATCTCATCTTCTTATCTTATCATATACCACTTTAAGTCACAGCAGATTTCTCTGCGTGAAAGGATTCGGGCTGCTCTCCCCGGAAGATCACGTCGCCACAAGAGCAGCGCCACCCATTTTTATTTTACTTCAAGTAAATGCACTCAAGTTATTGATCATTAATTTTAAAGAGATGCACTCAAGCCCTTCATCATACATGTCTAATTGATACACTGAAACTGTGCGTCTTTGATTTTGAATTGCTGCACTCAAGCACTGTATTTATTTTTTTGAATAGATGCACTCAGGATGATGATCTGTATTTCCAGTGAAGACACTGACGCCATCCACGCTATGTTTCCGGTAGGGAAACAGAGGACAGCAGGGGATCTCCTTCGTCAGCCACCTCTGATTCAAGAGCGTCACGATGACGCCATGGGTCAGCCGGGTCCAAGTCTGTATGTCCGTACTGCTCTGGAACAAAATCAGCCAAACCAGCAAGCAGACATGTTTTAACTCACCACATAAATGTGTCTGTCTGTCTGTTCTGTCTGTCTGTTCTCTGTCTGTCCCTCTGTCTGCATCTGTGTCTGTCTGCGTCTTTGCTAATTGTCGGTATAACTGTTTGTCTACGTCTATGTGTCTCGCTGCGTCTTTGTATTTGTCTGTAGACTGTCTGTCTATCTGTCTGCCTCCGTCTGTGTGTTTGTCTGTGTCGTTGTAATCGTCTGCCTGTCTGTGTGCGTCTTTTACTTTGTCTGCCTTCTGTCTGTATTTGCCTATCTGTCTGCCATGGTCTGTTATGTCTGTTGGTCTTTGTATTTGTCTGTCTGTATTTGACTGTCTGTCTGCGTCATTGTGTCTGCCTGTGTCTGTTTTGGCTGTCCGTCATTGGTGTTGCCTGTGTCTGTATTTGGCTGTCTGTCTGCGTCATTGTGTCTGCCTGTGTCTGCATTTGGCTGTCTGCGTCATTGTGTCTGCCTGTGTCTGTATTTGGCTGTCTGTCTGCGTCATTGTGTCTGCCTGTGTCTGTATTTGGCTGTCTGCGTCATTGTGTCTGCCTGTGTCTTTATTTGACTGTCTGTCTGCGTCATTGTGTCTGCCTGTGTCTGTATTTGGCTGTCTCTATCTCTTTTCCTTGAACCACTTCCCCAATCCCTCTCCCCCTTCACTCACCTAACTCCCCCCCCCCCCCACTTCCACCAGCCCCCGCCCCCTCCCCCTCCCCACTACTCCACCTCTTGAAGGCGTCAGAGAAGCGGAGGTCAGAAGATGTGGGCCACACTTGGATGCAGGAACCCAGAGGCCATGAGCAAGGTTGTGTCCTGTTTGTGACAACACAGGCTGAACCACAGACAACAGATCATTAGAGGGTGAGTATTGACACAGAAAACAGATAATTATAGGGTGAGTATTGACACAGAAAACAGATAATTAGAGGGTGAGTATTGACACAGAAAATAGATAATTATAGGGTGAGTGTTGACACAGAAAACAGATAATTTTAGGATGAGTATTGGCACAGAAAACAGGAATATGGTGAGTATTGACACAGAAAACAGGAATAGGATCAGTATTGACACAGAAAACATATAGAGGGGAATTATTGACACAGAAAACAGATATAGGATCAGTATTGACACAGAAAACATATAGAGGGGAATTATTGACACAGAAAACAGATATAGGATCAGTATTGACACAGAAAACATATAGAGGGGAATTATTGACACAGAAAACAGATATAGGATCAGTATTGACACAGAAAACAGATATAGAATCAGTATTGACACAGAAAACGGATAATTATAAGATGAGACTTGACACAGAGCACAGCAATAGAATAAGTATTGACACATAAAACAGAAATGGGGTGAATATTGACAAGAAAATAGAAATAGGATGAGTATTGACACAGAAAACAGAATAAGTGAGAATTGACACAGAAGACAGGAATAGGTGAGTATTGACACAGAAACAGAATAGGGTGGTATTGACAGAAAACAGGATGGGGAGTTATTGACACTAAAATAGAAAATAGGTAGTATTGACACAGAAAATAGAAATAGGATGAGTATTGAACAAGAAAATAGAAATAGTGAGTATTGACACGAAAATAGAAATAGGGTGAGTATTGACACAGAAAAAGAAATAGGGTGAGTATTGAAACAAAAGAAGCAGATAGAGGTGATTATGACACAGGAATATTATAGGATCATATGACATAGAAAGAGATAAAATATGACACATAAGAAGAACTAGGGTGAGTATTAACACAGAAAACAGAAAAAGGGGATTGTTGACGCCTAAAGCAAAATAGGATACGTATTGAACACAGAAAACAAAACGTAGGATGAGTATTGATACATAACAAGATAGAGACATAATATTGACACGAAAGCGAAATAGGCGAGTATTGACACACACAAAAATCAGAGTATGAGTATTGCACGGAAACATAAATAGGTGATATTGACACAGAAAACAGATATAGGGTGAGTTTTGACACAGAAAACAGATGTAGGATAGTATAGAAACAGATATAGGGTGAGTATGACACACAAAACATATATATGGATGAGTATTGACACACAGAAAACATATATTATAGGATGAGTATTGACACAGAAAACATATATTATAGGATAGTATTGACACAGAAAACATATATTATAGGATAAGTATTGACAGACACAGATAAAACATATATTATAGGTGAGTATTGACACAGAAACATATATTATAGGATAGTATTGACACAGAAAACATATAATTATAGGATAAGTATTGACAGACACAGAAAACATATATTATAGGATAGTATTGACACAGAAAACATATATAGTATATGACACGAGAAAACATAATATGGATAAGATACACGAAAACATATATTATAGGATAGTATTGACACAGAAAACATATATTATAGGATAAGTATTGACAGACAGAGAAAACATATATTATAGGATAAGTATTGATAGACACAGAAAACATATATTATAGGATAAGTATTGACAGACACAGAAAACATATATTATAGGATAAGTATTGACACAGAAAACATATATTATAGGATAAGTATTGACAGACACAGAAAACATATATTATAGGATAAGTATTGACACAGAAAACATATATTATAGGATAAGTATTGACACAGAAAACATATATTATAGGATAAGTATTGACACAGAAAACATATATTATAGGATAAGTATTGACAGACACAGAAACTATATATAGGATGAGTATTGACAGAGAAACATTATATAGGTAAGTATTGACAGACACAGAAACATATATTATAGGTGAGTATTGACAGACACAGAAAACATATATATAGGATAAGTATTGACACAGAAAACATATTATAGGATGAAGTATTGACACAGAAAACTTAATAGGATAAGTATTGACGACCAAAAACATATATTTGATAAGTTGACACGAGAAACATATATATGGTAGTATTGACAGACACAGAAAACATATATTATAGGGATGAGTATTGACACAGAAACTATATTATGGATAAGTATTACAGACACAGAAAACATATTAGGATAGTATTGACAGACCAGAAAGACATATATTATAGGATAAGTATTGACACAGAAAACATATATTAGGATAGTATTGACACCAAGAAACATATATATAGGATAAGTAATTGACAGACACAGAAAACAAATATTATAGGATAGTATTGACACAGAAACAATATAATAGGATAGTATTGCGACACAGAAACATATATTATAGGATAAGTATTGACACAGAAACATATATAGGATAAGTATTGACAACACAGAAAACATATATATAGGATAAGTATTGACACAGAAGAACATATATTATAGGATAAGTATTGACAGACAGAGAAAACATATTATAGGATGAGTATTGACACAGAAAACATATATTATAGGATAAGTATTGACGACACGAAAACATATATTATAGGTAAGGTATTGACAGACACAGAAACATATTATAGGATAAGTATTGACACAGAAAACATATATATAGGATAAGTATTGACCAACAGAAAACATATATATAGGATAAGTATTGACACAGAAAATATAGATATAGGATAAGTATTGACAGCACAGAAACATATTATAGGATAGTATTGACACAGAAAACAGTATATAGGGATAAGTATTGACACAGAAAACAGATATATAGGATAGTATTGACAACAGAAGAACAAATATATACTAGGATAAGTATTGACACAGAAAACATATATTAATGGATAGTATTACAAGCACAGAAAAAATAAATAGGATAAGTATTGACACAGAAAACTAAATTATAGGAAAGTATGACAGACACAGAAAACTATATATAGATGTATTGAACAACAGAAACACATATATTATAGGATAAGTATTGACAGACACAGAAAAACATATATTATAGGATAAATTGACGAACAAAAAAAATATATTATAGGATAAGGGAATGACACAGAAAACTTATTATAGGATAAGTATTTTCACAGAAAAAAATATATATAGGATAATATTGACAGACACAGAAAACATATTTATAGGATGATTTTGACAAGAGGGGGGAAAACTATTTATGGTAAATATTGACAGACACAGAAAATTTATAGGATAAGTATTCACAGAAAAATATATTATAGGATAGTTTTGACAGAAGAGAAAAATATATTATGGATAAATATTGAAGACACGAAAAAAAATATTATTTTGGGTAAGTTTAACAGAAAAATATTTATAGGATAATATTGACAGACAAGAAAACATATATTTTAGGATAAGTATGACAGACACAGAAAAAATATATTTTAGGATAATATTGACACAGAAAAAATATATTTAGGGGAAAAATTGACACAGAAAACATATATTTTTAGGGGTAAGTATTGCAGACACAGAAAAAAATATATTATGGATGGTATTGACAGAGAAAACATATATTATGGATAAGTATTGAAACCAAAAACATA
>CM054134.1:126911157-126921843 GCA_028751875.1 Rapana venosa
CCGAAATTTTAATAACCTTTTCCAATCAGAAATACAAAGTAAACCCCTTTTTATATTTAAAAACATCCCTTTAGATAATCTACACTATGCGATTTACCCCTTTTTATAAATCTGTCCTTTTAAAAAAATTAAAAAAAAAATATATATAAAAACGGAACAAAAAAAATCGCTGAAAAACCTCAAATTAATATTGGGAAAGGTGGTGGGGGGGGAGGTGTTGAAAATGAAGATGACCTAACTTTAAAGGAATTTGGGCCTGTCTTCTTCAAATAGCTTTGAAACACATTTTACCGCCCAGGGCGACAGACATTTTTCCCCCCTTTTTCCCATCTAGCAGTTTCCCGGGGTAAGTCAAAAAAATTTTTAAAGGGAAAACTTTTTCTCATGTCATTTATAAGGGGACAAGTAAGTAAAAAATGTCGTTCTTTTTTCTTGAAAACCCAGAACTTTTGCTTATCCATGGGGTTTTCACTTTTTCCCTATGCTTATTGCAGTTTATAGGTAATACACCAAGTTTTAAATTTGGGGGAAAACGCGACTCAAAAACATACTATATAATGATGAAAGGGATTCGTTCTTTCCCAAAGGGAACATTTTTAAAAAGTTCTAAAACATTTCATATCTACTCCACCCACGTAGGGCGAGTTTTGACCATTCCTGAAATAAATTTTTTTACTAATCTTGTTTAAAATCCTTAAAAAACTGCGTTCATTATTTGGTTTCCCGGGGTTCATCCATAAAAAACGGGAAAACCCTTTTTTGTGTTTAAAAAAAACATGTCTTAATATCTGTCCCCCAAACTTTTTTTTACCCCGATTTTTCCAAAAGGGACAAAAGCATCTGTTTCCCCATTTTTTTGGGAAAAGGTCTGTCTGCTTCCATATGCAATAAATGCACCCAATACTTCACAGATCTGACAGTTTTTGTTTGATAAAAAGGGGAGGAATCTGCCTAGTTTCACCTTTACACTAATTTGTTTGGCTTTTTTCCCAAAGGTACGCTCAAAATATCTTTTGAAAGCTAAAGGTGTATTTTTTTAAAGGGTTTCGAGTCTTTAACTCCCCGGGACTTCAGAGGAGTTTAACAATATCGACTGCACTTTTGCATAAAAATATCTTAAAAAAGTTTTTTGTTTTCATTTCTTTGCATTTTAAATTAAGCTCTACTTAAAATATAAAAAGCTCTTTTTCCCTTTTTTGAAAAAAAATCGGCAGTTCCAAGTTTGCAATTAGTTTTTTTTGGAAAAATTTTAAAATCCAAGGAAAGGTAACTGTTTCCCCACTTCCAAAGGGATCCCCAATCAAAAAACCAAAATTTTTCTTTTTTTTGATAGGTTGTCCCCCCTTTTTAAAAAAAACCCCAAAACCCTTAGTCTTTTCTTTATTAACTCAAATTTTTTAAAATTTTTCACAAAAGTCTTTAGATAATTCAGTTGAGTCGGCAATCCTCTGGGGGGTGGTTGCAACAAACCACATCGTCAGCAAATTTAAGGAAAAAAACAATTCAGCACATTTTGGAAAAAAGCTGAATACCGGGAACCCCAAATTAATTAATATGATGAGCTAAGTTATTTAAAAACAGTGAAAAAAGGGTCGGATAAAAAACCAAACCTTGGCGAACCCCCTTTGGCAAGGGGAAAAAATTGTATGGGTCGTTATTAATTTTACACAGGATGGAGTAAAGTTATACATGCTTTGAGGGAGCAAAAAAACTTTCCCTCCCCCGGGCATAAAAGAACGTTTCCCAAGTATTTTTTGGGTGATGTACGGATTTCAAATGCTTTCTTTTTTAAAATAAATGCCCTTTCAGATTTTTTTCCCCCATTTTTTGGAATTTCTGGAAAAACAGAATAAAAAGGTAAAGATATGTTGGGAACTGAAGAAAAAATTTTTCCTAAAAACCTGCCTGGTTTTCAATAATTTGTGCGGTTTTTCCAAACCACAAGTACAGTCGTTTTGTTTAAGAATTGATTTTTAAAAAACATTTACTTAATATACAAATTTTTAACGAAACCCCTCTTAATTTTTGGGTTTTTGTCTGAAATACCCTTTTTAAAAGATAGGAATTTTATTTATTGCTTTTGCCCATTTTTTTAGGAAAAAAATCCCCTTGACTAAATTTTTTGATTAAAAAATTTTTTTCCAAAAACTTTTTCAAAACTCCATTACTTGTTTAGCATTCTGCTGAAACCCCAATCTATTCCTGGGGATTTCCCACTTTTTAGATTGTTTATTGAAACTTTTAATTTTCTTCTTTTAGTTGGGCATATTTAAGATTTGTTTCTTTGTCTTCTTCCAAACTCTTTTTGGCCCAGTGTTATCTTTGAGCTGTTTTTTTCCCAGAAATTTTACCTTTTCTTGAAATGTTCCCCACCTTTCTTCCATTTTAAATTTTTTAATCATGTGCCAGCCCTTTTCACTCCCTCCAACCCTTTTTATTTCCCTTTCCAAAATAAGCAGAATCGTTGCTTTTTCTTTGCCCAAAAACTCGCAAGATCTTTTCTAAAAACCATTTCTTCTTTTTTTTAACAAAAACTCTACTGTTTTTTTCCCCCTTTAAAATATGTTTTTCTATCAAACCCCTTTTTCCCTTTCGTTCTTCAAAATTGTTTTTTAAACTTGATTCCTTTTTTAAATTTGTTTTGCTCTGTGAAAATTCAGCTTTCAAACAAGGAGTCGCCTGTGCTTTTTCCCCATACTGATTTTTTTTAACCAGGGCACTTATTGCCGTTAGGAGGCAGTCAAAAATAATCGGGGGCCCTTTAAATCCACTTTAAATGTTAGTGAATAAAAATAGCCTTTTCCCATTTTAATTTGATACTTTTTTCGTTAATTTTTTCTTTTTGAAATCTCCCTCTTTTTCTTTTCCCAAATTATTTTTTCCTCAAATATGATTTTTCCCTTCCTTTTTTGTATTCCCCAATATTGTCCTTACTACTGTTTTGTAGTGGGATTTTAAATAGAAATTTCGACAGGAAGGGGTTTGATTCTATTGCTCCAGCACTTTAGGTTTTTTTATTTTTTTAACGGGTTTTAAAAATCACATGATAAAATTTAAAAAAATAATCCGGAAAATTTGACCTAGTCCCAATATAGGTGAGGGCCATCGTACCCAAAAAACCAGAAAAACCTTAAAAAATTACACTTCGGGTCAACTTAAAAAAAAACCCCAAAAGGGGCTTACCAAAAAAATTAACTTCTTTGTTTTCCAAAAAGTTTAAAAAGAAAATAATCTTTTTCATTATGTTTATTTTAAAAAAGGTTTCGAAAAATCATCAGAACTCAAGTCTTTCACAGTTTTTGGAAGCAGTTGGGTTTTTTAAAAAATCACCACCAAAACAAACAAAAAGAAATCATCTTTTGTTTTGTAAAGGTTTTATAACACATTTTTTTATTTAATTTTTAATCCAAAAGCCTTTTTCAGTTTTTCTCCAAAAAAGGCGGTCATGTGGGGGAATGTACGTTTGATATATAAAAAAATCTTTTTTTTGTGTTCAAAGCTCTTTACTAATTTTCAGATAACAACATTTTTTTTTCTGTGTGAATTCTTTTAACATACCAGAGAAACAATTTTCACGGAACCCCCTTAAACCCCCGGGGTGTTGCCGTGCTTAGATGCTTTTTGGTTTTGAAATGCAAATGTTAAACTGTGCAAATGGTGCTGTCTCTAAAATTTCGAAAATAAATGTTTCTGTTAAAGGGGAAAAAAACATACTGTTTTTGGGCAAAAATTTAAAAAAATCTGATTTTTTCTAACTTAGGAATCAATCCCCAAAAATTGTAAAACAAAAAAGTATAACACCACATTTTTCTTTCCCGTTTTTTCTTTTGGGGATATATTAGTTTTTCATGGTTTAACAACCTATTTGTTTCCTGCTTTTTTTGCCTTACTAGGGTATGATGCCCCGGGCCAAAAACCCTTTTTTTTTCCTTCTTCCTCCCCGGTGAAAGGTTTCCCCAGGGAATTTCCTGATTTTCACGGGCTATTACACTGTCCCGCTATTCCCGGTCCCTTTGGGGCCGCCCAAAAGCATCAGTGGTTTTGGGTTTGGCTCAGCGTTTTTTTTCTGGTTGCTGTCAGAGCGAAGTGTCCGTGTGGTTGGTCGTGAAACCCTTTTTTCTTGCCTGCACTTTCCCCCCTGTCTTGCGCGCAGAAGTGGGCTTGGCAGGCTGGGGAAATTTTGGGGTCCCAAAAACCCCGGGTCCTTTTTACGGCCGGAAAAATTTTACTCCCGGGCCCCCCCCGTTGTTCCGCTTCGGGGTGTTTGTTGAAGTGGGTTCCCCCCTCCCCTTTTTTAGTCCGTTGGGGGCCGTGTCCTTTTTCAGCTATTTGGTTTGGGTCAAGTTGCAAGTTTTTAAATTTCACTGTTTTTAAAATCTTTTCCAAATTTCGTCCCTTTTTCCTGTCCGGCAAAAAGTTCCCCCCATCATCGTTTTTCTGTTTCTGCTTTTTTTGTCCCTTGTGTTGATTTGGGGTAGTTTTTCTTGTGTCTTTTCTGTTTGTCTTTGTTTTCCCAAAAATCTACCCTTTTTGCATCCCTTTGTTGGGGGGTGGTCTGTATTTACCGTCCAGTTGGTTTGCCCACACTCGCAGCATGTGTGATGCTGGCAGGGGCAGGTCATGGACTGTTTTCTCTGTGGTGTGTGCCGGGCCCTGATTTACTTTTCCCCTGCCTTCTGTTTTCCCGGGGCTGGGTTGCTGCTGTGCTCCCCAGGTCTGGAAGTCTGGGCCCGCTGTTTTGGTTTGGGGTCGGGGACCCCCTGGTGGTTTTAAGGTTTTGGTGCAAAGGAAACCCCCGGGAGTCTGTTTTTAAACGTGGGTTTGGGGCCAGTTGTGGAGCTTTTTTGTGGTGCGGGTTTTTTTCTTGGACAGGGTGTTTATTTTGCATGCGCGGTTTTAGGACTGCCCTTTGACGCTCTTGGATCCCAAATTTCCCTTTTCTGTTAGTTCTCTGCAAAATTTTTACGCTGTTTTTTTTCTAGGCATATCTTTCCCGGTTTAAAATTTTCATAAAGGGAGTCGAGTAATTTGCGGTTTCACTGTTCTGGTAATGTGGTAATTCCTGATTCTCCTGAGTTGTGCTATCCCCAAGATGGGTCCTTTATTGTGATCAGTTGTTGTTCTTCCCGAAGTTGTGTTTTGGAACATGGGTTTTTATCCCCTTTCCCTTTTTGACTTTTCTGATTTTGGGGTTTAAATTCCCGTCGTATCTACGATTTTGTATTTGGGACTTTCTGTGTCGTCCTTTTAAAAGTAAAAAGTTTTTATTCCGTGAGGTTCCTGGCCCAGAGAAATTTATTTTTTAAACATACTGTTTCTGGATCCCGCCTCTGAAATCGTGTTTTGAGGGTTTTATCGGTCCTTATTTATGCCTCTAATCTGCCCTTTTCTGTAAAAAACAGTTATACCTGGGCCCCTTGTAGAAGTCTTAAAAAAGTTGTCCTGCCTTGTTTTTTAAATCAGAAGTGGGCTTGAATTCTCATTTTCCCGTGGGGTCTCGTGCTTCTTTTCTGTCAGTATTTCCCCTTTTGTCCCCCCCCCCCCCCCCTTTAAACTGTTTCAATCAGTGGGGGCTTCTTCGTCACTCTGTCTTCTTCCCCCGGGCACGGAAGGCCCCCCCTTTTTAAAACCAGTGAGTCCACTTTGTTGGAATGGACAGTCAGAATGTCTAGGTTTGATCCTCGCATGGGCGTTCCCTATCTCCCGATGGTTCCGGGGGCCAAAAATTTCAGGTTGAAAGGGGTTTTTTTTCTGTCTTGTCGTTCTGCCCCCTGTTTCCCGTGTTTCCAGTCTCTGCAGTATTGAAAGTAGTCTTCTTGCAGATTTTCTGGTATCTTCAGCCCCCTGTCTTGCAAATTTTTTCAGGCCCGTTGACATTAAAAGGGCCATTTGGCGGAGTTTTGTTGTCTAGATGATCAAACTTTCTGTTCAGGTAGCGTTTATAGAGGCCCGTTTTGGGGTTGCAAGCAATGTGGGAACCCGTCCAGACGCCAGTCCATGATTGGGAAAAAAAGTATTGTATGTGCAAACAGAACCAGGTGTCGACATAGGGCCATGATTAACAAAGGGAAAAAGAAAGACTTTTGGGTAAAAAAAGGGGAAAAACTTTCCCCGTCAAAGGGAGAGAGGGGAGTGGAGGGAGGAACGAGAGAGACGCTTTGACCAATTTATTATTTTGGCCAAAGTTTTACTATTGAAAGGGAAGTTTTCACCCCGCCTTTCTTTTTTTAAATACAAATCAAAACAGATAAAATTTAAACGGGCGCCGTACCCCCCCCTTTCTTACAAACAGACCCGAGGCACGTCAACCTGGCATCACAACCTGTTGTTTTACGTACAACACGCTTTGAACAAAGGCCAAAGGGGCTGCTTTAAAAAAAAATTTGGGGTTTCAAAGGGCAAGTGGGGGTGGGGGTGGGGAGGGGGGGGGGGCTGTATATTGCAACACAAACTTTTCAGGGTAAAAGACCCAAAAAAAAATTTTTTTTTCCCCCACTGAAAATTTTCCGGCCGTTAACCTAAAAAAAACGCGTCATGGTTTTTGTACAGTACAATAAAAAACCAGCTCCCACAGAAAAAAATAAGCCCTTAAAAACCAAATATAAAGAAAATAGCATAATACAACACTTTTTAGCACAAAACAATTTTAATTTCAACACTACAGTCAGTAAGTCAAAAAGTCTGTATCATCATGTTTTCCCCCGGGGGAAAGCCGGGAAACCTGTCAGTACCAACAGCCCTCCCCCCCTTTGGACATTCTGTTCCCGGGGTTTTTTCCCCTTTTTTTTCCCTTCTTTATTTTTGCTTTTTTTCCTTTTCTGTTTTTCACCTTTCCTTTTTGTCTACTTTTTGGGCCCGTTTGGTCTTTCCCTTTTCCCTTTTTTCCGAAAAATTTTTAAAAAATTTTTTTTCCCGTGCGATGTTGGAAGTGCGGGCCTGAATTGTCAGGTGCTTAACGGCACCGCAACGCATTTTTCCTTACATGACAGATAATGATAGTTGCTGTCTGAGCGTTCGACGAAGAGGAAGAAGAGGAAGAAGAAGAAGAAGAAGAAGAAGAAGAAGAAGAAGAAGAAGACCATCACGCTTTATGGACAGATGTTTGACCAGTTACATAACGCTATGCGAAGGTCAAGCCTCGGTCTTTTGCTGAGTGCTCTGACCTGTCCACACCCCCCGGCACAGGCGTGATGCACCTGGCTTATGACCTTTACACCTGATCTGCTGTATGTCTGCATATGGCATAGTGCGTGTGGTGCCGGCAGGATTCGAAATAAAGTAATCAAGAAAGGAGATGGTAAACAATGCTGTGCATATTTCACTAGATCTTGATATGCCATGCCAATTGGAACCCCGGGTCAGTGACTTCAGCCTCTGAGGATTTGGGGTGTATTCTTTCAAAAGTAAGCACGGCTGAAAACATCAACTGAATGGTAATGCAAGTTTAGCATGAAGACCTTGTGATGAAAGTGTTGAGGATGAGGATACAAAGGAACATGAAAGTGAGAGCAGCTGGAGAGGCTGTAAGGGCAGGGCTATGCAGGAGCAGTCCAGAAGACTGAGGTATGGAAGGTAACTCTGTGATCTCACACTATTTTAGAAACGCCTCCCGTCTCCTCTCCCTCCCTTCCTCTTCTCACACGCTGACCCCCACCCCACCTCCTGCCCTCCACCCCACCCCTGCCCACTCTGGCACCCCAGTCATATGTCAGCAACTTGCTTTCCCAAAACAAAACCTCAACAAACAATTCAGAACCTTTCTGTCATACTGGTTGAGACACGTGTTGTGTATTACAGGTGCACTTTTGAAACAAAACATTAAAACACAATCTCTAAGATAAAAAGAGGGAAAGAAAGACAGTACGTGCCCTGATAGAGTAAAAGCAAAATTAATAGATACATAAGCAGAGAGAAAGGTTGAGAAAAAGAGAAAGAACCAAACGAGGAGATATACAGACAGCTGCACAGACAGACAACAGACTACTGGCCAAACAAACAGACACACCGACGTACTTTTCCAACAAGACCATCAACACTAAACAGGGCCGGGTCTCCATCAAACAGAGACCACGCAGCTCCCAGGAAAAAGGTACAGACCAGAGCGCTCATAACAAAACAACCTGACATTAATAAAACACGACAGTCCTCCGACTGCCTGTCTGTTACTGCAGAGAGAACTGTGGAGTATTAACAATGGCATCAACTCTTGATGCACTCCCTCTATTGTCCTTCAGGATCTGAAAGGGAGAGGAGAGAAGAGGGTGAAAGAAGAATAAAGTTACATGAGAGTGTAGATGAAAGAACGTCAAGGGAGAAGGAACAGACGAGAACAGAGGTGAAGAGTGTGAAGGGGGAAGGGAGAGGTCAGAGCTTTGCCTTTCCCGTAATTATGATGGCCGGCTATTTATTTATTTATTTTTTTTATTTATCACACTTTAAGTAACGAGATTTCTCAGCGTGAAATTCGGGCTGCTCTCCCCGGGGAGAGCGCGTCGCCACAAGAGCAGCGCCACCATTTTTTTTAATCTGCAACTGTATTTTGTTTTCCTATAAGAGTGGCTTTTTTCTAAGAATTTTGCCAGGGACAACTCTCTTGTCATGGGTTCTTTACGTGCGCTGAATAATTATGTGGAACACACGGGACATCGGTTTATCGTCTCATCTGAAAGACTAGTGCCCAGACCACCACTCATGGTCTACTGAATGGGGGAAAAGTTTTGGGCCCAAACGGGATTCGAACCATCGCCCACTTCCGATCCGGACTTTTGGCTAATAGACAGGCGCGTTACCTCTAGACCACCGATCCACCACCAAGACAACAGGGAGTTTTCCACTGGAGACAATGTCATTACTAACTCCACTCCTCAGAAAGTCCTTCGGATGAGACTATAAACCTAGTTATATTGTAGCAACGTATGCAGACCATTATGTGCACACGTTTAAACCTGTTCTGCCTTCCGGAAGAATGGGCCATGTGCGGCGGTAGACATCATCCCTGAAGATGTAATACAGCTACTTTCAAGATGGGTAAACACGAATGCGTGTGCAACACTCTCACCATGGGTGAATCTTGAAGCCCTAGCCGAGGCAGACAATAAGAAGGCACCGTGCAGGAGATGATGACGATGTCCATGAACTGTGAACACAGCTCCAGACAGGGACAACAGAGGAGGGGAGCAGAAAGATGGCAGGAAGGAGAGGGAATCATAAAAGCAGAAAAGGAGGAGAATAGCCATAACAAAACACACCTCCTCTTCCTCCTCTTCCTCCATAATAATAGTATACATTTTCAGAGATAGGCAGACACATACCGGCAGGCAGACACGTTTCCCCAACAGCACCATCCACACAACACACTGCGGGGTCTTCATCAAACACAGGCCTCTCGGCTGCCAGGAACAGGCGGAGGAGGGGCCGGGACTCAGAGAAAAAAAGTAGCCTGACATTAATAAAACACGACAGTCCTGTGACTGCCTTCTACTGCAACCGGGGACTGTGGTGTATATACAATGGCATCGACTCTTATCGTACTGCTTCTCTTCCCTTCAAGGGGAATGAAAGGAAGAGGAAGACTGATAAGGATAAAGAAAAGAGAGGGAGGTGAGTGTAAGGGGAACAGGAATGCTGGCAGAGAAATTTGAAGCGCCTGTGGCATTTACAGACAAAACAGGCAATGTGAAAGCATCTGAGAGAAGAAGAAGTAATAATTTAAAAAAATGCTATACATTGCAAAACAAGTAGATGATATGTACGAGAAAGGGCAAGGCATGATATGCAGGAAAGTAGAGGAAGAAAGCGAAGAATAAGAAAAGTGCAAAGATGAAAAGAAGAAGAAGAAGAAGAAGAAGAAGAAGTCAACAACAACAACAAGAACAAGAACAAGAAAAAGAAAGAAACAAGAACAAGAACAAGAAACAACAACAACAACAACAACAACCACCACCAAAGCGGCAACAAGAACCATTAGCAGCGTCGTTAGTACCATCCCCATCACCGCTGCTGCTATCACCACCACTACCATCATCAAACCTACACCATCACCATCACCACTACAAATGAAAGTATCTCATTATCGCCACATCGCTTTGATCATGTTGCACATTCTTCGTCTTCTTCTTCGCATTTTTGTTCGCATTCTACTTACCCGTCTTCTTTGCATTCAGCTTCTTTTTCTTCTTGTTCTTCTTCTTTGCATCTTTCTTCGCATTCTTCTCTTTCTCCCCCTCTTCCCTCTTCTTCTTCTTCTTCTTCTTTGTTTTTGTTGTTTGTTGTTGTTGTTCTTCTTCTTCTTCTTCTTCTTTTTCTTCTTCTTCTTCTTCTTCTTCTTCTTCTTCTTCTTCATCGTAATGTTTCTTCTTCTTCACATTTCGTCTCATCATCATCATCAGCAGCAGCAGGAGAGGCAGCAGTATTGTTGTCATCACTATTACAGTTATCACTATAATAATTATTTTAATTGTTGTCTTCTTCTTGCCCTTGCAGTTTTTATTATTGTTCTTATTCGTATGCCTCTTCTTTGATTTTTCTTTGTTTTTGTTATCAGTGTTCTTATTCTCGTTTTGTGTTGCTGCTACTGTTGTTGTTGCTGCTGCTTGAAGTAGTAGTAGTAGTAGTAGCAGCTAGCAGCAGCAGCAGCAGCAGCAGCACAGTAGGAGAAAGCGTAGTAGTAGTAGTAGTAGTATAGTA
>CM054134.1:126922343-126934843 GCA_028751875.1 Rapana venosa
GGGTGAGTGTAGGGGTGAGTGTATGGTGATGGTTTGATAAGCTGATAGTTCAATGTGAAGTGATTGAATACAGACAGAGAGACAGATACAGAGACACAGAGACGGAGAGGCAGAGAGTCAAATTCCTGAACTTTAAAGACTTCCTTGTTTTTTTTGTTCTGTGCTGAAAAGCTCTGATGGCCATTGTTTTCTTATGTTTCACAAGAGCACAAGCACCACGCACACTTTGACAACCTCAGGTCTCCTTTCACAACATCGTTTTGTGAAGTGACTTTCCTAATGGCGAAAGTTTCTTCCCTGATTGTCCTCTGCATTGACCTTCTGCTGTGCTGTGCCACCCAGAGGGAAGTCATCGCCCCTGCACACAAAGCCTTCAGGTGTTCTCTGAACCTGCCCCTCTCCCCTTTCGCTACATGCACTCTCTCCCATTCTGACACACAGTGCAACTGATCCCCCCTCCTTATGGTGAAAGCTTCAAGCAGGAGGAGAGAGCGGTCTCAGTGCTTTGGTCTCCATACCTTCTCCCTGCTACTGTGTGTGTCGCTTCCTCTTTCAACTGCGTCAGCGCGCTCCAGCTAGTTTGGTTTTATTGGAAGCTACCCCGACAGGAGATAACACACCCATAAACTGGTGAGGAAGTCGTATTCTTGCTCCTGAGGGGGAAAGAGCCACATTAAAAGCAGGTGAAGAGACTTGCCTGCAAGCCTGATAGGAAGCTTCCCTTCCAAACATGTCTCACAGTCCCTGTCTGTTTCTGTCTCTGTCTCCTGTTTTACTTGCTTGTCTACATCTCCCCTCTGTTGTATAAGTATGCCAAGTGATTACAGGGACCCACTTCTGAGTAAATTAGGTACTGGAAGTGTTCATAACAACAGTGTGAAATATCTACTATGTCATAAGGTAAAAAAAGGTAAAGGAGTCCCATAACGTATAAGGTCGTAGGGGAGCGAGGCGTCAGAGACCTCACTTCTCTAAGGCCAGCATATCGAGGGCGGCGCCCATCTCCTCTCCCTCGCTGCTTTACCTTCCCTGACCCTAAAGAGGGCAGGTACCCATTTACAGCTGGGTGAACTGGGGGAACTGTACTGACGCCAAGGCGCGCAAACGGTCACCCATCCAGCTGGTAAATGAATCAACGCACAGATCAGGACATATTTTAGACTGGCTAATTACTGATGTTTCCCCAAGATCTGATCACATCTGTATCTATCACTGATGAACTACTTTCTGATCATTCCGCTGTTCTTTTTTCTCTAAACATTACAAAACCTATCAGAAAGAAAAAGTATGTCACCCGTCGCAACCTCAAGGCCATAGATATTCAAACTTTCTCTTCACAAGCTGCTGAACGCCTATCACAAACCTCTGACAACAATAACCCCTCTAAACACTACAATGATGTTCTCAGCCAACTGCTTGATGAGCATGCACCTCCCACTGACCGTCTCCTGCCTGATAGGCCATGTGCGCCATGGTGCACCCATGACATTCTGGTCGCAAAGCGCAAACGCAGGAAACTAGAGCGGCAGTGGCGAAAAGCAAAAACGGAAATTAATAAGAAGCTCTTCCGAAAACAAATAACCAAAGTCAAGTCTTTAATTCTTTCAGAAAAAACAAAGTATTACTCTTCTCAAGTTCTTGATGCCACGTCAATGAAATCTCTCTTTTCTCTCACATCTACTCTTCTTGGATCTGTGAAGGCAAGCCTTCTGCCTTCCATCCACAACCACTCTGAACTCCCATCTATATTTTCAGCATTCTTTTCTGAAAAAGTCCATACATTCGTTCCAAACTGGATCAGACTCCTTTCCAGCCTGCACTTCCTGATCCCCAATTCTCTGGCACTCCTCTCCTTTTCTTTCATCCGACAAGTCAGAAAGAAATCACGATAATTCTGAAAGAAATGACTATAAAATCATGTGATCTTGATCCCATACCATTTTCTCTTTTCACACAGTGCCTACCACAACTTATACCCACTATCACGAAAAATGGTGAACTCATCTCTTGTTTCAGGAAATGTTCCATCAGCTCTCAAAACTGCTATAGTCACACCTCTACTCAAAAAGCATGACCTTGACCCTAACATTCTGAAGAATTATAGACCTGTTTCCAATCTACCTTTTATTTCTAAAGTCCTTGAAAAAGTAGTTCTCAAACAGCTCAACAACCACCTTCTCTCCAACAATCTTCTTCCTGAGTTTCAGTCTGCCTATCGCGTCAACCACAGCACTGAAACCACCCTAGAACACACTTTAAACATGCTTCTACTAGCTTCTGACTCAGGGAAAATTTCCCTTCTCACTCTAATCGACTTATCGGCAGTCTTCGATACTATAGACCACTCAATTCTTCTCTCCTGTCTTCAAAAAACGTTCGGTGTTACTGGCACAGCCCTCACCTTGTTTAATTCATACCTTACTGACCAATTTCAGACAGTTGCAGTAAACAAGATTCAATCAATGCCTGCCAAACTGAAATGCGGAGTCCCACAGGGATCAGTTCTAGGCCCTGTTCTGTTCACTCTTTACACTGCCCCACTGTCACATATAATAAACCGTCATCAAATCAACCATCATTTTTACGCAGATGACTCTCAGATTCAAAGCAGTGTTACTCCTGAAAATCTGCCTTCTCTCCTGGCAAATATGACCCACTGCTTTGAAGATATTCAAAATTGAATGACACAGAACAAATTACAGCTAAATGCAGATAAAACCGAAGCCATGCTTGTAGGGACCAAACACAAACTCTCTTCCATTACAACAGCTTCAATAGAACTTGGCAATGCATCAGTCCCTCTATCCACTGCTGTGAAGTACCTAGGTGTTGTATCGACAACACACTCTCTATGCAAAAATTCATCACCCAGACCTGTCAGTCATGCTACTATCAGTTACGGCGTATTAGTGCAATTCGAAAGTACCTGTCCACCGATGCAACAGCCAAACTTGTCACTTCTCTCATTCTTCCACATCTGGACTATTGCAATTCTCTTTTGTCTGGTCTGCCAGCATCAGCTATCCACTCCCTTCAACGTATACAAAACTCTGCAGCTCGACTAGTTCTCAGAAAGAAAAAATCGGAGCACATTACCCCCCTCTTGCGATCTCTCCACTGGCTGCCTGTGCCACAGAGATTAGAATATAAGATCAGTACCCTCTGTTACAAATGTCTTCACAATGAATCGGTGGTCTAGAGGTAACGCGCCTGTCTAGAAAGCGAAAAGTCCGGGTCGGAAGTGTGCGGTGGTTCGTATCCCATCTGGGCCCGAAACTTTTCCCCCATCCATTAGACCATGAGTGGTGGTCTGGGCGCTAGTCTTTCGGATGAGACGATAAACCGAGGTCCCGTGTGTTACAGAAAATTATGCAGCGCACGTAAAAGAACCCACGGCAACAAGAGAGTTGTCCCTGGCAAAATTCTTAGGAAAAAAGCCACTCTGATAGGGAAAGAAATACAGTTGCAAACCAAAAAAAAAAAGAAGGGTGGCGCTGCTCTTGTGGCGACGTGCTCTCCCCGGGGAGAGCAGCCCAAATTTCACGCAGAGAAATCTCGTGACTTAAAGTGGTATAAATAAATAAATAAATAAATAAACAAAAATGCACCCTCCTACCTCTGTGAATGTCTTAACCTGTACACTCCTTCACGTTCCCTCCGCTCTACTGCAGATACCTTGTGCCTACGAATACCTAGATTCAACCAATCTACTGTTGGCCGCCGCTCTTTCTCTATTTCGGGTCCATCGACCTGGAATGAGCTCCCTCTCTCTCTTCGCCAAAAGCCTAGCTATGACACTTTTAAATCAAGCCTCAAGACATATTTATTTCAAACCTAAGATTTTCCCCCTCCTGTCTCATATCAGAACTATCCCACCCTTCACTAACCCATGTCCTATCACCCTGCTAAAGTATATGACCTGTGTGTGTGTGTGTGTGTGTGTGTGTGTGTGTGTGTGTGTGTGTGTGTGTGTGTGTGTGTGTGTGTGTGTGTGTGTGTGTGCGCGCTTTTGAAAAACATTTGACTATTGCAATTTTATTTCATAGATTTGATCTACAGTACCATGTTTGTAATATCTGTTTCAACTATTGATTATTTGTCATTGGTGTATGACTGTGTAAGATTAGGTTGAATGCATGCGCTTTGATTTGTCTTTGCAAGATATAGCGCTATATAAGTTCCATTTATTATCATTATTATTATTATTATTATTACTATTATTATTATTATTATTATTATTATTATTATTATTAACCACGCTCGACGCTGCTTAACTTGGCTGGGGGAAAGCGAGTGCTCCGACAACTGAGCTATCCCGTCCCCAACTCTGTCATACATCATAACAAAACTCGGTGTTTTTTTCTAAATGAAGCCACAGTACTATGGAAAGACAGGGGAATGCGTTATGATCAACAATTACTAGCCTGTTCATCTGGCTTTCGCTTTTCCGTGATGCGCGCTGAACAGAGTCCACGAGGCCACGTTTACGATCTGTACTGCTTTTGAGTGTGCGTCATGACTCCAATGTGATTGTGTTCAGTGTTGGTCCAGTAATCATAGCAAAAGACTGATGTGACAAGACGACAGGAAATGATTTATATTGTCATTTGTTCAAAGCCCATATCAGCGACATATGAGAAGAGTGACAGGAGACCAGTGGAAGCTACAAAGCAAGAATGGGATCATGTGAACAGTTCCTGGAAAGCTAGTGCACAGATATTTACACTACTGCTTTCATCATTAATATGGCACAACGCTAAAGTGTAGTGAAAAGCAGAGCAACACATAAGAAACTGACAGACATGGACGTTTGTGTCACAGGTGCAAACAACAAAAGGTAAACACACACAGACGAAAAATAACAGAGGCCCGAGTATACCAAACTCTGACATAACAAATAGTAAGCACGAACTTTGTTTACGATCTAATTATCAAGTGAACTGCTTTGCATCAACATCAATATTGGTAACCTGCTCATTACTGTTTAAGGCAAAACAGGACTTTTATAGTCCTCCATTATTATACAGCAGCTGCTGAGAAAACATATGATCAGAAACGCGCATGGCATCAAGCCAGTACAGGTATGCAAAATAAACACACACACAAAGACATATTGAGCATAGTTTACATGATACCAGCTTTAATTTTCTGTTGTGCAAGTGACCTTTACAACTGGGCTTTATCCCGGATGAAAGACTAGTAACAACCAGAATAACACAAATACATGGAGATGTTGTGACACTGAGGAAAGGCGCTGTGTTCCGGCAGCACCACCCTCCTCTTCATCAGCCCCCCTCCTCCCCTCCTCTTCATCAGCCAGCTTTCCCCGCCATCCTCACCACTTCACCTCCCCAACACCCAGAGGGGCACAGCCCCAGTCAGTCAGTCAGTCAGTCAGTCAGTCAGTCAGTCAGTCAGTTAGTCAGTCAGTCAGCCAGTCAGTCAGTCAGTCAGGCACGCAGTCAGTCAGTCAGTCGGTCGGTCAGGCAGTCAGTCAGTCAGTCAGTCAGTCAGTCAGTCATTCAGGCAGGCAGTCAGTCAGTCAGTCAGTCAGGCAGTCAGTCAGTCAGTCAGACAGTCAGTCAGGCAGGCAGTCAGTCAGTCAGTTAGTCAGTAAGTCAGTCAGTTAGTCAGTAAGTCAGTCAGGCAGTCAGTCAGTCAGTCAGACAGTCAGTCAGGCAGGCAGTCAGTCAGTCAGTCAGTTAGTCAGTAAGTCAGTCAGTCAGGCAGTCAGTCAGTCAGTCAGACAGTCAGTCAGGCAGGCAGTCAGTCAGTCAGGCAGGCAGGCAGGCAGGCAGGCAGGCAAGCAGGCAGGCAGTCAGTCAGTCAGTTAGTCAGTAAGTCAGTCAGGCAGTCAGGCAGGCAGTCAGTCAGTCAGTCAGTCAGTCAGGCAGGCAGGCAGGCAGGCAGGCAGGCAGGCAGGCAAGCAGGCAGGCAGGCAGTCAGTCAGTCAGTTAGTCAGTAAGTCAGTCAGGCAGTCAGTCAGTCAGTCAGTCAGTCAGTCAGACAGTCAGTCAGTCAGTCAGGCAGTCAGTCAGGCAGGCAGGCAGGCAGTCAGTCAGGCAGGCAGGCAGGCAGGCAGGCAGGCAGTCAGTCAGGCAGCCAGTCAGTCAGACAGCCAGTCAGTCAGTCAGGCAGGCAGGCAGTCAAATAGTCAGGCAGTCAGGCAGTCAGGCAGGCAGGCAGTCAGTCAGGCAGGCAGGCAGGCAGGCAGGCAGGCAGGCAGGCAGGCAGGCAGGCAGGCAGGCAGGCAGTCAGCCAGGCACAGTGCAGTGCAGCGGACATGGCTGGCTCGTGGCTGCAGGACACGGTGTCACTCCCTCCAGAGCTGTCCTGCCTGCAGGCTGCAGTGGTGCTTTTCCTTGACAGTCGTTTTAAATTAGATGCACCGATGCCGTTCATCGTTTATTTCAGAATGATGCACCGATGCCGTTCATCATTTATTTCAGAATGATGCACTGATGCCGTTCATCGTTTATTTCAGAATGATGCACTGATGCCTTTCATCGTTTATTTCAGAATGATGCCCTGATGCCTTTCATCGTTTATTTCAGAATGATGCACCGATGCCGTTCATCGTTTATTTCAGAATGATGCACCGATGCCGTTCATCGTTTATTTCAGAATGATGCACCGATGCCGTTCATCGTTTATTTCAGAATGATGCACCGATGCCGTTCATCGTTTATTTCAGAATGATGCCCTGATGCCGTTCATCGTTTATTTTAGAATGATGCACTGATGCCGTTCATCGTTTATTTCAGAATGATGCACTGATGCCGTTCATCGTTTATTTAGAATGATGCACTGATGCCGTTCATCGTTTATTTCAGAATGACGCCTGATGCCGTTCATCGTTATTTCAGAATGATGCACTGATGCCGTTCATCGTTTATTTCAGAATGATGCACTGATGCCGTTCATCGTTTATTTAGAATGATGCCTGATGCCGTTCATCGTTTATTTCAGAATGATGCACTGATGCCGTTCATCGTTTATTTCAGAATGATGCACTGATGCCGTTCATCGTTTATTTCAGAATGATGCACTGAGCCTTCATCGTTTATTTCAGAATGATGCACTGATGCCGTTCATCGTTTATTTCAGAATGATGCACTGATGCCGTTCATCGTTATTTCAGAATGATGCACTGAAGCCGTTCATCGTTTATTTCAGAATGATGCACTGGAGCCGTTCATCGTTTATTTCAGAATGATGCACTGATGCCGTTCATCGTTTATTTCAGAATGATGCACTGATGCCGTTCATCGTTTATTTCAGAATGATGCACTGATGCCGTTCATCGTTTATTTCAGAATGATGCACCGATGCCGTTCATCGTTTATTTCAGAATGATGCACCGATGCCGTTCATCGTTTATTTCAGACTGATGCACTGGTGCCGTTCATCGTTTATTTCAGAATGATGCACTGAAGCCATTTTATCTTTTATTTCGAAATGCTGTGCTGAAGTCGTTTATCTTTTATTTGAAGTTAATGCCCTCAAGTCATTTATGTTATATTTGAGTAGATGCACCCAAGCTGTTTATCTTTATTTCAAGTTAATGCATTCAAGTCATGTACCTATTATTTGAATAGATGCACCTTAGCTACTTATATTTCATTACTATAGACGTACTCAAGCCGTTTATCTTTTATCTTATCTCATCTTCTTATCTTATCATATACCACTTTAAGTCACAGCAGATTTCTCTGCGTGAAAGGATTCGGGCTGCTCTCCCCGGAAGATCACGTCGCCACAAGAGCAGCGCCACCCATTTTTATTTTACTTCAAGTAAATGCACTCAAGTTATTGATCATTAATTTTAAAGAGATGCACTCAAGCCCTTCATCATACATGTCTAATTTATACACTGAAACTGTGCGTCTTTGATTTTGAATTGCTGCACTCGAGCAATGTATTTACTATTTTGAATAGATGCACTCAGGATGATGATCTGTATTTCCAGTGAAGACACTGACGCCATCCACGCTATGTTTCCAGTGGGAAACAGAGGACAGCAGGGGATCTCCTTCGTCAGCCACCTCTGACTCAAGAGCGTCACGATGACGCCATGGGTCAGCCGGGTCCAAGTCTGTGTGTCCGTACTGCTCTGGAACAAAATCAGCCAAACCAGGTAGCAGACATGTTTAACTCACCACATAAATGTGTCTGTCTGTCTGTCTCTCTGTCTGTCTGTCTGTTCTCTGTCTGTCCCTCTGTCTGCATCTGTGTCTGTCTGCTTCTTTGCTAATTGTCGGTATAACTGTTTGTCTACGTCTATGTGTCTCGCTGCGTCTTTGTATTTGTCTGTAGACTGTCTGTCTATCTGTCTGCCTCCGTCTGTGTGTTTGTCTGTGTCGTTGTAATCGTCTGCCTGTCTGTGTGCGTCTTTTACTTTCTGCCTTTCTGTCTGTATTTGCCTATCTGTCTGCCATGGTCTGTATGTCTGTGCCTTTGTATTTGTCTGTCTGTATTTGACTGTCTGTCTGCGTCATTGTGTCTGCCTGTGTCTGTATTTGACTGTCTGTCTGCGTCATTGTGTCTGCCTGTGTCTGTTTTTGGCTGTCTGCGTCATTGTGTCTGCCTGTGTCTGTATTTGGCTGGCTGTCTGCGTCATTGTGTCTGCCTGTGTCTGTATTTGGCTGTCTGTCTGCGTCATTGTGTCTGCCTGTGTCTGTATTTGGCTGTCTGCGTCATTGTGTCTGCCTGTGTCTGTATTTGACTGTCAACGTCATTGTGTCTGCCTGTGTCTGTATTTGGCTGTCTGTCTGCGTCATTGTGTCTGCCTGTGTCTGTATTTGGCTGTCTGCGTCATTGTGTCTGCCTGTGTCTGTATTTGACTGTCTGTCTGCGTCATTGTGTCTGCCTGTGTCTGTATTTGGCTGTCTGCGTCATTGTGTCTGCCTGTGTCTGTATTTGACTGTCTGCGTCATTGTGTCTGCCTGTGTCTGTATTTGACTGTCTCTATCTCTTTTCCTTGAACCACTTCCCCAATCCCTCCCCCTTCACTCACCTAACTCCCCCCCCCCCCCCCACTTCCACCAGCCCCCGCCCCCTCCCCTCCCCACTACTCCACCTCTTGAAGGCGTCAGAGAAGCGGAGGTCAGAAGATGTGGGCCACACTTGGATGCAGGAACCCAGAGGCCATGAGCAAGGTTGTGTCCTGTTTGTGACAACACAGGCTGAACCACAGACAACAGATAATTAGAGGGTGAGTATTGAATTGACACAGAAAACGGATAATTATAAGATGAGTATTGACACAGAACACAGCAATAGAATAAGTATTGACACATAAAACAGAAATGGGGTGAATATTGACAAAGAAAATAGAAATAGGATGAGTATTGACACAGAAAACAGGAATAGAGTGAGTATTGACACAGAAAACAGGAATAGGGTGAGTATTGACACAGAAAACAGGAATAGGGTGAGTATTGACACAGAAAACAGGAATAGGGTGAGTATTGACACAGAAAACAGGAATAGGGTGAGTATTGACACAGGAAATAGGAATAGAGTGAGTATTGACAGAGAAAACAGGAATAGGGTGAGTATTGACACACAAAACAGGAATAGGGTGAGTATTGACACAGAAAACAGGAATAGGGTGAGTATTGACACAGAAAACAGGAATAGGTGAGTATTGAAACAAAGAAGCAGATAGAGGGTGATTATTGACACAGGAAATAGATATAGGATCAGTACTGACACAGAAAAGAGATATAAGATGAGTATTGACACAGAAGATAGAACTAGGGTGAGTATTAACACAGAAAACAGAAAAAGGGGGATTGTTGAAGCCTAAAACAAAAATAGGATACGTATTGACACAGAAAACAGACGTAGGATGAGTATTGATACATAACAAGATAGAGAATGAATATTGACACGGAAAACATGAATAGGGTGAATATTGACACAGAAAACAGAAATAGGGCGAGTTTTGACACACACAAAAATAGAGAATGAGTATTGACACGGAAAACATAAATAGGGTAAATATTGACACAGAAAACAGATATAGGGTGAGTATTGACACAGAAACAGATGTAGGATGAGTATAGAAACAGATATAGGGTGAGTATTGACACAGAAAACATATATTATAGGGTGAGTATTGACACAGAAAACATATATTATAGGATAAGTATTGACAGACACAGAAAACATATATTATAGGATAAGTATTGACACAGAAAACAGAAGTAGGGTGAGTATTGACACAGAAACAGATGTAGGATTAGTATAGAAACAGATATAGGGTGAGTATTGACACACAAAACAGATATAGGATGAGTATTGACACAGAAAACATATATTATAGGATGAGTATTGACACAGAAAACATATATTATAGGATGAGTATTGACACAGAAAACATATATTATAGGATGAGTATTGACAGACACATAAAACATATATTATAGGATGAGTATTGACACAGAAAACATATATTATAGGATGAGTATTGACAGACACAGAAAACATATATTATAGGATGAGTATTGACAGACACAGAAAACATATATTATAGGATGAGTATTGACACAGAAAACATATATTATAGGATGAGTATTGACAGACACAGAAAACATATATTATAGGATGAGTATTGACACAGAAAACATATATTATAGGATGAGTATTGACACAGAAAACATATATTATAGGATGAGTATTGACAGACACAGAAAACATATATTATAGGATGAGTATTGACAGACACAGAAAACATATATTATAGGATGAGTATTGACACAGAAAACATATATTATAGGATGAGTATTGACACAGAAAACATATATTATAGGATGAGTATTGACACAGAAAGCAGAAGTAGGGTGAGTATTGACACATAGAACAGATATAGGGTGAATATTAACCCAGAAACAGATATAGGGTGAATATTAACCCAGAAACAGATATAGGATGAGTATTGACATAGAAACAGATATAGGTTGAGTATTGACCCAGAAACAGATATAGGTTGATTATTGACACAGAAACAGATAAAGTATGAGTATTGAAACAGAAAACAGAAACAGGGTGAGTATTGACAGAGATGACAGAAATAGGGTGAGTATTGACACAGAAATAGGGTGAGTATTGACACAGAAATAGGGTGAGTATTGACAGAGATGACAGAAATAGGGTGAGTATTGACACAGAAATAGGGTGAGTATTGACACAGAAATAGGGTGAGTATTGACAGAGATGACAGAAATAGGGTGAGTATTGACACAGAAACAGATATCGGATGAGTATTGACCCAGAAACAGATATAGGGTGAGTAATGAAACAGAAAACAGAAATAGGGTGAGTATTGACAGAGATGACAGAAATAGGGTGAGTATTGACACAGAAACAGATGTAGGAAGAGTATTGACACAGATATAGGGTGAGTATTGACACACAAAACATATATAGGATGAGTATTGACACAGAAACAGATATAGGATGAGTATTGAAACAGAAACAGATATAGGGTGAGTATTGACACAGAAACATATATAGGGTGAGTATTGACACAGAAACAAATATAGGGTGGGTATTGACACAGAAACAAATATAGGATGAGTATTGACACAGAAACAGATAAAGAATGAGTATTGCAACAGAAAACAAAAATAGGGTGAGTATTGACACAGAAAGATATAGAATCTGTGTTGACAGAAACAGGGTGAGTATTGACACAGAAACAGATATAGGGTGAGTATTGACACAGAAAACAGGAATAGGGTGAGTATTGACACAGAAAACATAAATAAGCTGATGATCCAGACATAAAAACAAAATTAAATGGCTGATAACAAACGCACGAAAAAAAAAACCGGCTGATATCCACACCCGAGCTGAGAGACTTTAGAGAAGAGTCTGTAGAAAAGAGAATGAGGGAATGGAGAAACAAGCAAGACAACCCTCATACAGCCGAGCAAGGATGTACACAGCCAAAAGTACGACACAATAAACACAGAATAACAGAGAGAAGTACACAAATTAAAAGAAAAATGGAAAGGAAGAAGGAGGAAGTAAGAATGAATCTAAGATGTAAAAAGAAGTATTCCAGGGAAAAAAACAGACCAAAAAGGTGAAACGTTAAAGAAAAGAAAAGAAAGAAAGTGTAAAACAAATGTAGAGGATACATTTTTGAATGGGAACTGCCAAAGAAACAAATAGCCGGACAAAAAGTTCTAAGACAAAACCTCTAAAGACGGCGAGTAAGAAAAAAAATGATGGGGAAAAGCAACTCCGTTGGAGAAACAATAGAGAGTAGAGCATCCATCCATCCATGCATCCATCCATCCATCCATCCATCCATCCATGCATGCATCCATCCATCCATACATCCATCCATCCATCCATCCATCCATCCATCCATCCATCCATCCATCCATCCATCCATACATACATACATACATACATGTTTTGTTTTGTTTTGTTTTGTTTTTGTTTAATGTCCATTCACTACTTGGAGATAAGGACACACCCGCATT